>VXAA01004101.1:198859-246336 GCA_013399115.1 Anseranas semipalmata | reverse complement strand
TCGCTGGCCCGGCCCACAAAGGGGGCGGGAGGCGGGCCCCGCGTCCCGTAGAGATGCACGGCTGTGGTGCCGAGCGAGGTGGGGAGGACGGTGCAGACTACAGCCCCCAGGAGGCATTGCGGCGGCGCGGCTCCCTTCTTTCATTGGGGAGCCGGGGGGCGTGCGGAGTGGGAGAACTGCGCTCCTTGCCTTGGGGAGCGATGACGTCATCGCGTTCCCGGATGGAGCCGCGAGAAGGACGTAGGTACGCGTGCGGCGCAGCGAACGGCACGGAGCAGCCCGGCTGGCCCTTGCTGCGCATGCGCGCTGCGGGTTTTCCGCGGCGTGCGCAGGCGCAGTGGCGAACGCGGCGAGGGGGGGGGGGCATTACCTGAGGAGGGCGGGAAGGGGCGGTGTGGCCGCTGTGGGTCTCCTCACGGCGCTGGGGCTGGCACCCGGGGCTTCCCCCGGCCTCCTCCAGAGCCCTCGCAGGGGTTTGCCTCAGCCAGCTCCCCCCGCTGCTGTTTCTTTCCCCGTGGCTGGTTCTTCCCAGCCGCCTCCGTGGGCGTGCGGCTGAGCGCTGTGTGGCGGCGGGGTTACAATGCCCTCTGCTCGCCTGCTCCCTGCTCGCCTCAGCTGGCAGCCTCCACGCCAGCTCTCAGGTGCATCTCCCGCGGGGGTCCCGGGTGGTTCCGGGAAAGTGGTGCCATGTTCTCTCGTCTCTCAAAATGGAGGCCAGAAAAAGAAAAAGCTTGTTATTCTGAAAAAAAATATATTCCTGTGGGAGTTTTTCAAAAGCTGTTATGAGTCAATCGCAGTGAGGAAGTGGAATGTGTTTGGACAACAATTACATTGTACACTTGTCAGGGCAGAGACTGCTTTATGTGGATGCATAATCCCTAGCATTATGAGAAACCAAACCCTGATTTACTGTTGCCTACAGGCCTAACATCACTGAGTTACAGGTATTTGGTAACAATTAACAAGCTCTTTGCATCCCTTTAACGAGCATCTGTTATTTCAAACATCTACAACCTGTCCTTTAGTTTTTGCACATTACACTTTACTTCCACACCTTTCCTTTAACCCAAAAGTTTTTCAGTTCACTTTACCTCAGTATCCTGTAAGATTTTTATGAATTACGAGACCGTGCTGCAGTAGGTATCGGAGTTTAGCAATGTAGAGTCCAAATCAAAATTCTGTTCCTTGGACATCCTTATTTCAGCTTGGTTATCTTCCAGGCTTTCAAATTTTAACCCTAGGAGACCAATACCTTAAAACTAGTTCTACTTCAAACAGCATTACCAGGTTTTGCTGCTTGTTTTTCATCACTGTCATTACATTTTTGACACCCTATGCAGCCCCTACAGTACCCATTTTCTTGAAAATGTTTGCATATTTATTTTATTTTGATAAACCTTAGGTAGAAATCTTTTCAGGTAGCTTGCCAAAATACCTTTCACAAATTATACACTGAAAATTTAGCGTACTAGTTCTCTGGAAGATCAACACCTACCTCTCTTTAGAAAGATCTTGGAAGCGATTAAAGGTTCACAGAGAAAGGTACACAGCTTTTTCCCATAGTTCAGTCCTGGTTCTTGAAATACTTTCTGGTTGTGCTCATTTTGCTTCTGGCCTTGTTGTGAATTCTAGTACATGGGAAATTGTAGTTCATCAGCTTTCATGATCCTATCCATATCTTTGGCAGGGATTTGGCTCTATTCTGTAATCAGTTTTGTACACAGTTCCCCACAGAAAACAAATTATCCTTGAAGTATTTCATTGCTAAATCCTTATCCGAACTTAGAATTAACAATTTAGGGTTTTTTTTTTTTTTAATCAAGTCATAACTTTATCTTTCACAACCATTATATCTAAGTATTCCACTGGAGTTTAACAGCTGAAGTGAGAGATTTTGATGTAAAGTTGGTTTTCCCTTACCTACAAGTTTAACCGTTTTCATAGTTGCTCTTAGTTAAGCCACAATTACTTTCCTCCAGTCTCCTGCACTATTTCTGCTGTAAGTAATGTAAAACCAGAGGGAACTTCATGCTTCTGAAACTGAACTGCTTCTTGATTGCAAGTTTACTTACAACCATCCCTGTGGCCGTGGGAGAGGCATATGAAAGGGGTTACAGCTGCATTCCCCCAGCAGTCAGCTTTCAACTTCCACAGGCTGGAGACTTCCAACCAGGGTAAAAAACTAATTAAATATGGACTAGATAACTCTTCAGTCTTTTTTCTCCTGTGATGCTCCCTTGTAATATCTCCCCTGATTTCCTTTATCACCCTCCATTCTTTTCTCCAACTTTATCAACTTTTTTTTCAACTGGGACAATGGCTGACACTTTCTTCTTCTGGGGTGGAGCTGCTTTCAACTCTGTACTCCTAGAACAGGTGGGAAGCTGAGCTCTGACTGGTGATGTTACAGAGGTGGTATGTCCTCTGGTGAGATGGTTGCATCCCAAAATTTACCTCATGGGCAAATCACGCACAACTGCAAGGGTCAACAAGAACTAGGGGACTAGAAGGGAGGGAGGAGTAAATAATCATATCTGAGACAGGGCAGGTGGCAGCTTTAATCAATGTCATTCAGTATTAAACCATAGTCTTCCTTTATACCCAAGAGTAAAGCTCTGGCAGGGATCCAGGTTATAATTCACATTTTGGTAAACACACACCTAAATTTCCCTCATGACAAGGTTCGATAGTAATTGTCTAGCACTTCAAAATATCTAATTACAAACATGCTACCACATGTTAAAGTGGTCTGTGTCTGTTCGCTCAACTGTGGTCTCCAGGAAGGGCCATCTGTTTCCAACAAAGCAGTGAGACATGAATTTAGACAGGTTTCTAAATTTAAAAAACAGAAACAAACAACAACAACAGAACCACCTAAAGAGGTAGTGACACAAAAATGTCTTTACAATAAAGCACAGGCCAAAATAGGTGCAACGAGACAATCAGAATGACCCTTGGGAGAAAGGTTTCACCTGGGGGAACAAATGCATGGCATGATATCATTCTGGAGGTTATTTTATGCACCCAAAATACTGGAATAAGCATATACAAGTCTTCAGTACACATACAGATAATAGGTTGAGTTTGGTCCATTGTGACCCATATATACAAATAGGAATAACATATGCATAAAAGAATTAGCAGTTCCTCTTAAATCCCGTCTCGAGACATCTAGCTCATAGGTCCAGTTATTTGGGAAAGAGAAAATGTTTTTCCTTCCTTAGTCAGAATACGGTGGATAGGCCTGTGTGGCACATTGACTTTACCTCTCATGCGAAAACAACAACTAGACCTTAACGCTACATGTGTGGTAGTAAGCTGTTGCCAGTCTAGGCAAATTACCACCTTATATCAAGAAGGGAAATGGAGGAGACTGTGCAGCTCAGTTCTTTTTTTGTTGTTGTTGTTACTAGCTATAGACAAGGAGCCCGGCAACTATCTGATCTAGTTATTGCTTTAAAGAAAGTACAAAAATGTTCTGACACTCTAAAGTGCAGAGCTGCTCATAACGTTAAGATGAGCATTTCCAACACTGTTTCAAATTGGTTGAAAGGTACTTTGTACACTAACCAATTTTTTACTTAGCACAGCATTACTAAGCCAGAAGTTTGTATATTTACTACATGCAGTGGTCTTCTTACAATGTGTTATAGAAGCAACACAAGTAAGCGAGTTGGGATATTGACAGCAAGTCTTAGGTAAATTTACCTCAAGTTGTGGTATTTCTCTTCCTGTAGTAATCACAGTTAGTCATTTATCTGTTTCCACATAAACTATGTATAATGGAAAAGGGGCCTGTGTTTTAGAAGACAAATTTATGAAAACCCGTCAGAAACATTCCAAATTCTTCACTGATCCTGTTTCCACTAGGGCCGCTTTGCAGTTGCCCTCAGGAGCAAGCGGGCAGTGTGGATTCCATCTATCAGCCCATGAAGATCCAGGAGACAGAACATAAGGTATTGAGGTGTCCTATGATATCCAGTGTGTTTGAAGGAGATGTTTGAGCATGGCCGATTCTCATCAAAGATGCTTTTTACACTTCTCCATTCTCTCTGTTTTGCAGTTTCACAGCTGAGCGTACAGGTTCTGGGCACAAGGGGAAGTTCTGCCACTAATTATATATATTAGTTGGTGGTTTTAATGTTAACCTTGTTCAGACTGCTCAAACAGATCAGTTTTCTGTATAAGGAACTTTTCCTTACTTATGTTCAAGGGCTTGTTATGAATGAGATAAAGCAGTAAGAATGCTAAATAAATAAGCTGGAATTGAGAAGCAGAGGAGTGTTCAGCATCAAAATCTGAAACAAGCAGAGAGCTGACATCCTGGTATATTAGAATCAGGGGTCTCATATACCACCACAAGTTGGCTAGACATTATGTTCTTTGTGCACTCTTAAAAGGTTTTTGAAAATGTTGAGTTAATCATGACCAGATCAAGTTTTATTGGATTTCATGGAAGGGTGACTCCATCCTGTGCCCTCTGTTCACAGCTGACTTTTCCTACACCCAGCCTTTCACCTCCATTACCTGCTATTCCAGCTACACAGTTACCTGCTTCTTCTTCTTAAATTGAGCCATCTGGCCAGGATATACTCCATTTTTCAGGGTCTGAATTAGCCACAGGATTTCAAAAAGGGCAAATCAAGCTCCAAATACTAAGCTAATACAGCATTATTCTGCTTTTCACTGCAGTCCCCTAGGAACAGTCCCACTCATGAGAACTCGAAATTGCTAAGAGTTCAGCCAAAGCATCTTCTGCCTACTCAAGTTTCTAGTCCCTCCTACATAAATTTCCAAGTGCCTTGTTCTTTTTGCAGAGCACCAATACATGACACTTCCTTGCTAGACCTTCCCTGCACTTGCCTGCTTTACAAAATGTCTTACTCACTTCCTGATTGAGCCTTTTCTCAGCCCAGAACTTTTCCCTACCTTGTCTCTCCTTGAACAAAGCCAGGGACAGCAAAGGTGCATTAGTTAATCACATCCTGGTGCAGCTATGAGGGCTGCTTGAGTTCTCAAATTCCCATATTTTCTGCTGGGACAGGGTGTACAAAGCTCTTGCATAGTTCTCTAGTGTTTTCCAATACAAGGCATAGAGAACACAGATCACTAGCAAATAAATTTGATTAATAAGCATTGTTACTTAAACAACATATTGCACGATATGTTTCACCATCCTTAATACAGAATTTCTGTATGAGCCATTTTATCTCTTTCTCATTTTTAATGAGTTGATTTTTTTTTTTGTCATTTTTTTTTTATTTGCTTTGTTTTGAAGGAGATAGTAGTTAGCACTGTTGTGGTACTTGTCTTGGTTCTGTTCTTACTTATCCAGAAACCTAGGGCAGCAAGTAAGAAAGTCGTGGTCCTGTGGAAACATCTTGGGTAACTACTTTCTTAGTGTAAGAATTGTTTATACCTGCATAGATATGATTTTCTTTTATTCTACCTCAAAATCTGCTGAGAAGTGGTAGCAGATGTACAGTGGGCAGTGGCATTGTGTCAGGCCTTAATACCTTTTACCTGTTTCCAGGAAACAAAGATCTTCCAAACATGAAACCTCACTGGAAAACAAAGTGGTCGCAAAACAGTAACTGTGTATTTCACTTCATCTCATTCCTAAAGTTACTGTGGTTAAATAAAGAAGGAACTATTTTAATCACCAAATCAAACTAGAGATTTAGGGATAAATTTTCACATGCCTTTAGCTGAGCAGAGCGATACATACCCAAGATTTTAAACATGAATTCTTCACATAGATTTGTGAATGCTAATCATCAGGTATATTCTCGTATCGAAGGGCTTTCTTTTACATCTTATATTTCTAGATAATTTCCCTTGCAGATGACAATTCAAATGCTATGTTTCTACTCATACTCCCAGACCTGCCTCCTCTGCTCAAACTAAAATTGTAGCCTGTCTCTCAGAAATCCCATCCCAAATACATAACTGTCAGATTGAGCCCATTGTGACTCAAATAGAACTTTTACTTTTATCTGACTTTTTTACTTGACTAATACAGTCTTATCTCATTCATATCCATTCAAAATGCTTCAGTGGTTGTCTAGCCATGTGCTTTAGCCACAGCAACCTTCTCCTAATTCTTCACTGGCTTTGTTTTTGTTGTATCAAACACATGCTCTGTCTTCACGTTCAAAGCCCCACGTAGCCTGTTCACCTCTATCTATCCTACTAAAGCAAAGGCAGCTTTTGCCCCAGACACAATGAACTGCACCGTACGATCACCTCGTGTGACCTCTACTCACCTCAGACCTTTACATTTAGCAAAGAGACCCATATATTAAACCCAAAGGTTTCAATTAAACTGAAGCATTTTAATTCTCAGGAGACTAACCTGTGTTTCACAAGCAGAAAACAAGAGTGATCACCTTTGCCTGAGGCTTTTACGATGGCCTGAATGATTCGGGAGGTCAGCCAGGCCGTTGGCTGTAGAGGAAGGGGATAAAAAAAGACAAACGAATCTTCATGTCCCTCCTCCCCTGGCTGGGAGGGAAACCTCATCCTGACCCCCAACGAACCTTGTGCAAGGGAGCAAGATATATCCAGCAGTCCTGTAGACAGAGGGGTTTCCTCATCACTTCAAAGCACCCACTCAAACTGTTCTGTGTTTTGAGTTGTGAGCCATCTAGGATGCTTCTGAAGAAGGGAGGAGATGATAATATTTGAGCTAATAAATGTGTCTGTTTTAATGAAACCTGGTGTCTTTTGGATGTATTTCAAGCCTGACTAAGATGCAAGTCCTGACAATCTTTTTCTGCAGCTGGGGTAGGTGCAAAGCCTCACAAGCTTTTTTCCATGTTTTCTGTGTGTAATACTGTGGGAGCTGGTTAACTAGCTTTGTCTTCAGTGGGAACACTTGTAGGGTGTCTTCTATTCAGTTGGCTACTTCCATAAATTGCATACAACCTTAATCATGTTTGAGGCCTCTAAGTCTTTACCAAATTCAGATGAAGTTGTCCAACTGGTTTTAAATATATTACCATGAATACAGATACGCATGGATGGGCAAAGATGACACGCACTGGTGGCTATGCACTGGGAGAAGGAAAATGGAGGAACAATAATTTCTCCTCATCTCTGGCACTATTGGCTAAAGACAGGAGATTTGATTATAGCCATTATTTTAATACTGAACAGGGATTGTTACAAGAGTGCTGAAGGCTGTGCACAAAGCCTTACTTCCAGAAAGAAAGGAGTGAGCAGGAAGACTCCAACACAGATACTGGATTCAGGAAGAACCAGTTGAGACCCTCCAGCCCCAAACCTAGAAACTACATAGGCTCCTGGGTTTCTTCTTGAAGCTAATGAAGCATCTCATGATTTAGCTTAAATCGACAGCAAGCCCAATGCATTGCTAAGTAGGCAGCAATGCATATTTACAATCACAGCTAAAAAAATGTATGCGATTTCAAATTGCAATATATCTAACACAATGAGGGCTACCAGCATCCATAATAGGGCTCAGTCATTGAACCTCTGTCTTAAACTACTGGTGTACACCTCTTGGCTTTCTCCTGTACCAGTCTTCAGGCTTTGGAGAAACTCCCTCTAACCGCAAGGTTACGTTTATCTCCTCTCATATCCCCTCACAATCTCCAACTTTGCTCTGAGATCTACAGAAGCTTGACAAAGCCCGCAAATGGTGTGAATGGTGAAGACACTTCTTACCAAGCTGACCATCATGCACATAGTCTTTATCCTGAACTCTGGTGGCTGCCGGCTTCTCTCTTCTTGTCTCATCTTAATTTTGGCAGTTCAGGCAAGGGCTGTATATTTAACCTGTGTTTTACAGTGCCCAGCATAACAGGGGCCTGGACCATCACTAGAGTTCCTAGGTACTTTGGGTAGATAAATAACGAATAATGGAAATCTGCTGCAAGAAATTGCTTTAGGGGCCTGGGGGGGAGGAGCTATTTTCTGTAAACCAAAGATTTTTGCTTGCCCCCCCCAAAAAAAAAAATCAGTTAAAATATTCCACATACAGATCTGCAGATCCTAAATGCAGAGAGGTCACTCTAAACAGCTGAAAGAATTTCCCTTCCCCCAAGAGAGCAATCATCAAGTATGTTCTTTGAGGAAGAAGAAGTGCAATTTCAGAGTCTATGTTTCCTGTTTAAGTTCATTTTTAATGTTCTGAAGCTGGCAGGTACTTCATTTATAACAAGTATTCCAAACTTTGTAATTAAGATAGCTGTTCTAATATTTTATATATATATATATGTGTGGTGCATTTTAAAACTAACTTTATTTACATGTATGTGCATTTATATGTATATATGTCTGTATGCTAAGGCCTTATGTGAAAACATAAAAGCAAACCTCACAACAGCAATGTAAGGCTCTGCCTGTTTTTTTCCTGGTTACCAACCTTGTACAAATTAAAAGCACATTAGCCACTTTGAAAATAAATCTGACTACAGTTCAATCTCTTCTCTTTGGAGTTTTAGTTTGAAGATAGCAGTGGCATTCCACTGCCTAAGCCACTTGAGTGAATTTCCTGATTTTGCTTGGTTGCTTAATTTCCTGTTGGGCTCACATTTTGCCTAATTCAAGACAAAAAGACCCCTATAAATTGGATGAATGATTGAAATTGCAGAGCTGGACATAGTAATTTGATTGCAGTTCAGTATGTGCCTCTCTGAACAGAGGTAGAATTTCTGAGACACGCATGTAAGTAACTCTAAAAATGTCTTTAATTCAGCATTTTCTCCCCTTATTGAATTACCCATCTATGCATCCAAATAGCTGTTATCAAAGGTCTCCTCTGTGTTTGGCTTTTAATGTGTGTCCATGACAAGTTTTCCCCTGTTATGACATCACTCTTAAGTCTCTAAAACAGGACAAAAATAAAACAATAGGAAGTGCTATCGTCTGTTATTCATAAAAGCTCTCTAGCAGTACTTAGGAGTACATTTGAAACAGATCTACTTCTCTGCATCATTTTTCCAGTGTTAGGCTTTGCATTCAATTTTTAAATACTCAGGATTGTGAATGGGCCTAAATAATGCTTTAGCAAAAGCCTATAAGCAATGGATACAAAATACATAACAATTTAAGTCTCTGACCTGATTGTTCTACACATCTTCTCTTTATATATTGCCAATCATGCTGTATAAAATTGCTAAACTATAAAAGCTAAAAGTAAAACTGGGCTTTTTTTCCGACATTCCTTCCTCAATGAAGAATACTGCCTGTGTGGGTTTATTTAGAGGTCAGATCAGTGGAAGACTTTATGAACCAAAAGATGCACTTTGCAGTTGTAGCTGAACACCATCAGCCTGGGCACAGCCTCATCTTTTCCGGGGAGGATTTCCAGGGCACCCCCATCTGAGAATGCAGTCTTTCAACAGCACAAGCAATGGTCCAGGAGTTACCCAGCATGTCACCTGTATGGAGCTGGAAGCTTAAAGATTCAAACGCTGCATGGATTGAGGCTAAATGAAAGTCATGGCAACACCCCGTTATTATAGGGTCCACTTCTGGAATATCTGTTACTCAAATTTCTTTTCAGTCAAGAACTTGCAGGTGGAATGGGTACCAAATAATTAATATAGGTGAGCTGAACACTTGTTAAAATAAAATGTTTTCATGGCTGTAGATGCTTGGGCCATGATTCTGAAAGGGCTGTTGTGAACTGCATTTCCAGCAGTCTGATTTGCTTCAGACGTGACAGATGGATCCTGCAGGAAATGAAAATGCTGTGCCTTCTTTCCTGGAAAATATTGTTATTATTCTTAAGCATTACTCTCGTATGTGTCTTTTTTCAGATGGTCTGTTAGTGGCAGGGATCTCGCTTGTACATCTGGTTAATGGCCTAGAACATCATCACTGTTTACAGTTATTTCTAACAGGAACTGAGATCAAAGATCAAGTTAATGGAAGAAAGAACAATGAAAGATGAGAGCCAGTCCTCTGTTAGGAGGGACTATATTCTGCCCTTGCAGAGCCTTATCTGATAAGTATTTTTCCATCTCTGACCACTATAAGCCAGATCCTGTGATCTATTGACAAGCTTTGTATTTAAAACTACATCAAGAAGACCGCATTTAATTTGGGCACATTTTTAACCCACTGCCCTTTCGATTCTTCAAAAATCCATTTTGCCTAGTAAGAGCTGTAATACTGCCTCTAAAAATACTGTGCCTAGGCGTCCTTACAGCTCTGAACTTGGACTTGATCCGAAGGCTGCATCATCTTCTGGGCTCATACAAACAGAAGAATATAGGTTGAGACAGGGAAAATAACTTTTCAGAAGAGCTGGGTATATATGGATCTAATAGCATCTTGAAACCTTACAGACCAGGTAGCTCTAGCAGGGGGCTTCACATTTTTGTCTGTATAGCAGCAAATTTAAAAACGCGTATGTAACATAAACAGTGCCAAGCTATTATGACTGATTTGGGTGCTTCTATTTTTATTTTCTTTTCTTTTTAAGCTAGCTAGGAGCAGCCATGGTTTAAATTAAACCCATCACTTCCACATAATTGAAGAGGGATTTACAGAAGATGCAGACGCTTTTCATGCCAAATGTTGTGCATGTACAGAATGAGAACCGACAATTACGATTAATTTCTGAGCCTGCACTCCGTACCAAGGAAGCAGCAGCAATGTGCCTCCTTATCACCATGCATGCACAGGGTTTTGTATGCATTTTTTTTCAATGATACCAGCACCTGGAAGTTGTGAAATGCCTCAGATTTCGTTTGCATGCATTTGTCCGTGCTGACAAGAAGCTGCTGTAGTGAGGTCTGTGGACTGGGAGGGCGAAGGGTCCGGCAGCATTGGAGGGCTTCTCTTTAAGGAGAAGTTGGGGCAGAGGAAAGCAGCGACTGCTGCATTCCACCTGTTATCTCTGGGAGTCGGCAGCACTGCCTTCCCCCTCCAGCCTCCCTGCAAGTCCTGGCAGCGCCGAGATAACATTTCGCTTCAGATCTGCTCATGCCAGGTTATCGATAAAGTCAGGAAAGCGAATACCTTGAGGGAGCAAGGCTAGATTTTCAGTTTGCTTAATTTATGGGCCAAGTCTAGTCTGGTGCGCTGAAAGTCCAGCTGTCAGTGTTCTTTGTCATCCAGCTTTTAGGGGATGTCATTTTGCTATGGCAAGACATAAAAGAGGGTTTTAAGAACGCTTTGCAGTCAAGTAATGGTGGCTGACTGCTGCCTTCTCTGGTTACAACTAACAGCACATTCTCACCAACTCTCTCGATTCTGTTTGTTCACAGGCCCGGGGCAACTGGAATATCTTTCTTTTGTCCCACACTCCTTCGTCACCATGGCAACAAATGGGCAAATATTATAAATATATATTTTTTTTTCTTTGCAAGTAGACCGGTAAGTTTTCGAGACCACACACACAGAGTACAGGTAGTTCAAACTGGAGCATTAGCACGTTAAAGCCGTGGGCTTAACCTTGGCCGTGGCCCGGCTCCATTCCAATGCCCATTGGAAAACATCTCACAAAGTCACATATCGCATCTGTGACTACCCAGTGCGGGGGTAATGCCCAATGCCAGCCTGTGGCTATTGTCACCAGCAGTTAAAGGGAGGCTGTGGTCGTCTCCAGGACCACCCTGATCTCATCCTAATTGTGCCACTGCTGGAAACAAAGGTCAGCCCTTGTGCAGGGGTTTAGAAGTCAAACTTGCACTCCCAAGGGGATGCTGTAACCCACAGCCCTTACAGCCACTGCCGTCACTAACCACTGCGGGCTGGGAAGCAAAGTCACCGTCCCCTTTCATAAGCTCTGGCCCCAAATGGCAGGGCAAGAGGGGCAGCATCGCTAACTGATCCTGGGAGCTGCAGGAGGGGATTCACCTCCCGTGGCTGCCTTTGTGCAAGTCGAAACCCTTGCGTCACCACAGGGCCCCACCGGGCAATGCTGCCGTGCAGCAGCAATTACAGCATCAGAGCTATAGACAAGCGTGGACTTCTTATTTCTGGTTCAGAGTCTGGGAGGAGATCCTTGCCAGCTGCAGCTGCTGGAAGGTACAGCGTCTTGGCATGGTCATTAGACTGATGGATCGTCTGGCATCAGACCCGAGGAAGCTTGGATGCTCTCATCTGCAGCCTCTGGATCCAGGAGCTAGCCAGAAGGTCTTGAGATTTTTCCTTAACCTGTGATTCGTTAGGCACCCTGCAACATCTGTATCACTAGGGTATTTCATGGGAAAGTTTTCTTTTTGTTGGTTACGTGTTGCTGCTTGCACATGCTGTTTTTTTTCCCCCCTGTATCTAGACCATCTATTCTTTTCAAGTGACAGATACTAAAAGTAGTAAGCTGTAAAAACATGTACCACCAGAGTTATAAAGGAAATCTCTTGGGAGACGGTAAAACAAACCGAGTCCCAAACACCCTCCCCTTCCCCAAGCTGCCAAACCACCTCCTTTTCTACCTCCCTGCCAACAGCTCACTTCTTCCACAATACCTACAGGGAGGGAGGTGGTAACAGATTAAAACCCCAGAACACCAGGTTGCTCCCTCCTCGAGGCTTCCCAGCGCGTATGGATGGCCTGGGGAATATGGGGGCAGGGGAAAGGCTGGCGGTGCCCTGTGCAGGGCCAAGCAAGTTTTCAGCTGTATAAAATATATTAGATTCCAATCTCGCCGGAGCCAGCGTTGAAAGATTTCAGCAAGGCCAACACTTGACCTTTAGCAGACAATAGCCACGGCCCTAATTGGCAACTGCTCATTGTGCGTTTTCGCGTGTTTTGAACAGGCGGGTTTCATGCTCATTCCCCTGCAGGCTCAGGTCTGGGGCTGCAAGTGGGAAGCAGCGAAGGTTTGGTGATTTCTGATTGTTCTATAATGCCACCTGCTGACTCGCGGGCGACAGTAGCCAGTGTATCAAAAGTCCTTTCACACAGCCCTGCTTTAAACTTCAGTGCTATTTATATTAATGGGATCATTCAATGCGTTTCACTCATGTTCTGATTTAGAGTCCAAGGACAGACCGAAGTTACAAATCCCAAGTGAACACCATAAGATATATTGGACGCTAGCTATACCCCGTTATTGTGCTCCAGCTGGGTTGCGACTACAAAATATAACTATGTAATAACTAAATATAACCAGATCTGAGTCGCTCTTCAAGCAAGGCCTGTAACAGCACAGATTTCATCATCCCAGCAGTTCATGCAAAGCTGCATGGAGTAGCAAAGAGGCCCCCATACAGAAAAAAGGCTCCGAATCATCTACTTTGCAAAGCCTGGGAAAGTTCAAACACAGACCTGGAGTGCATGGCTCACCTCTAGTTTAATCTTGTAGCAAACGGAAAAATCACGGCCCTTTTATCTAACATGAATTCTCTCTTCCTGGACTCATCCCATTACAGCACTTCGTCCTTATTTTTCACCATTTCCCTGCCTTGACCGAAATCCTGTTCTTGCCCCCCATCTCTGGCTGGACCCAGTAAGCGAGGCTGGCTTTAGCTAGCTTTTTTTTTTTTTTTGCAGGGCATCATGCTCCTGCACATTGCAGCTTCTGCTACTCCGTCCCTGCTCCCACGGGTGCTATCATGTCCTTGCGGCGTCTCTGTCCCTTAGCTCTGCGGCACGCTGCTGTTTGGTTTGTGCTGCCACCAGCCCTATTGCCTGCACCATAAATAAACTATTCATGCAGGTCTCTACCAGCACCCGGAGCAAACCCTTACATCTGGCTTATGAGTTCCAGGCTGACGCGCAGGGTACATTTTTCAGCGGGCTTCTGGCATGGGGAGTTTGATGCTCTCCAGTGGAGACAGGCACTGCAAAGCCTTCGCACCACTTTCCTCCTTCTGGCACCTTAATGGGGTCTAATTTTTGTGCTGGCCTCCCACACATTTAATAAAAGACGCACATTCAAGCAGGCATTGTGCCCGGAACGCAATTAAGCATCCAACTGTCCGATCTGTGTGGCCAAATCCGCGGCGTTCCCGGGGGTTCTCAGGTGCAGGTTCACACTGGTTCATCAGGTTTCCATAGGGGGGAGGAAATGTAATTTAGCTCTTTCAGTCTTAGTCATTGAAAATAAAAGGGGAGTAAGTGAAGCTTGTCTTTGGCGGCAGGAATGGCAAACAAACCAGGCATGATTCTTTATCTTAAAGTGAAATTTGCAAGTGAACAAGGCATTATAATTGATGCAGATTTAAAGATATAAGGTGAGGCTATTCTGTGTTTAGGTTTAAATGACAAACCTTATCTCACTTTTCCCATCCCCTCCCTTTTTCTTCCCTTGCACAGCAGAATGCGTTACCACAATTTCTTGAGACCCAATCCTCAGAACTGCCATTCCCCAGCAATTTTTAGGGCAGCTGGAGATATTTAGCAACCCTGAAAAAAATCCCCCCATCAGACCTTTCTTTCAACACAAGCTGACCACAGAAATGTCATAATACCTGAGACAAGCAGTTTCAGTACATGCTTTGGGTCATTCTGTGGCGCTAACAAAAATGTTACTTGTGAGGAAAAAAACCTAAAACCACAACACAGAAAATAACCGATGCGTCAGCCCACATGCACATGTGCAGGGATGTAAAGATATACATGCGGAAGATATATTAGGTCTGTTTAATTTGCGACCTAGCTTCAGTGTGCTCTGATGCCCATCAAGAGGGGGTTCAGAAGCCCATTTGGGAAAGGAGCTTTTAAGTCCCCAAAGGGCAGCTCTCTGCGGCTGATGTGCCACTCGGCACTCTGCAGGGAATCTCCGAATTCAAACACCGCTCATGTCAGTGGCAGTGCCTACACTAAGTGAAACAGATCCAGAGCTGCAGCAGACACAAGCTCTGGACTATTAATTGTGCACCCCGCTAAATTATCAGCATCGTTCCTTGTATAGCTGTGGCCTGTGCCCATAAGTACCCTTCCAGGGGATGGCAGGGATGACCTGGGGGATAGCAGGCATCCCTAAAAGGCAGCATGGACAATCCAGAGCCAGCTCTGGCTCCCTCAATGGCTCTCCAGCATTATCTCAGCAGGCTTTGCATCCTCAGGGATGTCTGGCCCCTCCTCATGCTGCACCCCAGGGCTCACCGAACATGCACACCCTCAGTTTCATATTATGAAAGCACCACCTTGATGGGATGCAGCTCAGCCGTTGTATTGCTTTGGACACCTTGAACCTCAAAGTATAATGTCTTAGTCCTACAAGGCCTCCACGTGGGCCCAGAGAGGACCACGGTGCCATATAGCCTATATGTGGCCAGGCTGTGCCAGAAAACAACACCTGCTCCTGTTCTATTTAGCAACGTAGATGCCACTAAGGAAACAAACATTCGCATCTCCCAGGACTTACCAGAGGCAAAGTCTTGAATTTTGCCATGAGTTTAATTAACCCTGACTCTGAAACACTGAAAAACACCATGGAAGATTTGTTCTCTTCCGTTTGTTTAGGCACTGAGAACAGGGAGGTTAGAAGACCACGGGGAATAACTGATGCCAGAAAAATGGTCTGGGATGAATGGAGAATAAAGAAAAATATTTTATAGTTGTATTGCTAAATGACAGAGGTTCATTAGTACACTAATGCATCACGTATTTTACTGTGTGAGAAAGGATATTCACCTGCCCAGAGACGTATCCGTCCAGAGATGGATCATAACCTTTATCTCTATCTAGTCACAGCAGCTTCCTTTACATGGGGTTGGACACGGCATTGATTTTGCCCCTCAGCTGTAACTAAGTAAGGAAATACAAAGTGTGCAAAGGAATAAAAGCTGCATAAACACAAACTTCAATGCAAAGCAAGATACCACAGGAGCAATAGGTTCTGACATTTTGATTTGCATTTTCCAACTATTGGAGAGGACCTTGACAGTGAGCTGTCATTTGACTGAAGTCAATGGTGTCCACTGAAATATTTGACTGCAAAGAGAGGCAGATGACCCTTTGATGAATTAGCTAAGGTTTGAAAGTGATGCACAAAGATGGAAATAACACACTGGAGAACCATTGGAAGCTGAGAGCACCTCTGGCTTCATTCTTAATATTGCTATTGTGCAGGAATAAAGGAAACCTTCATTCCTTCCTCGCCCATCCTCTCCACATACCACAGTTCACCAGTGTCTAGCCATCATCAGACCAGGAGAGACCTGGATTTATGTCAGGCTGCCTGGAGGCAATGCTATGGTCCAGGAGAACTCACCCAAGCTACAACCCCATCTACTCCTCCCCAGCCTGTCCTGGTCCTCTCCCAGGTTATGCCTGCAGCAGAGATCACGAACCAACTTTGTCCCCACTGTGGGACTGCTCTGGGACAGGAACGCTCAGCTCTTCCTAGCACAGCTCTAAGCACATTGCATCACTAGTTTTAACAAAGCTGAGAAGCTTCAGTGCTAAGCTGAATGTGGGTGGTCAGGATTTCCACCTCCCTTAGGACTGCATCCCAAAGAATGAATGGAGCTGGGCCCTCAATGGCCAGAACGATTTCTGGAGGCAGAGCCCATGAAAATCCTGCCAGTTGCTGGGAAAGGCAGTGATGTGCCAGAGTTGCCAGAGGCATGAAGCAGCATGGCAGCAGACAACCAGCTTTGCCGATATTTCAGCAAAGGACTCTCCTGTGATTTCATTTACTGCCATCTGGACATAGCCCAGCACCTTCCTGGCCTCATTGATGGAAGCAATGAGACACCAAGCTTGGCTGTCCAAAGGGTTACAGGACAGTTATCCCCACATTACAGTAGGGCAGATATCCCACCCAGCCTACGTTGTTGTGGCAGTAGGATCTTACTCGGTTTCCATTTCTCAAGCCCTGTTCCAAGGTAGCCGGCCCTAGGAGTAGAACAGCTCTCGGCAGCTGGGCTTTTTGCCCAGTGCACTTTGCCTCCTCACAAACTGGACTGAAACCACTAAGCTTTATTGGAAGCAGGCAAAAATGACAGAATTAGATCCCCGCCCTGTGAGGTGATGTGTGATCCCTGCTGCAAACAATAAGAGATGGGGATATTTGATATTTTAAAGTGGCCGTGAGCCACGTCAGTTGTCTGGGCTGGACTGAACCCAATCACTCATAGGCGAAGTGTTGAACCTTCACTCAGTGTTCCTCTTAATCTCTTCATCTGTCAGATATTTACTCTGTGTATAACCTCCACAAGAAGAAAGAAAGGATGACTTTAAAGATTTTTAGTAACTCATAAGTAAAAACTTACCTTTCAAAACTCACATATGCTTCTATATAGTTGTCTAGTATTAATTGCCGATCTCTGTGGTACATACTATGAAGGTACATTTGCTTTAGTCGTCAGATCTTTTCTGAGCAATCCAGAAGGTTATAGATTTAATAAGGAGCTAGTGTTTAATTATATTTTTTATTTTATTAGTTATATATTAATTATGTTCTCAATGCTTGAAATGACAGTGAGAGAGAACATGAAAAAAACTTGTTCTGGGTGGTTACTCTGAAAAACCTGAAGTCTGAAAACAAATTTGAAAAAACAACTGCAAACATTGCCCAGTATTTCTGTTGCTTTCTAAGATTATTGGTGCAAATTAAAGTAATGCTGAAGTTTTAATTCCAGTTTGGAAATCGAGGTTGGACGAGGAATCACAGTAGAGAAAGTAATTGCCTATTTGCAGCAAACTTTAGATGGGATATTTTTGGGAGAAAATAGGAAGCCAGTAAGGGACAGCCTGCTTACTTGTGTGGTTTAGAGCAACCTTAAGCCTTTGCATTTTGGTAATCTTCCCAGCCCAACTCCAGATGTTAAGTCTGGCTGGCTGGAGCGGAGGGAGAAAGGGAAGATATGCAGAAGCAAATGCACCAGATATCCGAGATTAGCATGGGCCTAAAAGTTATGCAGTCTCAGGCTTTCATAAGAGATTGGAGCTCGCCAGCTCTTCCACATATAGAACGGAGATTTGAAAGTGGAGTACAGCTGCTCTCCTGTGCTACCTCCCACCACAGCTAGAGATGCACAAAGGTCATTAACAGGGAAACCCAGCTAGCTGGTAGACTTAGAGGTGGCCTGGGACAATCTCATAATTCCATCCAGGAGAAACACCACTGATTACTTGGCAGCAACTGACCCATGATAATGACAGCCCAGCTCCTATTCCTTCCTTTGGGGCAAAGAGCAAGTCATATAGTCAGAAACTTGGGGCAACAGCCTTGAAAACACGGTCAGCAGGGATGGACAAGACATCACTGTAATTTATGCTGGGGAGAAGACACAGAACCAGTGCCAGAGATGCTCCCTGCCAAACGTTGGAGGGGCCCCAGTGCTATGTCCAGAGCCTGCTGAGAAGCAACATGTAGATACCAATAAATAACTTTGTAGGGCTTCTCCTCTCTTAACTGCTCTGTTCAATAGGAGAAACTGCCTGGGAGGCTCACTTACACTTCTTCCGTACTGGACTGTTGAATTCAGTGCCCCCAAACAAAGAAATAACAATTAGCATTGAATTTTAGGGTCTTTGTGCACAGCTCCCTCTACTTTTCCCTTGAAATTTATATAATATCAATATTATAATAGGAAAGGGAAGAAATATGAGGTAGAAAACAATGGTGTAATTTAAACCTATGCGTTTGAAATACGAGGACGGAAGAAAGAGGACCTTGCATTTAAGACTTCCACTGCCTCTTCAGAGACCTGGGGCTACCAAAACCACCCAGCTTCACCTCCTGAGTAGCACAGGCCACAGGATTTTCATAGATGCATTATCACACCAAGCCCAAGAGAAAGACACTTTATTTTCATTTAGCGACACCAGGGGATTTAGCCTGTATCTTGGTAAGATACTCTCAGAGACAGCTACCACCTCTCCCAGTCTGTGCCTTAATTCGAATTATTTAATTCAGGCTTCATATCCCCCAGCTAAAGGGACCAGTATGTGACTAGGGAAGCTCTGATCAGAGCACAACAGGCAGAGTATTTTCAAACAAATAATCTAATCCAGCCTGGAGCAGGCAAAGCCCCCACCTCCCCGGCTGGTTGGATTCAGGGAAACTTAAAGTCTGTAAGAAACTTTACTCTCTGCCCTCCAATTCTGCTTTTAACTCAGAAAGGAAGAATCGGTTCAGAAATAAACACCTTTGCAGGGCATTGTGGATCATGGGAAGAAGGTGCTGGGAAAAGGCAAATTACAGTTAAATTCAAGTCACAAAATCTCTGGACTGAACAGAGGGAGGGACATTTCTGCAACCACTGGTCTTTAGCATAATTTTTTCAAATGCCTTAATTGTATTCTATTTCAGTTTTAATTCATGTTACACAAGACAAAGGTAAAAAAAAGTGTTTGTAGTTTGGGTAGGTCAGCCAGAAGACTGATGGATTCAACAGTTTCTTGGATAACTGACCAAGAGCTCAGGAGACGTAACAGGAAAGGAAGCACAGTCTTAAACAACGGAAACATCGGGAGGTTTTGCATGTTTTGACTCTGATGGCAAAAAATTACTGCCATTTGCCAATGAAATTGGGAAAATATTCCCTGGAGAGCAAAGGGAAGCCATGGCTTAAACATCAAGCCATGTCTTAATACTGAATGATGCATTATTTGTTGATGGGAATAATTAACATAGGGCTTGCCCGAGAAACTGGAAGGAGAGCAGCTCACCAGGCTGGAGAAGGTAAGTGTATGAGAGAACATCTCCTGTCTGTGGACCCACCGGGCAGTCAGTTCAGTTGCCACAGACATTGGCATGCCTTGGCATGGATGTTGAGTTGGAGACTGAAGAGCCACGCTGAATTTGTCTCGTGGATCATCCCCTAACAGCTGCAAGCATCAGGTACTTCAGAACAATGATGAGACACCAAGGATGATCAGTGTAACACAACCACAGGAGATGTTTGTTCATTTACAAACATGAGATTTATATCTCCTTTAAATTAAGGAGATGAGCCACTGAGAGCAGCAAAACGAGACAGCATTAACCTCCCCAGAGTATTCATAACCAGACTTGCTTGATTTCCTTTTTTTAAGAAGAGTTTCAATTGCAGTATTGGCTAGAGCTCAAAAGAATTCTAAAAAAACCCTTATATCCTGATATTATTTAACGGGGCTATGGACAACTGATGTTTCATCTTCAGTTTCTTCAACTGTCTTTAAATGTTATCTGAAATGCTTCCCAGATGATTGGATTCCTGAAAACAGATGTATTGGGAAGAGCCGTTGTAAATGCCCCATTGCAACACTAACGGCGAGGAAAAAAGAGCTGTGCTGTTTACACCTGGCAGGGAAAAAAAAAAAAAAAAAGCTCTGTGGTGCAAATTAAAATACTTCTTGATTTATATTGTGGTATTAAATACAGCATCTGTATTAGTTAAATATTTACTTATTGCCCGAAGCAGAAGGTCAGTTTTGTCTCACGAAGTACAAGGCAGAACTGAAGCAAGGGAAACCGTTCCTGCTGTGCCTCTGGCCTCCTATGTGACATCGGGCAAGTCATTTCTATTCTGTGCTGCAGTTTCCCCGTCTGTAACTGGGGCCGATGCTAACTACCTTCTTGGGGAAGCACTGGTACGTAAAACCCAAGTATGACTGTCACGTCCATTTTCTCTGTACAGTAAAAGTTTCCTAAATCCCTCTGTATGGCTGATTAGATTTTGCATTTCCCCAAACATCTTCAAAAAGGAGGTGAGCCTTTGTCCAGCTGCAGTCCCGTATTCCTGCTCATTTTGCAGCCAGCTCCGGCTGTTACTGCCTGCTACCCTGGGACGCTGGAGTCTTGCACCACACATTGCACTTTGATGTGGCATTGGCACGAGGAGGACGCTCCCCTCCAGCAATGCACACAGCGAAACCATGAAGTGAAGCGCCGAGTCCAGGCAGGGTCAGGACGGATTCCGCTTGTGTTGCTGCCGCCGCCTCCTCTTCAGTTTTCCCTTCCTGTAGCAATTATTGCTCATCAGCACAGACTAACAATTGCACAAGCAAACCCTTGGAACAAATGAATTCAGGGCCAAGGGCCAATCTTAGTCAGTGGAGCTTTGCCACTGACTTTGAATGGGATTGGGATTTAGCCCTGCAGCCTTCCCCTACACTTCCTCTTTTCACCCATTCATGTGCTGCACATGTGCAGCTTGCTGGGGGCTCCTCCAGCTTCAGGATGAGGCACTCCCAGGTACGAGCTCCAGAAGTTGAGCTCGTAACCTCCCGGCATTCTTCTCCACCCACTCGCCAGCCCTATCTTTCTGCTAAGGGTTGTTCTAGCTGTTTTATGGCTTCTTTTAAAAGGTAAAGACAAAAATAGATCTCAATTCGTTCTTACAGGCTTCTGTTGGGCTGTGAAGAACTTAAAGGTCCTCTCGCCTCATCTCTTGTTTAGCTAGTAGCCTCAGGCCTCATCTACATGAAAGTGTTGCATCAATTCAACTAGATGTTAATTTAAACCAATTCATTAAACTAATACCAACCCTGGAGCAAGTGGAGGAATGGACGTTCCTGCAGTGTATTAAAACCAGACTCCTATCGGTCTGCTTTAATCTGGTGAGAAACTAAACCAAAGCAAGGAGCGCCCATGGACAGGTTTGCTCTGGTTCTACTGAACATATGGAAAAGAGCAATGCAAATCACACCAGGGAGTTCTCGCTGAGCAGAGCCCTGCTTCTCATTCGCCTGCAGGGACCAAGTCATGACTTGAAACGAACGCGTTCCACACCAACCCAGCTGTCTCTCGTGCAAGACTTTGCTTTCCTTCCTTGCAGAAGAGAAGCAATCTGTCTCTATTTTAATGGGACATGCTTTGGAGAGGATTCTTCGAGGCATTTGGATAAATCCGCTCTGGGCACTACAGAACCACAGGCAGAGCTAACAGCCTAGCAATGCACGCCGGGGATTCAGCAGGCAAGCTGCGGCAGCTCTAACTGCGCTGCTGAAAATGCCCGCTGCCTGCTCCGCGCTGTCGGGCGGCTTGCAGAGCTGCAGGAGAACTGGCAGAGGGAGTGCGTGTCCTGGGCTGCTCAGGTTCCCAGCCCAGCACCTTCATGCAGAGTGCCAAGGGCCGGGTGGGAGCCGCGGCACCAGGTGTTGCAGGGGGTCGGTCGCAAAGTCGGCACACTGCCTCTCTGCTGGATGCGCGATAACCATCCGCGTATGGGAAGGAAACAGGGAGGGGAAGCTTCTTATGCCACCCCAGAGAAGTTCACCAGGGCTGATCTGTCAGCACCAGGGATCCTGGCCTCAAGCTCTGCCCTTCAACAGAGCTCTGGGACCATGGAAAATGGACAGGAACCTTCAACGTACACATGGCTGCCGTAAGCATGTCTCTTGCACTGCTGTGCGTTGTTGAGGCCTCGTACGTCTTACCCAACCCAGGGGTTCTGTCCCAGGTCTTTGATTCATGGCCAGTGTCCCTGCAGGTGGTAATAAAGTCATAACAGTGTTTCCATACTATGGTAATGGGGGCTGTACAAGAAGCTGGGTAGAGCACAGCTCACCTGGAAAAAAACTGTGTCAGTAGGAAACAAACAAACAAACAAAAACAGGAAAGAAGGGCAAGGAATGTCACTCCAAAGACCCGAAGTTGCTATTCAATGAAAACAATCCCAAAAGAAATGAAGGGAGGGATGGGACTGGCGCATTTCTACGTGACAGCGCTGCCCTCTTTTCAGTGGTTGACAAGGACCACATTACCTATCGTCTGTATCTAACGAGGATTGTAAAGAACGTGAAGCCAGACTGTTCTCACAGGTGCCTAGTGAAAGGATGAGAGGCTGCATCAATGAAATTCAAATGGGTATTAAGAAAAAATACTTCATGATGACAATGGTTAAACACAGGGCCAGAGAGTTGGTGGAATATTCAAAACCGAACCAGGCAAGGCCCTGAGCAACCTGATCTAATGTCAAGGCTACCTGTCCTTTGAGTGGGGAGGTATGACCTAGCTGTTCAGTCATCCAGAAGGCAAGTAGAAAACTGGGAAACTTGAATGTCTGCAAAATGGTGCCACTCACTGCAGTGTAATTCCATAAAGTAACACAGAAGATTTTCCATCAGGAAAGCACAAGTAGGAAAGTGAAAATTCCTTGGCAGCCACCTACCTGCTGAGCGGGCCCCGCTGAGACGTCTTGACTCCAGGGGCCCTGTCTAGGCTAGGGAAGTCGGCGAAAATGTTTCCTGATGTTGATAATATCAGTTGGCTTTCCCTGCACTGGTAAGCACTGGGAGTCTGAGTGTAGGTGTCTGCTGGCTGGTTCTGGCACTTCAAAGCTACCTCAGTGAGACATGTTCTGAACAGCACCACGCCACGGCGCAGGGACCTCTAACAGCGGTCATGAGTCCTAAATTTCCATCATAGTGAGCATTCAAGGCAGAAAGAGAAACAGAATCAGCGTTAATGTGGGCAAAAACCTTTAGCATGAGTAGGGACAATGTAAATATAACAAGGTTCTCATTATTTAAGGAAAGAAGAGAAAAAAGGAGGGATGGTTTTGCAAAAGGTATACTGTTTTTACAAGTAATTGAATGTTTTTACCTTTTTTGGTTTTGTTTCAAGATATATATATGTGTATATATTTATGAAGAAGATTTTAAGATTTTTTAAATTTTTTTTCTTCTGTTTACAAGAAATTTTCATCACACTGGAGAAATCCTGGTGTTTTCTGCTAGATGTTTTTATATTACGATGGTTCTTTTCATCCAAGGATCTCAAATGATCATGCCAAAGTTTTAACGGATTCAAAGACTTGATTAAATAAATTTCCAGGAAGAAAGTATGCCAAGGGCCATGAAACACAAAAGCATAATCTCTAACTTAAGAAGCCTTTAAGCCACAGATAGCTGGAAGCTAGGAGAGCATACCAGAGAAATCTCAGAATGTACTTCTGTTCTTACCTTCTTTTCTAGCATCCAGCAGAAGCAGGATACCTGTTACATGCTATTTTCATGTTCTTAACCAGCTCCTTACATCTTTGGTCACAGGAAAGTGATGATGCATCCTCCCTTGATTTCACTTGTCCTCTTACATCAACAGATATCGCTATCGCACTTTCATGGTACGGATTGTCTCAGCACCCCTCCCTCACACTGACCCTTTGTTGAGCTGATTCAGGTCCCTTAGAGATGCAGACTCTCTTTTATTCCCTGTGTGGTTTTCTGCTTGCTTAACAAGTTGATTGAACATATGCCAGAGCTGGCCCAAGGGAGAGGAAGGGAACGCACAGCTGGAAGCAGAAGGAAGGAAAGCAAGCTTTTCTCTCACCATGACAAGCTGTTGAATTTGCTCTTGCCATAAGAGAACTTCTGCCCTTGGGCACGGCTCCACCCTCTCTGAAGATCTTCGGTGCATCTCCAGTGCACTCCCGGCCTCTTGGTCCCTTTCCATTCTTGCACTGGCTCTGGCTCTTTTTGTGACCTTCCCTGAGCTAAATCAACTGACTGATCTGGCAACTGATTGGGTGTACAAAGGGGTCTGACAACGACAAGAGATAGTACAAAGTAGGTAGGAGGAGCATGGGGCTGGCTGGAGATAAAAGGAGAGGGGGAAGAGTAGAGGAAAACAGGGACCTCCTTTTTGGCAGCAGTTAAACAGCTCATAGCCTTCTGCATAACTTCACCCATCTTTTAAGTATTTTCCCCTTTACAAGGGCCAGGGTCTTAGCACAAGAGCCCCCAAATCTGCTCATTAGCAAAGCAGCACCAATCTTCAAGCAAAACTCCATCAAATTTTTAAGGCTTGAAAACTTCTCACACAAGCTGGAGGAAGAGGCCAGATGCAATTTGTCCAGACACACGGTTGGTTCGGGTACCATTTAACACTTTCTTGTTTGGTCAGGATAGGGGAAGCTGTCCTGTCCTAAGCCTACCAGCTTGAGAATCACAGAATGTGATCACAGAATCAGAGAATGTTAGGGATTGGAAGGAACCTTGGAAGATCATCTAGTCCAATCCCCCTGCCGGAGCAGGAACAGGATCACCTAGATCAGGAGGACCATAGACAGACAGACTTTGGTCTGAATTAAACTTCCAAATACTTGTGGAATGAGGTGCTACTCATTGAGAGTAACAGAAATCAGCCTGGCCCTTGGCTTAGGATCTCAGTGCAGGAGGCTTGTCAGTCCAACAAGCTTCATTGCAGTAAAGGAATCTCATGTTTCATAAACTTTAATGAGCTACATCAATTATATCTGCTGCTCTAAAATCTGACACACTTTCTTTACAAAATAAATCTATCAACATTTCAGTACAATAAAGGGATGGCAAATGTTAACACACACTGATGTAACGACCAACACCAGAAACTGTCGTGTGACTTCTTCCTTTTACAGGATGCAATGGCAGGGAAATGGAATTTTGAACTCAATCAAAATGATATTTTTTTTTCTTTAAAACAAAGTGTCTTTTTTGTCCAAATACTTTTTCTACTTTTTCTGGTTCTTTCCTTGCCACCATTTTGTCAGGTATAAAACAACCATATTGCTGGGCTACAGCAAATATTTTGGAGTAGGATGCATGGAACAGTAACTTGTTCCCTTTGGTCCCTTTGCCTCAGGAGACCAAATGCCTAGGAGAGCTGCCTTCTTCCTCTCATGAGTGCTTCTCGGTAACTCTTCCCTATAGGGGCACTTTTTTTTTTTTTTAAACCCAACAATAACCTCAGTTGAGATTTGTCCCTTCACATGCTTCCAAAGATGCTAATCTCTGTAATTTTCCACACATTTCCCACCTGCGGTGTCAGTTCCTTCACAGTGAAGATGAGTTGCACCAGGGAGGAGCTGGTGCATCAGAAATGGACATTAAATCGCAGCAGCATTGCAAACCTTAATATTCTTGAACTGCTACACTTGTAAGAACCTAAATCATGGCTCTGGCAAGAAAAGAAGAACAGAGATTCCAAGGAGCAAAGAACCAGAAATGGGTTAATAAATAGGGTGCAGACTTATGTGCAATGTCATCTGTTTGCAGCATCTGTTAGATGGGTTGGTGGTCTCAGTACAACTCCCAGATGATAAGGTGCTTATGATGATAAGGTGTTTCCAATGGATAACCCGTGTTCCATGCCCACAGTGGACTGAATGAGAAGTCACTCGTTTAAACTACTGCAAGAAAGTAAAGCACCTTTAGGAAGAGTTTTTTAATAGTAAAGATATGGACACACTGGAAATGATTCCCTAGGGAGGTTTCAGAACCCCGGTGATGCATCTGGGGTTAGAAAGAGGTCTGGCAATACCTGCAGGAATGTGATGGGTGAAGCTGACCCTACGTTGGTTAAGGGCATCACCTTGAGGTCTCTTCCAGTCTTACATGATGCTTGGAATTAACTAGAACTTGTTTCAGCTGTTGAATTTGACTCACCTCTTCCATCCCACCCGATAAAACAGATATGGTTATAAATAAGAGACAGATTACAAGTATCAATGAAGTGTAAGAAAGCATGAGCAACTGACAGATTTTAAATTCTACTGGGTTGTGACTTATGTCTACAATTTTCAAGTTGCTGTGAGCTTCAGCACAACACAGTCCTAAGTGGTCATGCAACGTGAACAGAAGATGAGTCTGCTCTGCTGCATTTCTTTGACAATACAACCACAAAGAATGAAGGACAAACTTCCCATAGAGCTTTCCAAAAGTCTTTTGATAATTGCTGTGAGATGCCTCACAGACACCCTAAACTTGCCCCTAGCTGTTCATGTGAGATGCTGCAGGCAATCAAAATACAATTGTAGATGCAAGAATTCTCGTCTGGTCACCCAGATGGACAGGCTGGGCGCCTGGTGAAGGTTCTAAGTTCAAAAACCATATTCAGCAAATCCACAACAGAAGTCCAGCACAATTAACACATGGTTGTAGATGAGAAATGAGAAATCAGATGAGGCAGAAAACCTGATATAATACAACCTGAGATACTTATCTATCACAGGCTATGCCTTGTGGCCTTCCGAAACACCTAATTTGGCAGCCATCTAAAGTCAGTGAGAAGTTTCCATTTACTGCAACAGATCTTATATCAAACAAGTTATCTATAAAGCATTTATATACGAGTATCCTTCAGCCACCAAAGTCCACTGAACTAGCTACCTGTTCCAATTTATGGAAGTGCTGAAATTGTTTTCTAAGTAGGATGCCTAGACATAGTTGAGGGTGCTTAGAGAAGAAATCTTCTAATGAAATTATTTTAAAAAGTACAAAAGTGATCCTTCTATTGCCAGAGAAACTTCACAATTTTTCATACTCCACTGCACTGAAGGCCAGTTTCTATTTGCTTTAAAGTGTTGCAGAAAGTTGACAGGAACTTTAAGAAATTATGCTGAAAGTGGTAGCGTAGTTGTTACTGGGCTTGTCTTTTGTTTTGTTACAGAGATTAGAACTCAGGCAGTAGTAAGCTTTTGAAGGTGAAGAGACACTTTTCAGATTTCTACACATAACAGACCTCTCAGTATTTTATGTTTGCTCCCTTAAATACACCCACCCAAATACAAAAATCCTTGGCCACAGAAAATAGAATAGATTTCAATCATATTTAACATATGGTGCAGTTATTGCACATTCACAGCTGTGAAATAAAGAAAACAAGTGAGAATATAAACAGCCTACAAATGCTGACAGAAGAAACAAGAACCTGTATCCCACCTTGTTCGGACAGCATGGGAAAGAGGGGGGGACAGCCAGAGCAGCTGCAAATAACTATGTCTGTTTCAAATTCAGAACAAATCATCTTCTTGCTGTAATTCCTGACAAATAATTTTCTTGTCCAACAATTTTTAGGTTGATCCCATAGGACTGCTGGGATAATCATCCTGACAGTGCAGATAACAGGATTGTGATCATAAATCTTAAGATTCAAGTACATTCACCATGGTCAAGTGACCACCAGCATTTTAAGGGAATGAGAATGTTTTTCCCCTGAAAAGGCGACAGCGCTAAGAGCACATATGCAGAAAGCAAAGTCTCTGAATTACAGAACAATGCCTCATTTTTATTTTCAATTTGCCACGCACTCCTTATCATTTCATCCACATTCTGCCCACTAATCAAGGCAAGAGGGCTTGGCTGGTGCAACTGGTTCTGGACGGATCTATTTGTGGCTGTTGCTGTTGGAGCAACAGCAAAACTGCCTTTTTTTGTACAGAAGAAACTAGGCTCTGTCCCAGGATATAAGAGACTGTATCTGAGAACAATTATTTTTGTCTGCAGAATGAAAGAACCTTTACTCCAGACTATCCTTGTGTGGGGCTATTCCAATCAAGCATGTGTAAGTGATGAAGGGAAGCATGCCTGTTCTCATTATTTGGCCCTGGATGGTAAAACTCTGCCTTTTCCCCACAGAAGAGGCAGAAAGCTGATATTTAAGCAATATTAATATAATAGAACTTCGGAGCTGTATTTTTCTTTAGGAATAATAAATTTTGCCTTTTGAAGCTGGCTTGTCTTCCGCGGGCAAAATGAGAAAAATACAAACTAGCACCAAGTTGTTTATCAATATGAAACACTCAGCTGGTAAAAAGCACTAATCACAGCCAAACCCTGATAATGGCCCAGCTGACTCATATAAACCACCACCTTACCCTAAGTAAAGGGTTTTGTATGTGAATGCACTCAAATCCTGGACAATACCTACAATTTCAGACAATTCTACAGTTAACCACAGCCCTACATATCCACAGTAATAAAAAAAAAAAGATCACCTTCCAAAATGTGAGGAATCTGACATTAATAAAGGCATGCTACACGCTGCTAGGCAATATACTAACCTAGCAAACATGCCACATTATATCACTTGCAAACTAGCTGCAACATAAGGCAAACACATTAATTGAGAAACTGCTGTCAAAAGAGAAGGGGCTGTAAGTCTGGATTTGCTTTCTTCCCCAAGGACCTCTCCAGCAGCCAGCATCTTCTCCTTAAATAGCTGTCACGTATTGCGTACAATTATTTTTTATTAGTAATACCTGGTATGTCTTGTAATTTCTGTCCTAATGTTGCAAAGTGCTCTCCTCTTCTGCACTCTGCATTCTCACATCACTGGTTGTCATTCTCAGGCCACACAAGATACCCTCTTTAAAAGAACACAAACAGCAACGGAGCTAAAATACAGAAGGGATAGAAGTAAATGACTGAAAAAACTAGAACAGGGATAAATGCTGAACTGCAGTCTTAGCCAACAGGGTCTTACAAGGGGTCCCCTTTGCTTCCATTTTCCCTGTGCTGCAGGCAGCCTTGTAAAGCAAACAGACCTCTACAAACAAAGCATTGCTGCTTCACAGGATGCCCAAGCCTTTCTGGAAAAAGTTGGTTAAGTCAATGAGTAAACAGTTTTGTTCGGATTGCGATGAAAGTGACTTGGAGTACAGCGAAAGCTTCTTACCTTCCTTCTTTGCAATTGCAAAGCTCACACGACAGGGCCCTTATGCTCTTGCCGCAGGGTTTATATATTCCATGTGCGTGGGAGTGAGTGCTCACGGATTTGGGAAGGGTGGGGGAAGGGGGAAGAGTCCAAACAAAACATTTAAATGTAATTCCTTTGATGGTGCAGCTGTGAGAGGGCAACTATCTGAGACTACTTTGCTATGATATTTCAGAGACTGTATGGTTTTACAGACCTTTATTAAATACGCTTCAGAAGCAGCATAGAAATCATGTTTCCACAGCCAGCCTCTCCTGAAGTCATCTGTCTCCTCTGCGTAGTGGATCTCTGTTCTACATTCGTGCACAACACCAACTGGTGCTTCACTTTCCCCCTTTCTCGTGCCCTCATCTTCCCACCTTCTCTCTCAAATGTTGCATACAAGAGGTATTTCCTAAACACTACGAGCAAAAAAGTAAGAAAGAGCCCTATCTTGGGAGAAAACTGCACAACAGCCCCCCAGTGAGGAAGACAAGTCAGGGTATTATCCTTTCCCCATTCCTTTACGTGCCTGCGCATTCCTTTACATTGTGCACGATGGGCGCACCACCCAATCCCAGTCTCCACAGTGCAAGGAGCGCAGAGCAGACACCCCAGCTGAAGGCAATCCAGCAGCATCAGACATCGGGGTAGTACAGCTGGATAACGCAGCCCTGTCGCTTTGGATCCGGGCGATTCTGTGCACGGTGCTACGTGGGACGACTCGTCCCGGAGAGCAGAGCACTGCTAGCTTCAGCATGCCCGCAGCACGCTCCGCGCGTGGGTATCTCCCGACCTGCCCTGTCTCAGGCCCGCCCGTCAAGCAGGAATGATGGCACTAAGTGACTTTAGGAGATGTTTTCAGAACAAACACACTGCAGGGCACTTCCCTTTCCTTCAGTGTTTCATTCTTGTTCTGCAAACCTGCAATCCCCAGCTCAAACTATTCGACCCGTTCCTGCTAACATTGGTTAAGTCAGTAAGGGCACAAAGACAAGAGTGCTACAGGGTCAGGCGGGTGTCCGCGGACTGCAGTTCCTCAGATAAACGACCACGTGGCAGAAGAAGAAACCAGCTACCTGCAGCGTTCCCTGCTTTATGGCAATGGATCAGGGAGGGGCAGCGGGGCAGGAGAGGTTTTGCAGTTCTCTCTTTGGTTTAATCCTCCAGGTTCAGTAACACCCGAGGGTTTTTCAAGCTCATGTGCAGAAATCATTCTTCTAAAATAAACACGATAGTCAAGCCCTTCCTTTCTAGGTTTAGTCTAGATAGGGCTAAACCATGCAGAAATCTCGCAAAGAAACCCAGCTACAGAGCAAAAGTCTCTCTTCAACCACTAGCATCTCTAGCAAGTGCTGGCGTTATACGCCTGACATGATTACAGAGTAAAATTTAAGTATCCTCCTTCCCAAACCATTCTCATCGTCATAGCCAAGCACCTGGCTCCCTGGCTAGGTTCCCCGGTATCTCTGCATCCTTGATATTTGCATCATTACTACCAGGTTTGGGAAAACAAGCAACTTCTGTCACACTCCAAACTGCATCTAACAGCATCTAGAAAGGGGGAGGCGTGGGGAGGGAACGTGTTACCTAGGAGCTTCAGGATTTTCTCCGATAGACTTGGTTCATTTTCTCTGAAGCTTGTGTTTTCTTTTTTCCCCTCTCGCCCCACTTCTCTCAATGGTCTAGTGCCCTCAGAGCCCAGGAGCAGACACCAGCTGGCCCTAGCAAAGGCCACATCCCCCACTGCCTGTGTTGTTCTCTCCGGCTCGGCTATATGGATCCCTTAATTGCATGCATGTCTTTCAGGCTATTCTCCATGCATGAGCTGTCAGCAAAACCTTGCTGGAAACGCTGGAATTTCACATTTTTCATGGAGATTTTCCATATCAAATGGGCAGTTTTACATTTTCCATGAAATTCCTAATGACTACGAAAAAATACAGCCATGGTGTTTGGAAGGACTTGCTCAGCTTGCCCTCAGGCACCATTTGAGTGTTAAACGCAAGTGTGTGAATTTACTTAGCATATCATTTCAGGGATGGGATTGGAATATTTTTTTTTGTTGCAGATGACAGGGGAGAAGCATGCATTCATCCATTCATTCATAAACTCAACTTGTGGCACTGCACACTGGGGAAGGGATCTTTCGCATCATTTTTAAAGCTGAAAGAGTGCAAAGCCCTGTCAACTGACAATATCCATCCAAGCTGTCATTGCCAATCACTTGAATGGACTGCAGCAGAGAGTATTTTCCACAATGAGATACCAATGGGGGTGACCATTAGGTCAGGAATCTTATTTTCTCAGCTCACCAACCCCTGCAAATAAATTCTCACCAAAAGGAGAGAAAAGCCTCATTGATTTGACAAGCGATCAGACACTGCAGTTGTCATTTTCCCAGCAGTTGCTAGCATATTTTTGCCTGGTGTGTGAGATATGAATTTCCTGACTTAACCTATCGAGCTCTTAAAGGGATGATCCCTTTTTCATCTCCATCCTTGTGAAAAGGAGAACTCTCGGCAGTAAGAGCCTGAAAGCAAAACACTGTTCTCAGCTTTAATTACTGTTAGTTGATTTACAACAGTCAAACAGAGGGTCTATTTTGCTGTTAAGTCTGACATAGTTACTCTACCAGCAAGAATGTGTTTTTTCCCCATCAGTACCCGTCTTAATTTTTAAATCACATCTTTACAAAATTTGTTTATTTTTCTTTATGAATGCATCAAAACCAAACCAAGAAAGGCTACAAAAGCAAGACAACTGCATTCTTTGATGAAAGAAGTCACGTTTTCAGGTCTCTGTGTTCTAAGGATTGCACATTGAGTTTTTTTATCTTTTTGAAAACAAATTTTAAAGTATTGTACTAATGTGAAAAAATCTGTATGCTGAATTCCAGCAAAGGGCCTAAATTCTACTTACGGTTCTAGCATAATAGATTGGTGCTGGGAGACGAAGTATACCTCACTCCATGCTACCTGTATCCACACTTGAAAGTTCATGTTAGACTTGTTTGAGAGTTTTTGGAGAGAATATCTTAGCATTATCCCAAATTAATTTACCAACTGATGCAAAAACATGGACTTCGCTGACATTGTTACAGGAAGGTTCTTTGGGTGTATTTCCTGACCACGAGGAGAGCCTGGGCCCTAACAGTTCATTAGGTAAGAGTCTGCAGGGATGTGACAGTCCCTCCTCTAACTGCCTTCTCCACATCAGGCAGTTGTGGAGAAGCAAGGATCTGAATCTAAATTTTCCAGGGTGACATCTTTGCTTTTCCCATTAAAAACAAAAGTTCAATATACATCACAAGAAGCCCGTCTCTGCCCAGTTCTAGACACTTTCTGATGATCTAGCTGAAGTGCTCACCAACCACTTATTTGAATGCAACTATTTTACCAACCCAGATGAATATTTGCAAAACCCACAATTCCATTCAGCCATCCCTTCTTTGGTTCCCAATGATAAAAATTTCCACAGGCCTCACTTAATCTATGGTATGATTATTATTCAGAAAAATAATGTCATCCACTAATACTGAAAGCACTTATTGTTAACATTTCAGTAGATGTGTATATATATATACTATATATACATAAAATACATATATACATAATACATATATATACATATATACATAAAATATATGTATACACACATACATATTTATTATATATATATATGTATATATTCATCCTAACACTATATATATTTACTATTGGGATGAAAATCTGAAAAAGTCAAAATGCTCAGTCAGACATACTCTGAATAACACCCATAATGCCACAAAAAATAGATTAAAAGTCAGGTAAAGCCTCACATGCATACTTTACACTTCATGCCATACTTGGTCTGGCATAAAGATTGTTATTGTTTAGTTTGTCCTAATGGTACTCTCTAAAAAGAGAAAATGAAGGGAAAAGAGAAATGAAAGGAAAAAGAGAAATGAAGTTTTATGGTCAAATGCCAGACAAAAATTTTAATAAATTGTTCCAGTAAATTGACAGTTTGACAGACTTGGGATCAAATGCATTTACTGTTGCCAGACCATGGCTTGTTAGTACTGTATATTTTCTTACTAGTCTTTTCTTTGGAGTATATTGTTCCAGAAATTCTAGTTGTATACTGAGGCATGAATCTGCTTCCAGAGATGTCTGGCTAGCTTGAATTTCTTCCTCCTTCTTTTTCATTCCAGATAAGGAACGCTTCCTCTGCTCAAGGACAGGAGACCACCAGAACATCATTTTATTCCTTATACACTTACTAATTCTAGCTTTGCCATGTCCTTGCATACAACGTTCAACTACTCAGGCTATGAGCAGTCTCTAGACTGGACTGATGCTTTTTAAACTACATTTTCTAGCATTCTTTCTTCTGTGCATTGTATGTGCTAACCTTACCAATGTATTCTTTTCAGTTGCTGCTAATTTCCTACTTCGATTTTACATCCAACTCTCTGACTACAGTGTATAATTTTTAATTCATATAGCAATGCTTTTAGAGCACTAATGATTTGGTAGATATGAGACAAACACAGTCTAAATGAACATGTCACAGAAAATGGATTCGATGCTCAGAAAGGTTCTGAAAACAATTAACTGTGGACAAAATCCTGAAATGAGTCTTCTTTGGGAAATCTCAAACCCTCAGGGAAAAAAAAAAAAGTTTCCTTTATTATTTGCATACGAAAAAATGTCTTTATAAAGCAATTTAAATAAGCATTTTTAGATACTTCCACTGTATAGCACTAGGGATTTTAAATGCAAGCAGGCTAGTACTATCTGTCAGGAAGACCCCCCCTCCCAGGTCCATTTTTTTCTCTCTGTCTGCTGTTAAGTTACTATTATCCTCCATTCCCTGTAATAATGGGCTTAAGATCAAGTGAAACTGGAAATGGAAAGAACAGTGAAAGATGACAGACTTGAAGGGATTTTATTGGAACTATGGGTTGCTCCTAAGGTCAGAATCAGTAAGTATAATTAGATTCCTAGCATTTACAACAAATGTAAAGCAACTCTGAGATTTCTTTTGTGTGCATGTAATTAAACATGCACTTTTACTGCCCTCTGCAGTATTGCAAAGTTACTTTGATTCTAGCACATGAAAGCTGTTTGAAAGAACAGACACAAATCTTCATCTCTATATTGCACTCATATTTCTGAAAACAAAGCATTTTTCAGGAGAAATGGAATAGCCCCTTTCTAATGGAACACAAAAGCGAACATTGTTTTTACTAATAATTAGAGCCTTTTCAGTACCTCCCAGGAACTCTCTCAATAGAAACTTGAATAGAAAGAAAGCTCCCAGCATAGACGGCTGAACCCCAGTTTAACCCATGAAGGAAGTCCAACGTTCCACTTAAAACTAAGACATTTCTCAAGTGTATGAATCAGCACTTTTTGGATAAATTAGTTTCCCATTGTGTTTAAACACAATCCAAGGAGGTAAGCGGCAAGCTCAAAGAAGAAACCAGCACTGGTAATCCAAAAATACAGTGGGGGGCAGAAGTGACAGATGCTAGACCTTGATTCCTTGCATGTTTTATATTTAGGTACTGGACACCACAAAATTAAATACCAAATGTATTTAATAAATGCTGCCCTGCAATACTGCTTCCTCTCCTGATTTAGCACATATACTACTTCCTAACTACATTGGGTTCTTTGAAATTAAAATGGATTTTGGCCATTCCCAAAGTAACTTCAGTCTCTTTGCCATTCATGTAATATTTTGGCAAAATTATCCATATTTGTCAGGAAGCACTCAGAAAGGAATTCCCAAATAGTTATTAACTAATCTTCTCACGTTTTGAGAAACCATATAGAAGAAGAAAACAGGAGAATGAGAACCTCCACTAAGTTCAAATTTCTTTCAAAAGGGCTCTTCTACCAATCCAGTTTTGATTAAAAAAAAAAAAAAAAAGCTTGATCCCCCCAGTAGACTTCCACACAGATCCACATTCAAACGTAATTACAAAAACCTTGCCTTTGTACCAGGGATCTTATGTGCATTAGCAACACAACAAAGCAGATAATCCTGAAAATAACTTTAGTAAATACATGCACGAACAAAATGTTGTTTGAATGGGTATTTTTGACTTAAAAATGGATTCATGGAACAAAGCTGGTTTTAGCTTGGCTTCCTTAAAGAGGCTTAAATCATTGCATTGTCAAGTCTTTTTCAGAACATCTGTCCCACCCTTTCTAATTTTTAAACTAGCTTTCCATTTTCATCTGTATTTAACAAAAGGGTACATACCTTCCTGTAAGCTTTATGTGACAACAGCTAAGTAATGAAGGAAGGCCCAGTTAATGCACGAGTGAAGGAAGAGTTGGGACAGCTTAGCTCCTGTATGCTTTGCTTCCCATCCTATCAGCACACATTACCAACTATCCAGTCGAGACAGATGGAGCTTTAAATTAGCCATAGACTAAGACTACTGTCAGCTAGCTAGGCATGGTATGAAGGATGCTGAAAGAGGACACAAGACTCTTGCTGTGAAGGGAGTAAGAGAAACATAAAACAGAAGGCGCAAATCTATAAAAAGCAGGGCTGACAGGTTCTGCTGCCTACGTAACAACCTGCTCATTTTTAAAGGACTTTAACCTATTAACTCCAATGATTGACAGAGGTACTTGCCAATTCTCCATCGTATGCACCTACGCACAATTGAACATATGGACGTTATTCTTCTCTAAGATTGTTCTATTAACTAGACATTAACCTAAACGAATTACATTATCCCACATTTAACCACCAGAGGGCTTCATTGAGAGCAGCCCTGAGGAGAAGGACCTGTGGGTGTTGGTTGATGAGAAGCTCAACCAGCTTGAGCCAGCAATGTGCGCCTGCAGCCCAGAAAGCCAACCGTACCCTGGGCTGCATCAAAAGAAACGTGGCCAGCAGGGTGAGGGAGGGGATTGTCCCCCTCTGCTCTGCTCTTGTGAGACCCCACCTGCAGCACTGCGTTCAGCTCTTGTGAGACCCCCCGCATAAAAGAGACATGGACCTGTTGGAGTGGGTCCAGAGGAGGGCCATAAGGATGATCAAAGGGCTGGAGCACCTCTCCTATGAAGACAGGCTGAGGGAGTTGGGGTCGTTCAGCCTGGAGAAGAGAAGGCTCCGGGGGGAACCTTATAGTGGCTTTCCAGTACCTAAAGGGGGCCTACAGGAAAGCTGGGGAGGGATTTTTTACAAGGACATTTAGTGACAGGACAAGGAGTAATGCTTTTAAACTGAAAGAGGATAGATTTAGATTAGATATGAGGAAGAAATTCTTCACTCAGAGGGTGGTGAGGCACTGGAACAGGCTGCCCAGAGAAGCTGTGGATGCCCCATCCCTGGAGGTGTTCAAGGCCAGGCTGGATGGGGCTTTGGGCAACCTGGGCTGGTGGGAGGTGTCCCTGACCATGGCAGGGGGGTTAGAAGTGGATGGGCTTTAAGGTCCTTTCAAACCCAAACCTTTCTGATTCTATGATTCATTCAATTTTGCATTCAATGCAAAAAAAGTTATTTTCCCGTTCAGTACCTCTGAAAAAATATCCCATGTCAGAAAACATGGGTGCTCTCTTTAAACACCTACCTAGATGCAATCTATAAATACTAAGTTCTCTAAATGGCTGAAGCAAAGGGGAATAACTCACGGGATTAATGACAATACTATGGATGCCCAGCTGTGTCAGGACAAATTCAAAATCTGAGCCTGTTTCACAAACAGCCACTGAACATGGTCCAGCCAAAAAGACTTCTAAGCTGAAATGGTTTACCAACAAGTATCTAGCACCTGGGTGAGAATACATGCTGAACACCACAGGCCTGCATCCAAGGTTTGCTTTTAAGGAAGCCAGCAGAAATAAATTATCTAAGCTTATGGACAAACCACCGAGAAGTTACTCTGTAGAACCCTAAGTGTCCCAAGATGTTGGCCAAAGAAGAAATATGTTATACATTTCATTGTAACAGAAAAGCAGTTGTCTCAGGTGTTTGCCTAATATCTTTGTACTCTGCATAGGTACTATGGTTCTTCATGATGTTTTGCCCACATTCTCCCATGCCTGGATCTTTTAGCATGCACCTTTTGCTTTACTTACTAAACAGTCTTTATCTCAACCCACGGGTATTCTCACTTTTACCTTTCTGATTCTCTCCCTCATCCCACTAGGGGGAGTGAGTGAGCAGCTGTGTGATGCTTAGCCACCTACAGGTGGTAAATCACAACATCCCCCCTTAAAAAGTCTAATTGCTTCTCTTCACTCCAATACTGCCTCATCCTGGTTCTCCATACAAGGCTTAAAATTATTCACTACAGGATTAAGGTGACATTTTATGACCCGTATTACCCTGGAGATCAGATTACATGCATCTGCTAGCACCTCTGGACTTAATTTTATTTAAAAATGACCTGAACAGCCTGGGTATAACCTTATGTCCTGGTTTTGGCTGGGATAAGAGTTAATTTCCTTCCTAGTAGCTGGTATGGTGTTGTGTTTTGGATTTAGGATGCAAATAACACTGATAACGCACCAATGTTTAGTAGTTGCAGAGCAGTGCTCACACAGAGCCAAGGACTTTTCAGCTTCTCGTGCTGCCCTGCCAGCGAGGAGGCTGGGGGTGCACCAGGAGCTGGGAGGGGACAGAACCAGGACAGCTGGCCCAGGCTGGCCAAAGGGGTGTCCCACACCATGTGGTGGCATGCTAAACAAAAAAACTGGGGGGGCCACTGCTCAGGGCCGGGCATTGTTCAGCAGGTGGTGAGCAATTGCATTGTGCATAATTTACTTTGTATATTCTCTTATTATTTTACCTTCCTTTTCTGTCCTATTAAATTGTCTTTATGTCAACCCATGAGTTTTACCTTTTTTTTCTTAATTCTCTCCCCCATCCCACTGGGAGAAGGTGGCGAGCAAACAGCTGTGTGGTGCTGAGCTGCCTGCCAGGTTGAACCACAACACCTTGACAAGTTTTGCCATGATATTTGCGGGAAGTTTAGATATAGCATAATTTATAAATAACATGAAGAGAAGGCAATTCACTGATCATCTAAGTCCTTGCATAGTCCGTACAGTGAAACAACACCAAACTAGACAGCTTGACTATTACTATTCACTACAGGAAGTGTATATGCAGCACAAGCACCTGGTGTCTCCTGATAACACGCAAATTGAGACAACATCTAAGTGTCAACTACCAACCTGTGATTTGCAGAGTCAAGCACTTCAAGATTATGAATACAGAATCAAGATGAAACACAGTATTAATTTCCAGCTATGCAGTATGTAGTTCTCTACAGAAATCCTGCCTTCCTATTTCACACTGGATAAAGACACCACCTTATTTAACATTAATGCTTTATCCTTGACCGATGCTGAAGTGTGTACTACTGGTTGCTTATTTAAGATATGAATAGTTTTGTTGTTGGCTTCATGTTACTCATTACTAACCTTCAAAACATTCAAAAGTAAAACACTAAAAAAACTCTTCTGAAAATATTTAGTACTACCAGTCGGTAGCAGTAAGTGGCACAGTGGCAGAACTACATTAAGATTTAAGTGGCTGATGCAAATTAGATACAATAACGATCTAAAAAAACAGAATACCTAATAGTAGGTAGTCATGTTTGAAACAGTGTTCCCAAGGAGCTTCATACGCAATTGTCTGTCAGGTCTATCATCCAAGTTAAAAACCTTGACACTCAGAACAGTTACTGTGCTACCCAGGAAGTCTACTTTAAAGGCCATTTAGCTAGCATGTAGAAGCCTTGGGTAAAGGCATCAAATGAGTCCAGTTAGACATGGAAGAGCGGGGCTTGACCTTAAGACCACCTTATCACCCCACCACAGCTTCCTCTTGGACGTCTCCCCATCAGATCAAGACAAAAGCTACAAGATTTTAGTATGCCTGACAAATTAGCTAGCTAGTAATGCTCCTTATAGCTAGGATATTCACTTGAGAGTTGAGAAGTTTGTGTCTCCATTGAGCCTGACAGTGTTCTAACATCAACACCCAGAAATTCCAGTTTAGAGATCAAATCAGGTGAGGTCCTGTATAACAGAGTTTGAAGCGTCCACCTAGCTTTTCTAGCCAAAGTTCTAGAGAACAGAACTTGGCAACCAGCTAATGGACACCTACTAATCTAAACTGCTTTGAAGGAGACTGCAAAAGGCTTACCCATTACACGCGAATCTTAAATTCACCACAGTGGCCTGCACACAAATAGTTTGTAGGTCTTCCTCTAAGTCAGAAGACAGTGCTAAAAACATATCATATCCTAGCTTATTATTATTATCAGTCTCAGATACATGGCTTTCAGTATTTTCTCTGCATTTTGCTATCCACAGAACAGCAGTAATAGGAAACGAACTTGAAGAGTCATAAATGCACATCCATTTATTTTCCAGCAACATCCCATACAAAAGCAATAGAAACATTAACTGCTTTCAGCAGAAAGTCTGTACAGTGTCATCATTTACAAGTTTTACATTTAAAATCAGCAAATTAAAAAGCATCAAGTGTTTTCCCTAAATATTTTGTTTTCTTGACTGTATTAACACATGACTCATTACTATTTACAAATTTCAAAGTCGGGCTACTGCTTCTTAAAGCAGTATTACTACTACCTAGTCTTTACCATATTGACCTCCAATTTCTTGAATACTTCCCTTCCAATTATTTCAGAAACATTTTTGCAAATAAAAAGAATGTATGTTTTCCTGTTTGTTTGTTTTTAAAAGGTAAGGCAGTTTAAACTTAGGCAAATAACCGCAACAGACAAGTATACTAGTACTGATCAGCAGTATGCTTCAGCTACCACCTGCTTACTTCCAAACAGACCTTTGTAGAAGAGACAGATGGAAAAGCAAAATGACATACAGATGCTGAAAAATATTTCCCTACTTTGCTCTTGATCTGCAGGTGGACAACTGAAATTAAGGACACAATGTGTGGGAAAAAAAAAAGGTACGATATTGCTGAACTATTTATAATTTACCTGAGGATAGCACTGCCTTCGGCTATTTTTTCTATTGAAAGGTTTTATAAAAAAATCTGACATACATAAATTAAAAGTTAAAAAGAAGTCACACAACTTAATTCTATTTTTACATAAGTTTGGTCCAGAGAATATGCAGACCAACCACAACTTAGAGAACAGTCTTCAACTTTGCTTACACTTTCTTACTATTAACAGGTAAAAAACACCCAGTTTATGAACCAAGCTAACCTTTCAAATTTAAAAGAAACTTCCTCTAAAACAATTTGCACAGGACTATTTAACTCACAGTATTGAAATCTTTAAGTGGCTCACTCAAACATGCTTCCAAGTCAAATTCACCTTCTGCTTGATAGTCAATGTGTCTAACTTTGGTGGGAGTGCCAGAACAGGTATCCTGGAATACAAAGCCAGTTAAAAATAAGCAGTTAAATAACGGTTAACTTATGCAATAATTCATTTAACTTCTGCAATTAATTTACACTACTCTATAACAGAGGCTTACAAACACTTTTTCAAAGGCCACACAAAAACCTTAGGCTAGTCTCAAGACTGAAGAGATTTAAATGAAGGCCATTCAACCACTTTCTAAGGTTTCTTATGTACATCTTAAGGATCAGTGATGCATACACCGAAACATTACAGAGATTCAATATTCATCATGAGAGAAACATTAAGAAAACGGTAAGAAAAACATTACTAAATCTTTAGAAAAGGCTACTGCTCAGCTGTGCTAAGTGCTTTCTAGGTATAAAAAGAGCCTTCAAAAAATCCAACCATGCCAAGAAAACTATACCAATTGCATCCTGTGTTAACGTTAGGTATTGCAATCTAAAGTAGTATTTCTTCTCTACACCACAATTCACAAGTGACATGCTTTGAACAGATACATTTTCTTCTGCAAGATATGAAAAATGAGGTAAGTGACCATCTCAGATGACATGTAAGTTCTAATTCTCTAAACTCAGACTACAGACAGTCATTGATTATAGCTGTGAGTGTCGGAATTTAAGAATTACTCAGTCCCTAAACACAGAAGACTATGGAGCCTCTCCTGTATTCAGGCTACTCTGGTTACAATTCTAACTAATGGACTGATTACTAACAAATATTTATGCAAATGACAGGCATTCTTACATCATTATCTTGACAGCTCGTTTGAGATTCTGTAGAATTGCTTCCTACGGATTCTGTCTCCATCTCACCAAGGTCAACAGGAGTTCTGTAAAATAATTAAAAAGCATACACCTTAGAACAAATTACATTTTTTAATAGGAGGTTTACTGCAGTTCATGGGTGCAATTCTGAAAGCGATGTCAGAACAAGAGCAAGGGGACCTTCGGAGGCTATAGGGACAGCAGTGACAAAACTGCTGAGACAAAGCAGAATAGCAGGTTAACTTATATAGCCAATATAGCCAAAGACTAAATTAAAGCCTTGAGATTGAATACTGCAACTGTTAAAAACACCAAACACTCAAGCCTTGATACAGAGGACAACTGTTATGCAAAGAGCAAGGAATTTTTGTTTCCCTGGACAAGGTTTTCACTAATTTGTTCTCCAAATAAGATTTAACAGACATTATACACAGAACTAGACCCCAGCATCTGAAGACAGACTAGCATTTCAATACCAACACACAGCGCAGGCTTCAGGATGAAATACCCATTAACTCCCCTCTTGCTGATTACAAGAAAGCTGAAGTAAGCCCTTGCTTTTTAGATCCCACTGCTCCATATTGACTTTAAAATCATCACCATTGTTTGGGCGACAGGGGAGTGGAGAAAGTAGTCTGTCACCACAAAACAGTTTCCTGAGGAATTAGATACATCTGTGTCCCTTCAGTCTGTAATCACAGTTTTATTCTGGATATTCCCTGACCAGTTTTATTACTTTCTGTAGAGAAAAATAACTATTTGCATTATTCTACGCCTTCTGGAGCAAACATCACAGTAGCTTCAATTGTGAACGCTTGTAGCAATGCTTTTAATTTAATGGTACCTGGAGATGATTTTACAAGTACTTCTTTCCTCCCCTCTGCTCAAGAAACGAGAACGTATACCCTGGTCTTGAACTAGCACGTGAGAAGGCTGTAAGGCAGGTTCTCGTACAATGTATTGTTCTGAGCTCAATATTCATGAGATGTGTCCATCGGTCAGAACTCTCCAGCACTGCTTCTAGCACAGATTAATTAATCTAGACTGCTCAGAAAGAACCAGCCTGCCTTGCTGGTGTGATATTTCCCTTTACAAAGCATTGCAGTATGAACTCTGATCTCAACCAGTGGAAATACATTAAAGAAACGGGGGATACATACATATGCCCTTACAAGGACACAGGGTAAGTCCAGTCTCACCAACTAGGTCCAGAAAGCTATTATATATTCTGAGAAGGAACCGAGTATCTCTTAAGAACACTAACTGTGGACATGTAAATAATGAAAACATTCAGTGATCACTGACTTGCCTCACATGCTGCTTTATTTTTTTGAACATAAGGATTTTAATATATACATTTATCTTGAATACTCTATACATACATTTCTTGCAGATCACATCCTTCTTCAGTAGGTGGATCCCAGGAATGCAATGCAACTTTCCATAGTTTTATTTGTTGGTCCCATGACCTACGGCTGTACTTCTTAAATTTATTTGGAGTTCTGGGATGAACTCCTGGTATACGATGGCATCTATCGAGACATTAGACATGAAAAAATTTATTAATGCTTTTTACGCAGACGTATCATATAGTTCTAAAAGTTAAGACAGACTGCCTGCTACACATGCTCATTACAACCCAGCAAATTCTAAGTGATATTTATTTGAAAAACAAACAAACAAACCCTACTGCATAATTTCAGTACTCAAGTGAGAACATTTTAGTTTTTCTATTTTTGGGTCAAGTGGAAAAAAAGTCAATCTTAGATCTGAAAACTTAATCGTGCAGGTCCTGCCTATAACATACATTCCAAACTTAAGAGCAACTGTAGTCCATTTTGTCTTTTCCTTTACCAATGAGAAAACTGCAAAAAAAGCAGTTTCATTTCCTCTAGCTGACAAGCACAGCAAAAGAGCTTACACTTTCATTTCTGCAGCATGAGGAAGTTTGAAAGGAAATTGTTGTTGTAAAGTAAACAAAAATCCAAGACACTTTTCATTGTTAATTTCACTTATCTGGTAAAAAAACAAACAAAAAACCAGCCTTAGTTGCATTTGTAGATGCCTTCTATTGCAATGTGCCTCAGATACCAAGTTTAGTATGTTCATATGCTTATAAAGAACAGGCGTGACCTACATTTGAACATTTAGTTTTCCAGAAACTCAAGCACCTTACCTAGGAACTTCTTTAATGTATCTATCGTATGCAATTGTGTTTTTTCCATAGTTTATCTGTTTTTGTCTTCTCATCAAAACCACTTCATCCGTCTCAAGTTCTACTGTTACAGTGGACTCCTTTGAATCAGAACTACGAAAAAAGTATTATAAAATGGTGAGTACCAGAAAACAAGTGATACTCAAAAACACAAATCCACATGTAGAAAATTAAAAAGAAACATGTTAAAAATTTTCAAATGGATGCTTGCAATGTTACTGAATTACAATGTCAGGGGAGACCTAAGATGAACTTCTCAAACCAAGGGTTTTCAGAAGCAACACAGTACATTTGAAAATTCAAACCTACTGTGAGGATTTTCCTCAGCTAAGCTAGAAACCTACCTTCCAGAAGAGGACTTCCTTTCTCTTGAAAACTCATTTATCAGGAGTTTTCTTCTGTATCTGTAAGAGTTCAAACCAGCATTAAGAATATACACAAAGAGAACATATAAGGCTGCACTGTAACAGCTCACAGTTAATTTTACTTCTCAGTTAAGCTGTAGTCTTGAAGAAGTCAACCCCACACCTTAAGTACTTTCCCACTATNCCCCCACACACTCCAAGGACTTTCACTTCCTAAGTCTTTTGTCTGAAAATCTTGGTATCATAACAATATGCAAAAACAGTAAATACTGAAAGGATATTCAAAGGAGATAATTCAAATCTAGAGACTCAGGAGGGGTTTCTTCCAAAAGAGAGAGATTTAGTGACTCTCCAGTGCTACGTCACTGCTACAGGACTTAAGCCACAGCTGGCCTAAAAGCAGAAGTTGCTACCTCTGGCTCTCAGGCTAAGGTTGGTCTGATTTTACTACAACAGTTAAGTTAAAAATACAAGTCAATATAGATTCTACAAGAAAACTGCCATTTTCCCTCCTTTCCCCGCTTTGTTTTAAACACCCACGGGTACCTTGCAATTTCTTTGTTAACATTCGTCCTCATTTCATCTTCTTCCACTGCAGTTCCCCAGTCTGAACACCGGGAAAGGGGGCCGGGGCCTTCTGGTGTTGTAAAACTGAAGAAAAAAATAGAATTTTATTTTGTTGTATTTCGTCCCTCCCCTGCCATCTCCCCCATTCACAGCTTGATAGCTATTTGATATATTCATTTATAGTAATCATAATGGTTGTGAAGATCTTGTATGGTTCTATTAAAATGCCAGCATTGTAAAACTAAACAATTAATTGATAGCTCCACTTCGAGGTTCTCTGGTTTTGTTTTGTTTTTCTTAAGAAGTTTACACAGAGACCTGTAGAAACATACCACTGAAGCGAGTAACCTAGCCTACACTTCAACAAATTTAAGCTGGTTTCCTTCTGAAAATGGTATGTGAAATATCATCTTTACTCATTTACTCACTTATGTATTTTCACTCCACTAAAGCAGTTAACAAATATTTATTCTTCATGATTGCAGACTCATAAGAGACAAAAGCTACAACACATAATTATATTGTACAGCTAATTAAAAAAAGCACTCAGTTTTTAGCCGGTAAACTGAGATTTCGTCTGACCTTGCAAATAGTATTTAATAACTTGATTGTAGCCCATTAGCATCACGAGCAGATTCAGACTGTTGCAAGGGAATAAGCTTATATCCCTTCCCAACTAACAGTTACCTACATTCAGATTGTTAGATATGTTTTCCAGACCAGTTTCTGTCTTGCTGACGATTGATCTTCCTTAAGTACAAACTCAAAACTGTGTCCTACAGACCAAAGCTTTTTCATTAGATCTGGAAACACTCAGGAGAGTTATGAAGGTTCTGCCCAGAGAAGTCTCTCGAAGTCAGGGAATTAGACCCATCTGCACTAAAACCAGCTCCAAATCCCTCCCTGCTCCCAGCTCAGAAATGTGCTTGCACTACTTTGATGTTCCTGTTAAATTCAGACTAAAAGTCCTTTTTAGATGAACCCCCATTAGCAACTCAGAAAAAGTAAAAAATCTGTACCGAACAGTACAGGTTCCTCTGCAAATATCTGTTCATCCAAAAATGATTTCTAGCATTTACTTAGATTGATCTCTAATTTTAAAAGCAGGCCACATTTGATTAGTGTTCCCCCATGGAAGAAAACAGTGCATTACTGAGTGTCCCAAAGTATACGACTAGTCCCACCTCCAAGCGTTTTCCTTACCAGTGTGCCATACCCTGCGGTACTTGTTTCTGCACCTGTGCTGTGTATGAAGGGAATTAGGAAGAACAGGGGAGGGTCTACAGCTCTCTCTCTCAATCAGTTTGCTCTGGGACAGTACCGGTGCCAGACGTGCTAAGTTTAGCTGTCATTCTCCAGACCCTCATCCCCACATGCCAGTGCACAAGTGGAGAGAAGCTCTGGTGCTGTGCACGGACTGCAAACGGTGCTCAAGCTCTGCCAGAAGCGCAGGAAAACAAGGCTATAGCCCCCCCGCCTGAACTTTCCGTATACCCCAGCCTGCATCCCAATCCTTTTCCCATTTTATGATTTTATTTTAATATTACTGACTGGCCTAAACATGAAAGTAATTTTAGTATGCAGCATGAACAGCTTCAATCACAGCTGAATGCATCCTAAACCAGACAGTAAGCCTGTTCACCTTGATGCTGAAAGACACACAAAGACATAGTTTAGGCTGAAACTGATGAAGCAGTTTTTAAAGTAACATTCTGGTACTCTTATTCAAACATGCTTCCTGAAATTAGTTTCATAATTCACTTTTGGTATCAGCATTTGAGCCATTGACCAGTGTCTTCCGTGCTTACTATCAGCAAAGAAAAATGGGTAATTCTAGGGTAATTCTCATTCTAGGTTAGAAATCTAGATTCAATCAAACAGGGCTGTAGGCTGCAACTCCCATCCACTGATGAGAGGAACTAAAGGGACCCCGGTACTTATAGCTTAGATGTAAACAGTGCTATAAAATAAGATACTTTCACCAAATTGTCATTTCCCTGTGCTGGGGAAATGGTGAGGAAGGCCAACGGCAGCACTATCGACAGGGTGACCCCATCACGTGTGATCACATATTTAGAAACACCGGTTTAGGATGATCTGTAGCATCCTCAGAAATACGACTTCAGAACCATAACAATTACCTTTCAGACTTGCATTTTTAATTGGCCGTCTTGGTTTTTTTTTTGTTTGTTTTTTTGACCATAACAGTATGCACAGCCTGCACCCACAAAACACGTGATCTGGCTTGGGCCGTTAGTACTTCATGATAAATGGCAGTAAACAAGCACAAAGTGGTCAAAAAGTGATGAAAAACACTGCAAACCACGAGAACGAAGGAGACTTATTTCTTAAGAAACAAGTCCAAGATACAAACACCGCATTGGGTTATTTTTGGCCCAGCTACTGACTGCTTATGCGGAACGGCACAGAGCTGCGCCGGGGGAAGTTCAGACTGGGCAGGAGGCAACGTTTCCTTACCGTGAGGGTGCTCACACACTGGCACAGGCTTCCTAGCGGGGTGGCTGATGCCCCATGCCTGTCAGTGTTCAAGAGTATTTTGGATAACGCCCTCAGTAACATGGTTTAGCTTTAGGTCAGCCCTGAAGCGCTCGGGTAGTTGGACTCGATGATGTTTTGGGGTCCCCTCCAACCGTTCTATTCCATTTTATTGTTGTTATCGCTCGTGTCCCGAGCCTACCTGTCCAGCCTGCTGTCCGAGGGCCCGTGCTTGTTCTCATCGAACCCGGACCCGGCGGCTCCGCTCTGCTTCCTCCGCCTCCCATCCGCGCCGCGCTTCCTCCCCTGCGACCAGCGGGGGGGAGGCTGTGGGCTGCGGGCGGACAACACACAGTGAGCACACCACGTTTTTATTTATAAATTTTTATTTATTTTTTTTTAAAAAAATCGCAGTTCACTCGCTAGCTTTACGCCA
>VXAA01004101.1:154659-198341 GCA_013399115.1 Anseranas semipalmata | reverse complement strand
TCTAGCCGCAATGGTTCAGCCCGCTCCGCCCCGCCCCGGGGCGTGTTGGCGGGAGATGGGAGCGCGGCGGCGCGCGGTTTTGGCGCGTGCGGCTGCGGGGCGGGGGCGAGGAGAGAGCCCCGGCCCCCGCGGGGCGCCTGAACCGCACGGGAGCGGCCGGCACGGAAACGGCAAAAATCAGCCGAAAAAGGAAAAGCGGGGGGTGTGCGTGGTTTAAAGATCAAGGAGCGTAGGCATCAGCACGGCTCTTTAATCCAGGAAAAGGACAAGGGTATTTAAACAGGCAGTTCAAGCCCCCCAGCAGATGGTTACGACATAAATTTATATTTTATAAAGCGACACAACATTAATAGATCGTGTAGCCGTTGCAGTAGCAATGGTAAAGGCTTCCAGGTAAAGTGATTCTATCTCTACCACTAAACAGGCATTTTATTTAAAAAGGCATTAGATTATTTTTGGACTGTAATAATGGCCAGATTTCTGCAGATTCCGTCAGTATTCAGAAAGTGGCAAGAAATGAGAATGGGATGGTTAGATAAAGATAACTTAGGTAATATTCAGTCATTCTAGACTTCTGGCTGTAAATTTACTGCTGTCAAAAGGTAAGTTCTCATGGATTATAGTCTTTTTAAGAACTGCTATCACAGAACAACAGCATCTCAGAGACATCCTACAACAGCTCTCAAAGAGAAAAAGCACAAGACCGGTGTACAAACTTTGAGGAAAACCCCCCTGAGCAAGGGTAAGAGGTTGGATATAAGTGTACCAGATCAGCACAGTAAAAACTGCCGGAATTTATTTTGCCAGAGATCACTGCAGTATTATATCCATTGCCTCAAAAGCCAAGAGAAGGCACCTGCTCAGCAAAGCTCAGGATTGCTTTTATGTGGTGAAGATCCTCTTCATGGCAACTTAGAGAGCTCGTTGCCTGTTGTCCTGTTATAGTGGGAGAAATTCACACTATTACTTTCTCAAGAAGGCACAAACACTATTTAAGCACTTTGCTTTTTTTATTTTTATTTTTTTGCAAAGCTGGGCCAGACAATGTATGGATAATACAGACACACAAACTTCCCAGCAAAACTAACAGCTTCAGAAATGAAAGTGCTCACTGCCAGCCTGCTTTGGGAGCTGCACCAGGCCAGAGCAAAAGTCTTCAGCCAATAATTTGCAATAGCTTTTAGAAATTAAACAGTTTGAAATCTCAGCAGGTAGCTGGCTTGCTTTGTGTTTTTGCATTATTTTGCTTGACTTCACAAATAAAATAAGCAAAACCATTGAGAATGCACTGAAATTAATTTTCTCACTTCTAGAAAATTCATCTGCATTCTCATTATATATATACACACACACACACACACACCTCAAAGACTCCTGCTAAGTATGTGTTTAGAAGGGTTCTTTTAGCTGTTTAATAATGCTCTTTGGGTAGAGTGTCTGCATACCTAGTGCTCCTGGCTGAAATCAGTAGTATTTAGGGAAGATGTAAGGCAGGACTGAGTTCACTTTCCATCACCTGTTTTTCTCCTCAAAGTTTGTATGCTGGTCCTGCACTATTCTTCTCTGCAAGATCTGTTGTAGGATGTCTCCAAGATGCCAATCTTTGTGTGCTAACAGGCTGGCTCTGCGCTCAGTAAAACACTAAGACCTGAAAGCAGTACAACTTAAGTGATGTATTTATCTTAGAAGTTCCTTCCCCTTTGCCTAACCTTGAGCCTTACTATAATTTTACAGACGTGCACAACTCTTGTGCAGCATTTGTACAAATATCTGTGCTTGCACGGAATGTTTCTGCCCTGCTTGCACTGCTCCTTTCCCACACGCTACTACAGATAACAGAACTGGACCAAGGACATGCTGGAAGCTCAGCAGAGGGTTAAGGCACGTACAAACCAACCCCGTTTCCTCCAGCCTTGCTCTGAGATAAGATGACTTAACAGCATGTTTACCTGAACTCATCCAAGCTGCCCACATAGAGAACGGCTCCAGCCCAGAAGCCACACAGCGCTGTTAGCACAGCGCTACGTACAAGTTAAATTCAGCTCACCAAGCAGAACTATCTGCTGTAACACAGTTTAGGGATTAGAGCTGCCTTGCATCTTTTCTGTCCTTGTCAGCAAAGAAAATCCTTCAGAAAAGCACTTTCTCACCACAGTGGGAATTTTAAGGGAATGAGAAGATAACCCCATATCTGTGACCTCAAAGGAGCAGTTTTAAAAAACCAAGCACACAAACAGTGGCATGTCAGAACTGCTAGTGAAGGACTGTTTCTATGAGCACGGATAACATATCATCTGTAAGGTAATTCTCCCACTGAAAGCATGCCAGTAGAAGATGCATGTCACTTCCTGGAAGAAATTTAAACCTGACTGGTGAAGTTAGGAATTCATTTTGGTGTAATTACAAACTGAGCACAGAATTATGCAAACTGCATTTAATTAAAATAGGAAAAAGTAATGGAAAACTATCAAATATAAACTGAGGGTGGAATGCTAGATTTCAGCTTTGCTTACCCAAGTTATAAATCCTTATGTCAAATAGCCTTGGATAGATAAACAAGCGAATAGATGGACTGCATTCAAGTTTTAACTACTCTGTTTAGACTGATGAGGTTACTGCTGCTAATTAAAAAGCATTAAAATGTTCTACATCAAGTGGCAGCACTGCATGAGATGACTTTAGTAGAACTCAAACCTTATCTGCTCAGTATCATTCCCTTCATTATGCTAGCATAGGTTGTCCAACTGTGTGGAACCTGGATTAGGGAACAAGTCTGTCCAAAATACAAACTGCCACAGGCAGATTGGTTATTCTATTTCTAGTTTAGGCGTCTTCAACCAAGAAATACAAGTTAAGGACTGACAAATTACAAATCCTATGGATGCGTGTCCATAAATCCCCTGCAGACCCCATCTATCACAGACAAAAGCTTAAGGGATCTGACAGCTGAGCTTAAGCATTTCATGATAGCCTATTACTCCCACTGACAGCTCCATCTGCACCACAAGGACACCTTTCTCATGGCAGAATGGATCCTGGAACCTCAGCTGCTCCCTTCCACTAGGCTACAATGCACTAAATGCAAACTCATGACAAGATGTCAAAATACAAACTGAGGGGTTGGACTCAACCTGAATTGTACTGTAAACTCCCTTCCAAAATGTATTCACTCCCCCTTTCAGCAAGACCTGGCCGCCACCCAAAAACACACCGTAAAGCAAACAAAAGGACTACTGAACCCACATATTCCTTTTGTAACGAAGCACTGACAAACGTAACATGGAAAGCAGACTAACAGTAATTTTTAAAGTCTTTAATTCTTCTGCATAAAGACAATATGCCAAAAACATAAACCATTCTCTCATTTACAATCATCATAAAACACAGAGAAGCATGCACACTGGAACAACAATGCTCTAAATACTACTTCTTAAAAAGGTGCTGTACAGATTTGTTCCCTATATACACACTCCATGCTCTGTAGTATGTGATGAACCACCTTGTGCTGAGGCACTACTGAACGCTATGCCTGAGCACAGATGGGTAAGTCCCAAGAGCCACAGGAAATGTGTAGCACAAAAGTCACCAGCCTGCAGGCAGTTTCCCTCCACCCCACAATGGTGGGAGATGAACTAATTTTTTAGGCAGAGGCCTCAGCCTCTTCCTGTGTTTGGGCAAACAGAGCACACAGCCAAAAGGACATTCTTACCACCGAGTAGTAGCTGCAACCAGTCCTAACATACTTCAGTTAAAGCAGCAGCACGCATTCCCCTACGTACTCAAAGTTTGTTCTCTGTTGGGAACTGTCAAACATGTGATAAATAACCACTGTAGCAAGTTTCTATGCATGTGGCAGGCCTTGGCGAAGGCAAGCTAACGCTTCAGCCCGCTGCAATAATGCTATCTACAGTCATGTTTTCTTGATGCATTGGACAAATCAGAAACGTGTCTGAAAATCCAAGACAAGCACAGAAATTCTGCAAAAACTCACATGGAAAAGATCTTAACAACAACTGGAAATAATGTTTTGGAAGGGACTGGAAGTAGTTTCTGAGGAAGCAGCTTACTTCTGCTTCAGCAGAACAGTGGGCTTCTGGCCCTTTGGTACGCTGCCAGTCCCACAACAAGAATACTGTGCATCACCCCTAGGCCACAGTTTCTGCAGTGGCCTTATGAAGAGCTGCAATAGCAAAGCTGAACCACCTCAAAGAGACAATTCCCAGCTCTAACAGACACTTGTATCCCAGTACATGCTACATAAGAAGTCACCATGTCTGTAAAAAATTCTTCTAATTGAAACATTAGTTCTGGTCTAAACTCCACCAGAGCCACAGCTCTCACTTTTGACATTTTCAGCACAGTGCTAGAAAGGTAGAACAAGGGAAAGTCAGCACCATCGCAGAGTTTAGCCAGGACACCCCATGCCCAAGAGCAGCTCCAAACCTGAAAATATTGCTGCTCTCCTCTGTTTCCTGTAACAACAATAGCCACTGACCTCATCATCTTCTACTTTCAGCAGTAGATTGTTTTTTCAGGTCATGCTGCAACACACATAAAAGTGAAATCCAGGTATTCAGACTGTGCTGCTGTTCAGACAGTCACTCATCCCTTCAGAGAGAGAGTTGATTCTGATAAGCCATCTACCTTTCCCCTTCTCTCCTCTCACTTAGGCAGATGCTAGCTTAATACGTATTATCTCAGAGAACGGAAAATAAGCTGAAAAGATGATCACCAGAAGCTAAAAGCAGTCTGTTTTTAGCAACTGAAGAAAGGCTGGAATTATCTACATTCTTTTGAAGCAGTTCTCCAGGTTGCATATACAATTCTGGTCCAGTAGAGGAAACAGGGTTTAACTCCTTGGTTTAACAGGTGGCATTCTTCACTCTGATTCAATATTGGACAAATTCACCAGCAAAACGTTAGTTCACTTTAAGTAGCATGATCTCCAAATGGCAACAGCAAGATCCATCAACTGAAGTAGCCTTTACAATATGATGCACATCATCTGTCAGCGCAGGTAAAGAAGAAACATTCTCACATAAACCTTGAGGAACATCCATCATCATGTTAGCAAAAGCTTAACGAAATTTGAGGCTTTACACTTGAGGCAGAGCTTGCAGAAGACAATCTATCCTTAAAGATCTGGAGAAACCTAAACAAAAGGCAGATAACATTTTATAAATACAATATATCTAGTAATTAACAGCAAAATATTTATTCTCTTAAGCTGTGGTGTTACACTAGTAACAAATGGAACACAGCATTGCACACAGTGAACTTAAAAGCACAGTGTAAAAGACAAAGCCATACTTTCCATACTAAAGGAAGTGTTACACATGGTATGAACAGAGAACGTAACTTACTGTAGAAAGAGTACTACATGCCTGATATAACTAAACTATTTGCCAATAAGAAAATTTAGTGAGCCTCTTTCCCAACCCCTTACGTCATCTTCACCTAAATATTGTTATTAATTCAAATACATTTCTCTCAGTTCTAATCAACACAGTCCTGCCACATCATGTCCTACGAATTAATTTTTTTCCTCTCCTTTAAAAAGCAACCAGATACATTCAAAATGACAGACATGTAACTGGGCTCAGAACAGCTATATTTATTTTTCCCCGAGACTAAAACTCCAAGTAGAAATTTTCTTTATCAAAAATGTGGGTGGTGTGGGGTTCTACCTCGTAACTCACAAGCTGGTTTTCAAGCAACATTCACTTTCCACAGATGAGTCAAAAAGTTCCTGCCATTTAAGAGTTAGAGCTCATCACACCTGAAAACCATTGTCAAAGGTATTGTGTCTCTCTAAATATTGATCTTTGTATCCCAGCCAATCTAGGTGTTGCTCCAGAGAGAAGCTATTTTATTCACTTTCTCTATTTTATGTGTCACAAAGATAGCTTTTCAATTAGAATGAGTGATTACAAATCTACTGAGTATAAACGACTTATTATAGTCTTATTTAGAACCAAGATGACTGCAAAGCAGATAAATATCAAATGACTATCCAGAAGACCAGAAAGGCTCTCAACTTTGATTATAGATGCATGCGTTTTTCACCTGCACATTTCACCTTGTGTTGATTGCACATACGCTGACTGTAAATCTCTTCTTCTTTCAGTGCAGAATTTATGAGACTGCACCAGTCTTCCAAGTCTTGATCTGCTGATCTCAGACTATATCCTATTCTTCAAATCATTCTGTCACAGGAGAAAGTCCTTCACTGATAGTTCTATATACAAAAACAGACTAAATATTTACAAATACTGAATTAGCACTTTAGAAAAGTTAACACATTAGGTCTTAGTCATGCTCAAAGAATTTAACTTAAAATCAATTGAGCCAATAGGAAAAAGATGCTATTAAAAGAGCTTTTTTGTTATAGTTCTACCTGCCCGTTTCCTCATATTCCTAGAGGAATGCAAAACCTAAGTAGTGTAAAACTAGTTATGTGGCATATTCTTAATGAATTTTATTATGAGATATATTTTAGTCAGTATGACTGTTAAAGACATCTATATTCCATATTTTGGAGTCTCCATTAAACACAGATCAAAGAATCAAATTACATAAAATACTATGTTCATAAAACTGACTCAAGATACAATCCATCCTATAAACGCATCAAAGGAATCTACAGTTCAAAGGAAAACTTTCATTGAAATCTATTGCTGCAAATGCAAAGTTGTGACTTCATCACAAAATATTAAGGGCAGAAAAGCTGCTACTGAAATAATTTTCAAAAAAAGACATCTGGGTGGTAAGACACATTTTCTAACTGAACAGATAAATATTTCAATTTCCTAAGTCTGAAGTATTAGATTTTTTAAGGTACTGCATTAAATACAGGAGGATGAGATTAAATACTTATAATAAAGGAATAAAACCAGAAACTGATCTGCTTGCAGTGAACAGTTGGATTCTGTTGAACAATGCTGCATATGGGCTACTGAAACAGAATAGGTAAAGTAAGTAGTCACCATGAACTCACCTTCGTATTTAAATTTTTTTCCTCATTATTCTCTCTTCAGTACTTCCCCATCCCTTTTCAGAGTATTCTGACTGATGTCCTTCCCATAAACTGCTACAAAGTTTAAGCCTACAAATAAAAATCCACATATTTTCCTTCTGTATCCCTATTTCAATTCAAAATGACTAAATGGCTTTATTACAATAACCTTTTTATACTAAGTACAGCTATAACTTGCTATTTACTCCAATAGACTATCTCAAGGGAACATTAAGGATAGAATTCTACTGCACAACACATCCCTAAAAGCAATAATAAAAAATACATATTTATAATGAAAGCTTGGATTGGAATACAGTAATAATGCAAGCTTGCATTCTAACTTAGTATGTGAAAAAGCCCAATTGATAGGCTGCATTTTATACCTCTCCAACCTGCAGTCTGAATCTCTGCAAGTTTTGCTGTCAGGCAGGAAGATGTTTGTGTTTTTCTGTTTCTGACTGTTCCATCCTGAAGAACAACTTGCTGGAATTGGGTCACTGCATAAAAACAAAGAATCGTCATTGTTGTCAGCTGCAAGACAGCTTCACCTCCGAGGAGTTTTCAGCTCCTAGGCTTAGCAAGCTAGTAACAACCACAGGGATCAATTCTGCAAAATGCCACTGCTTTCCATAAGACAGCAGGGGAAAGGGAATCAGCATCTTGCAGCATTACCTAACAGCGGAAGCAGCAGAAAGAAGTAAATAGTCAGACTGGAAAAAGCCAAGTAAATTCAGAGAACAAAAATAACCAAACATGCTATGTGTTGCAGGAAGGAGGAAAAAAAAAAAAAAAGCAGTATTGGACAGTGAAGGAAAAGCAAGATAAAAAAAGCCAAGAACACCTTCAGAGCACAAGCAATTAACAGAGAACTCATCATTATAGTCTTTACCTTGTTATTTCTATACCATGTTGTACTGTCATTACTTCATCATTTTCACCTAAGGTCTCCCACTCTGAACACTTTGAAAAAGCCTCCTGATGTCCTGATTGAGTAAAACTGCAAATAAAATGAAAAGGTCTGAAACAATGGAGCTTTATTTCATAGCTCCTCTTAATTCTTCAGAAGATAAGGGGGATAAATAAAGAAAACAACCAAACCTGTATAAGTATGTTTACTGAGGTTTGTGAGAAAAGTCTACTACCCCCCCAAACTTAAATCATTCTTCCTTTTTTTTTTTTTTGCGATTCTGACAGAACTTCGTATAGAGTTAAACCACACTCTCCTTTATTAACCTATCATTTTCCATTTCAAGGAAGACTTTTTATACAGAAAATAGGAAGGAGAAAAAAGAAATACAATCAAAACCAATCACTAGAGTAGCAGTTTAATTCCTGAGTAACTTAAAATAAAGAAGGTATTAGCCTGAAAAACTCTACCCTTCTGTTACCCGTTTTTGAACATTAACCTGACTCTGTCCTAGTCCCAGGCTGGGTGACCAAGTCTGTTTTTCCAATAAGCACTTTTTCTTCATGCTACCTTTCATAAGCAGGGAAAAGCTTAATCAAAATACAGAAAACTTCTCCTTTCACATCCTTTCATAAATACATTTTCTCTGTATACCTGTCATAAATGTAACATGCTAGTAATTTAACAGGCAGCAAGTTTCAGTATTTGCTGAGACTTATGAGCGCGCCTTTTTTCGCGTGTTCCATTCCTTTACCGTAACATTCATTAACTTCTACATAGCCAAACTTCTGTATGCCAAAAGGTAGAACGCAGTGCATGTAAGAGGTATGGGAAATAACTATTGCAGAGCCATAACAATTTCAGGATTACAACCACTGAAGCACAAACCACGTTCCATGAGAAATCCAGAGCAAGACATTAATGTCATCTAAACATATACACACTCAAAAAAAAAATCTGCCCCAAAACAACCTATGCTGTATCTCCTGACATGAAATTTTCTTCAGCTTTGCAATAGAACATTGTAAATATATGCAATTATGCAACATAATTATTCTGGCATGATTTCCTGTCCTCACTAAATTGCATGCATGTTTATATAGAATTAAAGCTATTAGTAAATGCAGGGATAAATTCCAGTTATTACAAAAGTCTGTTTGTAATATGAATGGATCTCCACGTGGAGAATCATTTCATACCTTTCCAGTGCATGGTACACATGCATATAGTGGTCTTTGTCCTTTGAAACCACAGAAGGGTCAGGATTGTTTCGTTTTCTGCGTTTCCATACTGGAGAACAATCAGGAGAACAGGAACTACAAAAATAAGATGTGGATTTTACACATACAGTATTTTTCATATCTTTAAATGCTCATCAGTTTTGCAAAGCAATGACACATGACATATGGGAAGATTTTCTTCTTTGAGGTATGATCCTTCAGTCATAACAGAGAAATACTGAAGAAAATGACTCAAGTTTGGTAATCACTCCATTGTATTCTGAAAACTGAACCCAGTCACAATCACACAAGAAACTCCAGTGAGCCTAGAAGTGGAACCATTTTTAGCACACCCAACTCCTGATCAAAGTATTTCAGTACACAGGTAAGTGCATGAGGTGCTTCACTTTTACTCTCCCTGCTGTTCTGCTGACAGGCACAATACCGTCAATAAACACAGAAGCAGAAAGAACACTGCTCTCTTCTGCTGTTAATCATGCAGTTCTGTAACACTGGTAGTTTTTCCACATTCAGTGCTCTGTACCAGAGATGGACTACATTCAACAGTGTAAGTGCATAACTCACTCCCAGCATTAACTGCTCCCTCACTAAACATTTCCTACAAAAACCCGACAGCAGCAATGTGTATTTAGTTATCTCAGTAAGCTGATCACAGAAGTTTTATTTCATACCTCTCTGGTGCATAGTCTGTCTGTTTGTGTTGGTTTTCACACTCATTTCTCTTCTGCTTTTCATCAAATACAGGGGAGCCAGAATCATCATGATCACTGCAGAACCACTCTTGAGAACTGCCTGAGGGTTCTGTACTACTAAAAACAGGAAAAAAAATGGATTTAAAATACTACCCAACTAGCTTACTGCTCCGAGCAGAAGACAGTTAAGCTGCAGTGGTTAATGGCTCATCTGACACCCAAATGGTGCAAACAACTGCAGTTTCCACTGCAGGTCAATCACACCACAGCTAGAAACGATTTACACACTGCAGTTATGGTGCTTACACAAGTATTCACTCTTCTCCTCCCAATTCACTGGTCTGAAACTTGTAAAATTTTAGGTGGTGTGAGTGAATGAAGCTAGCCTTGTTACAGAAATTCAAAGGTATGAAAAAAAATTAAAATTTCCATCTTGAACACAGTTGCCACTCTCTTGCAGAGAGCACAGAAATCTCTCTCTAATCTTCTTAGAATTCTTGAATTCTCTCGTATATCATTATCGCAGGAGGACAGTGGTTCTGCTGACATCAGAAAAAGGAAAGATGTAAAAGTTACCAAGGTCAAGGAACAGTAATGACCAGATTTCTGCTTATGTCTATCCCTTTCTAGAAAAATAATTTTATCTTGTGCTGACCAGTGTAAATGCACAGGGGAAGAGGGTGTACTACTGCAGACAGACCAAACACCTTTTTCCTCAAAGTGTCTTACTGGAGATGAATTTAGACTAAACAAATGGACTATCTTGAAGACTAAAAGAATTCAAAAACAGAAACCAGGTTTTCAAGTAGGCTCCCATTCCCGAGTCTGAGACCCACTTCCTCTTTGCTCCCAGTCAGGAATGCTCTGAAGGAAATACAGGAGCAAGAGGTGTGCTGACTGATTCACCCATACATACACTGGCTGCAGATCCCAGGTCTCTTCAGTAGGAGGATCCCACGCATGCAGTGCTATCTTCCACAGCCTGATCTGCTGGTCCCAGGATCTACGGCTGTACTTCTTAAATTTGTTGGGTGTTCTAGGATGGACTCCTGGTATTCGTTGATTCCTGTAAATACACAGTAACATTTATATTTCAAGACATTATTTTTGTTCTTCAAAAAATCCTGTCCGTCAGATAAAGCAAGCAGCAGTGGTCTAATAAATAGTTCTCCTATTTTTAAACACTCAAACTGAAATAGGTATATTCTAAAGCATTGTTGACAACAGATCGCACAAGCAACAACTGACAATAAAATACTGATTCAGACAGGAGGTTCATCCAGCCCAGCTAGATGCCAAAGCAGATGTCTACTGGCTGTAGACAAACATGAAACCAAAGAAACATACCTCAAAAGTATCCTACCCTCCAGATACTTTTATCTCAAACTTCCTGAATCTGGTCCAGTTTCTTTGTACTCAGTATTGTACTGGGTACAGCTGGGATGGAGTTAGCTTTCTTCATAGGAGCCCCTACTGTTTTGTGTTTTGGATTTACGGCTAAACAGTGTTGATAAGAAACTAATATTGTGACTACTGCTAAAGAGTGCTTCAAGGCTTTCTCTTTTTTTTCCCTACTCCTCCCAGCTCCCTCCTGCAGCCAGTAAGTTGGGGGCAGGCAAGAAGAGGGGATAACAGCTGTAACAACTGACTCAAATTGCTCAAAGCAGTATTCCATATTATATAATATCAAGCTCAGCAATAAAAACTGGGGCAGAGGAAGAAAAGGAGGTGTCTTCCAAAGTGGCCACTGCTCAGAGACTGGCAGGATATCAGTCTTCTTGTGGGAGGTATTAAGTGATTGCCTCTGCAGCCACCAAATTCCCCCTCCCCCTTTCCTTCACCTATTAAATTTCCCCATCTCAATCCATCAGTTTGCTCAATTTTGCTGTTCCTGTTCCCTCTCCAACCCACTGGGAAAGGGGTAGTGAGCAAGAATCTGTGAGTACACAGCTGCTAGCAGGGGTCAACCCACAAGTATCTTCAGTGAACTTCTCTTCCACAGTTGTCCATGCATTATTACAAGGGGGACTGCTCTACTTCTAAATAGCATTTGTCCTTTGGGAGCATAGAAAACAGAGTACCCACACGCTCCAGGTCATAAGCCAACAGTATGCCTTTCCACTGAATCCACACCGGGCACACGCTGTAACAACACCACGCGGGATCGCCCAATGCCTGCCAGCGACATTTCTCAGATGGTACCTCCAACCCAGACCCTGACCACCGCCGGAGAGCTCACTCAAACCCAGTCTCCAGTACAAAATAATACTGTTCTCACAGCCCTACCATACTGGAGTTGGCTTGATGCTTGGGGAACAAAAACATATTACGATCATGCTCTGAATCAGACGAAGCACCTTAGTCTCCAGTGGTTCTCCTTACCACCTGCACAGATCAATATACTTATTCATGACAGTTTTACTATCATTTTGTAAGATAAACAGGGCCCTGCTAAAGAACAGTATTATTAACTGCCCTGTTAAAATGCCACCCAGAAAACTATTTTTTTTTTTTAATAGTTTTATCCATGTTCCCCCCCCCAATGTTGTTCTCAGCTTTTCCTATTCTCCACCTAAAATTTAACTGATCACAGCACAGCTATGCAACAGCCAGACACCATCATAAGACTGGCTGCAGCCCTATCACTGATGACAAAGAGACAAGCGAAATCACAATTCACAAGGCAGCCCACAACTCTGAAGAAAAAAATTTACTGAAGTGATTTACAAAATCATGATATTGTGGGATATCCGTGATCGTTTATGTCATCTGTTATTTATATTTAGTCATTTAGTCTAATCTTTCAAATTTTGTTCAACAGGAAGCTTGCAGTAACCACTGCACTGGCTGGCAATTTTCACCATAGACTCTTAAAGGCAGAATCCACAGAAGGCTGGGCAACTGTAAGTAGCAAGTCACATTAAAAAGAAAGAAAACAAAAACTCTATAGAACTTCCAAAACCAAAAAACAAGAACACAGATGCACGTCCACATGTTACTGCAGAGTAGTTTCTGAATCCTGATAGGTCTGCAGTAAGCAGAGGGGGCTGGCTAAAAAGTCTTCATTTAAGTTCCACAATTTGTAGACTTTAAAGCCTGAAGTGGAATGACAGAGAAGGCAAGAAATCCAAGTTTTGATTTCAGTTAGTTACTGCCAAATCACTGAAGACTGGTTGCTCTTACCAATACTTAAATGCAAGGCTTCATTCATTCGTCTAAGCTGTCATTTCCTGGTATCAACTTCGAATTGGCCTACCAACAGTCACCAGAAAGGTCAAGGAAAGATTTTTTTTTTTAAAGCATGATTGCTACTACTAGCAACAGCAACACATAAAGGCAACATTTAGCTTCAAATTTTCCCTAACTAAATTTGCTCCTATGCAAAAAATACCTGGTGTCTCTTTAAAGAAAACAATTGATTCAAGTTTTCTTCACATATCATTCAGAACACTTCAAGCAAACTAAAGCTGTGTGCTGACCTACAAATATGTCAGGAAAAAAAAGTATTTGGAAATGTACAACACAGTGCAACTTACTTTGGGACTTCCTTAATATATCTGTCATACGCAAGTGTGTTCTTTCCAAAATTGATCTGTTTTTGTCTTCTCCTCAGAACCACTTCATCTGTTTCCCTTTCAGATGCATTAGCAGAATCATTTGAAACAGAACTTAAAAATAAAAGTTAGAATGAAGTTGAAAAGCACCTTAATAGCTTTACAAGTCACACAAACACATAGTCTAGAAGTGCACATATTCCTGACAGACAGTAGGCACAACTCTTGCTTCTCTAGCTTAGAGCTGAAAGCTACACTAACCAAACCAACCACTAGAACAAACTGACTAGGGTTTTGTAAGTTCATGCGATTGCTCGGGTTTGTAATAAGTAAACACATACTTGAGGCTACTTAGTGCCAGAGCTGCCTTACTACAAGCTTACGGCTAGTCCCACAACAAGGAAATCAAATAGTACATGATTATTGCATACATGTGTAACAGCCTCCTAGTATATATAAAAAAGCTGCAACTCAATAAAACAAAGATGGATAATATAAAGGCTTGAATGACCTCATAGCCATTTCTCTCTCTAAGCCCAGAAAGTTGGTTTTCATTTTCCCACCTCACTATCTCTATTTTCTCTTATGGACAGTTGTAATGAATATGAAATTTAACCTGAAAAGGAAGAGAATTTGCAACGATCACACAAACAGCTTTTGAGTTAAGACTTCTCCAGGCTACTCTCTACTTAAGGTTTCCTTAAGGCTTGACATGAAACAGCCTGTGTTTCAGATCTTCAGTAATGCATGTGAAGTAGTTGAAAATCATTGGATCGTTATTGCTAAAACCACACAACAGTAATTTAGTAATTATTCAATACTTACTTTGTCATTTTCTTAGTTGATGTCCTCATTGCTTTGCCTTCTTCAATTCCACCTTCCCATTCAGGGCAATTAGAAAGAGGCTGAGAATCTTCTGGTGTCATAGAGCTGGAAAATAAGGAGACCTCTGTATGAACATTTGTTGCTCAACTGTATTTAGGTGACAGAAACTTCAGCAGTGGACAAACACAGCTTCCTCCACAACTGTAACAGCATGAGAGTGCTCCTACTCCATTTCAGTTCAAAGTCAAACAAATTAAAACATTTCAGCTTAAGTCACCTTCTACGGTGATATAAAATAACTGGTTTTACTTTGCAGGAGAAGATGACGGTCATGAAGAAAGTTTTGTCAGAACATAGACCTGACAATCTCTTAAAATATTCCCAGCTTAGCTAGTGCAAACGCTTCTCTCTACTGCAGTTCCATCAAATAAATTAAATTACTTGAGGTCAAAAATCAGTGTATTCACTGCTCTCAGTCATTGGCAAAGGACTTCATAAAGGACAGGAGAGAGAGAATAGACTAGAAAAACATCCATTGCAGAAGCAGAACTAACATTTTGCCAGACACCAGTAACATTTAATACTTTTCCAACATATCATTTCAAGAATATAAACTCTGGCACATAAAGCCGAGAAGGGAGCCAGGAAGCTGCTTAACAACTAGTTGGATTATTGATATTCTCTAAGTGAAGTGACACATACCAGTTATAGTTAAAAACTATAGTAGATAAAAACGGGACAACGTAGTAATAGTCTAGTAATATTGTAGTAATACAGAGTGGTGAGAACTTCTCCTTCCACACTGAAGTTCGTCCACTTCTTTCAATGTTAATGCCTGAACTTTTAACATAAAGTAATATTAAGTACATTTAGTTTACAGTCTTACTTTCCCTGAACTGTTTCCCATCAACAGTTGAAATTACCATCACTGCTGTTAATGTAAATTTAACACTACATGACATGAAGATTTAACACGAAGGAACATACCTACTCAACAAAAAAGAAACACAAAATGCTGCTATCACATCCATTTTGACTCACAACCATGACATACCATTAATTTTTTATGACAGCATCAGAGACATAAGAAACACTCCTGAATGTAAGATTATCTTTTCTAACCTCTTCAAAATATCTATTTGTTAACTGAAGCAATATCAAACACACCATCACAAACGATAAGAACCGTCTTCATATAATGCAGTACTCAAATGTACAAATCACACATAAGTTTTCCCGTGTCCTCAGTAAAATATTTAATCTCTCCTAACTTATGTTGTATGCAGTTTTCTGCAGGTATCCAAGCATTCGCCACTTTGCATACTTCCTGGCAGACATTAAGATACCAATCTCGATCAGTTCCTCTACCTGGGGTCTTTAGTCCAGAATATCCAAGCAGCAAAGCAAAATACTCATGGAAATACCTACCTATAAATTTGATTTCATTAAGTTGTCATCAATATCAGACTGCAAAGAAAATTGTTATTTACTAAAAAACTGTAGTACAGCTGAATAGATTGAGTGCACTGTCAAGGGAAGAGACTACATCGTTTGCCCACACTCAGACATAGCTGCACAAACAAGTAAAGCATAAAAATTAACAGCATATTGCTTCAATGGGAGTTTTATATTTACCCTGAAGATTTCAACAATAAAGAGCTTAAATTGGCTAACATTATGGCATGTATTTCAGTTAGCCAAACTGAATGGTCTACTCTTACATAATGTAGACATAATTTGCTAACTCTGTGCTATGGCATTATTAGAAAAGATTAAATCTAATCACATCCAGAGTGATTGGATTGCTAAAGACAAGTGCACAGCAAAGTGAATATTTAAACAAACTTCACATGTATTCCTTACCTCTCCAGCCAGTGGTCTAGATGACTACATCGATATTCATCAAACACCAAAGAATCTGAATCATTCCAGCTTCTACATTTCTCTTCTTGTTGCCAGCAGTGTGGATGTTGCACAGAACTAGAAAATAAGAATCTTCATCAGTCATGTCAGAATCAAGTCATGGGGAGTCACTGAACACTGACTATGAAAAACAGAGTATCATAATTTATAGTTACAAAATGCTGATTATTTTGGCACCGAGACATGCAATTTATGCCAAGTTACACATTCAGGCAACAGTAACTTAGCAAGTGTTAGACAATACAATAACTGAGAAAAAGTATTTTACTATTGCAGTTAAGATAGCTGAATGTTAAAATAAACTGTTCATTTTTAGAAAAGCAAAAGTACCCCTTCTCTATTTGCAATCAAAAAGTGGTAAAAAAAACAACTGAAGACTTTCACTAGTGTTTATGGAACTGCTGACAAGTGCCAACATTCACAAACAGTCTGCAATGCATTAGTTTACATTTATATACCATTCCATTCACAAATAACTCCTGGAAGAGACAAACACACAGAACTGTCACTTCAACACAGGAAACTGCATGTTTAAGAAGAAGTAGGTCAAATGTTTACACAAAAACACTTTTACATGGGAAATTCTTTACTAGGCACTGCCTTGGAGTCCTCACAAGTTAGCACGGAAGAAGGAGCTAGAGCGGGGCACTTGCAACATGCTGAAAGGACAGCCAAGGATTGCTTAAGGATTAAGTTATCTAAGTTTTCCTTGCCTTACTCCTCAGTCCTGGTGGCTCTGACATCTTAAATTATAGGTTACTAAATAAAACGGCTTCACAGTGTCTTCTACTGACACCAGACCTGGCTTCTGGGGTAAGAACTGCACCAGCAGGTCAGCCACCACTTGCCTGAGAACGAGCCCGTGCTGCAGGCTCCACGCAGCTAACACAGAGCTAACAACGCTGCTCCAAGCACACGGACCCTGCGCTTCTTGAAGTCGACAAGTAAAAGGGAGGGAAGGTTTTTGTTATTTCGATCCTGGACTAACAACCTAAATTTTCTTCCCCTTCCTCCGCCCAGGCTCACTTTGGGAGCTTCCTGATCCCAGACGGCTCAAAGTCACTGAGACACCACACAATTTACTCCTAATCATGGGTCCAGGCAAAAGGACACTTTCAACACATTCGTTTTTTGCAAAGGTAGTTGAAAGATAAAAGGTCTCCCTAGTGCCCCTTGACAACGAGTACTCAGTTCAAAGCACTGAAACAAGAAGCAAAAACAAAAAATAAACAAAGAAACCCACCACACCCCTTAGCGTTGAACCTAAGGCATACTACCTGAAAATCTAGGGAAAAACGCTAACCGAAAGCGTTACCTCCTAGAAACGTGCCACCATTTCTCCCCAGAGCTTTGCGCTCCCCGGTGACCCCCGGCGGGACCCACGCCGCCTCACCCGACCCACACACCCCTCCCCGGGTGGCAGCGCATTTCGCTCCGAGCCCACACGCCGCAGCCCCAGAAGCTTTACGCAAAGCCTTGAAGGAGCAATACACCACCCCGGTCCCCTCCCAGCCCTCCGCGGGAGCTCCCACCTGCGCAGCCCGCCCGGCCCCCCGCCGCCGGCGCGGCGCGGCAGGCCCCGCTGCCCGCGGAACATGGCTGAGGCGAACGCCGCCGCCGCCGCCGCGGAACATGGCTGCGGCTGTGGCGCGGCGCCCATGCGCGGCACGGGGGTGGGCTGAGCGTGCGCACAAACCGGGTGTGCCAGCGTCATGGCGGCCGCGGTGTTAAGGCGGTGACAAGGCTGAGGGGGGGGAACACGCCTTCAGGCAGAAAACTGTCAGGTGTTGCAGAGGGACGGTGGGAGGAAGGCGTCGCCTCCTCCCGCAGCCCGTGCTGCTGTTCGGCGGCAGCGTGCAGCCCCCCTCAAGGCGGGGGCGCCATTTGCCTCAGGGCCCCGCTCGGTTTCGGCCAGGTTTGTCTCCTGCTGGACTTGGTGAGCCGAGTCGGCTTGGCAGCGGGTCGGAGAGGCACCACAACGTACAGTCCAGAGAAGCATCCCAGAGTGCGTACCATGAATGGAACACACTATGTTCTTTCACTGTCATTGTTAATATATCTAAGAATTGCCACAGTACATTTTTTTTTCTTTTTTTACAGGAGCATCATTGCTATATGTTAATGCTCCCCTGGAAATACAAATTTCTAATAACCTCCCCTGCTGATTTCATGAGATCCTGTGTCATTCTTTTTTATTTGTTTTGTTTTCCTCTGAGATGCACACATAGATTTTTTCATGCCTTCTTTTCTTTTAGGCAGCCCTCTGCATGCAGGTCATAGTAGGAAAATTTATAAAAGAAGGAATTATCAAGTGTTCCTTCAGGAGAATGTTAGCCCTTCCTATCTTGGCATATTCTGAGCTAAAAACACAGATAAGTTGGTCTGAGTTCCACCCATATAAAGTTTTAACTAGTAAACATACCTTAAAAATGAAAACCGGAAATTTTGCATAAAATCAATTGTATTTTTATTCATCTCTTCAGAAAGTTTTAAGAGGAACTGTATGTATTCATTAAGCCTTTAATTTAAATTCTATCCAAATAAATCTTTTAAAATAGATAAACTATCTGGATAAAAAAGAATGCAACACAAATAACAAATCCTGTGGTATATAACAAATCCTGTGGTATATCTTTGGAAAAAAATGTCTCATAGCGCGTGTCAGAGCTTGAATATTCATATCTCACCTCCTTAAATATCTCAAAGTCAAAATTAAGAAATGGCACTTACCAATTACTTCTTATGTACGTTTCAGCTGATTGGAATGCTACATAGCTGCAGTCCAAGCTTCAACACAACAAAAATACTCAATCGTAAGTGGTTACATAGTAATCAGGTATTTTTGTTTCAAGTTTTGGCAAGCCTCCTGGTAAACAACTGCTTTTATAGCATGGATTCAAAGTATATCCTACTTGGACAACATGGCTTTTGTGGGTTACCACATTAGGCTTGTTAATAATCAACATTTTGCCAATATTATCTGGAATGCTACAATTACAGGAAAAAAAAAAAAAAAAACCTGTGTAAATAAATAATACATATAGCCACTGCCTGTGTTCTCAGAAACACCTGTTCAGCTGCAGTGCATATGGAAAATTTGAGCTATATAGGTGTACATACATATGGGGTACTTATACTGATGCTGTGCACCCACATATAGATTGTCTTATTGTAATGACATTACGTAACGTACTTCAGTTTACTAACATTGCCTACCTACAGGTTAATGATGTGGAAAAGCATACAGGCAGCTGAAAAGGTAACTCTAGTCACTAACAATTCAAGGAATTTTTATTCGTAAAGTAAATATTTTAGCCCATAACATTACCTGGTTCATTTTTCTCTTAAGAAAGAGCTGTAAAAAGAACAATTCTACCCCTACGCTTAAGAAACATATCATGGTTGGGTGGCAGGCAATGTATTTATTTTTTACTGCAAGCAGAAATCTCTAGAAACAGCCTTATGCATGGGTATCATTTTGGAATGAGGACCTGATGCTATCATGAAGACGAATGCCTATTTTTATACTATATAAATTTCATGTTCGGTGAACTATGCAAGACACATAAGATATCAGATGACTTGTGTTGAGAAACCTGTCATGGTTTTTCCTCCTACTGTCTCTAAGAAGAATGTCATACATATTTTTAACAAGTTGGTTCTGTAACATAACCTTTAAGAAGCTTACCAGTTTTGGAGGCATGCCAGATTACTACAAGAATTCAAACTTGAAAAAATGTTTGTTTTAAGGAATTTAAGCCAGGCAGTATTATTAACATAAACCATCATTTTATTTTTGTAATTGTTACAAAGTTTTCTAAGAGGCACTTCTGTGGATAGAACACTACCATAAAAAGATGCAAGAGTATTAAACATTTATGACTATTACTTTGCTATATTGTCATATTGGCAAAAGAAATAAGATGGGTAAAATCAAAGTTTTGAAAGGAAAACTTTCAGCCAATGCAAAGATAGAGTTCTCTAAAGAAAAACACTACTGCACAAACAATTGGGAGACTAAAGCTTTTACTACATGAGATATTACTGGCAATTGATCTGCTTTTCTCGTATAAATATTTGCAATTACACGTGCCTATCGTCTAAAGTTCTCAAGACCTTTATGATTTTAACTTCATACATCTTTACAATAAATATTTTTATTCCAAACAGGAAAAGAGATGTAGGAATTGAATGACTGTCAGTGAGAGTCCAGAATCCTACCTTCTCTTCTGCAACTATTTCAAGGACCACATCCCTTACATCTCTGCCACATTATGCAAACTTACCATAAGTAAATGGTACAAAATGCTTATTTGTAAAGTCTACTGATTTTGTAAAGTCTTATTTGTCAAGTCTCCTGTACAGTGAGAAGGTGCATGTCAGATGACACATCTGGCCCTGTAGGACTCTTCCAAAGGTTAAAAAAAAGTCCTGCAGAGACCACTTCAAACTTCCAAATAACTTTTCCACAAAAGTACTGGAAAATTCACTCATCAGCTCCTTGATTTTCTATTAATTTCCAGACTTGTCAACAAATCTGAATCTGTTTTATCCTGTCCAGATCCTATTCACATGCCATTTAAGAGAAAACCATACTGCCAGTCTCAGTGTCAATTTTTCACTCTTTGTGATCCAAAACAACGGGTAATGAAAAACAGAAAAAAACAACCTTATTAACAGGCAGTACAGATAACTGCGTAGTAAAGGTTGTGTATGTAACAACTGAGATATGCTCAGTTAGTGTCCTTAAACTCAAAAGTTTGGCCTTATATAAGTGCATATTTAAAAACAAACAACCAAGAAAAACAAAAAAAAGCCTCCACCAGCAATATAACATAGTATGTCAGTTCTCAGATGATGCTGTCAAATCTGTTCTCAGTTCCTTATCCCTCTCCAAAACATGGCTTAAAGCCACATACATAACCATTTCCTGACCAAGCAGCTCTAATTGGAGTTTGGTGCATTCAGCATACAACCTACAGCTAGGCTGAGACTAGTAAAACCTTTTGTGGTTGCACTTCCAGTACTTGCACTTGTACCATTTTTAACATCCTGCCACCTATTCCTCCTCAAAGCAGTCTTGCTTCTCAAGGTAATCAAGACTTTTCCAGTTAGCCACTGGCATGTCACCTGTGCTTCTGATTTACAGTTAAGACCCTTCTGATTATACATATGGGAAGTATTTGGGCTTTCATTCTCCTAGACCAAAACATGAAAAGACTCCTTTCTCTCACCATTTGCCCCACCTGTCTGCCAGAGGTTACTGCCCTTCTAAGATGGACTACCTGGGTAAGCGAATACCTGCATCTCAGCCACTGCAGTGCACAGATCAGTGTACGAACTCAAACACACACTCTCCCACAGCTTGAAGCTTTTCGCCAAGCAGTGTGCCAAGTAATCATTCGTTGAGTGGTCTGATGGACATATGACAGTAAGCACCGCATTTAGGTCCAGGAGAAGGGCTCTCTTAAATTTATGGAAAACGCTTTGGTTTTGATTTACAAATTATTCTGATGCAGACTGTATCAGGAAGTGTGCATCAGTACCCTGTGAATGTTAGAACAATGAATATTGCTTTTGAGCAGTCTTTGAAGTGCACACCTGAAAAATTTTGGTGAAATGAATGATGGTCATTCTTGGGGCATCTAGCATGGCAACTTACACCTCTGTGATCCCGGCATCTCTTTCAGGGAAAAGGTTATCCTTCAAAAACAAAACAAATAAAAAAACTTAAAGGCTGTGGAATAGCGGAGCATTCTTTCAGAGTACTTTGACAGTTTCAATGTTTGCCATGCTCCTTTCAAATGTAGAAAAAAATCCATCACCTAGAAAACACTGAAACCCTAAGCAATGTAGCTCCTGGAAACCAACAGATTTGATGATGCGCAGCATTAGCAGTGTAAGTAAGCAGGCTACAGTTCTGAATCCTTCTGTTATTTGAAATAAATATGTCCATCAAAAAATAAACTAGAGGCAGTTGGAATAAAAGGTCCCTGTGAGAATTGTGTATCTTTAGGAATTCAGTTCCTTAGTTTACAGAAACCAATCCCCTTTATAAATGGAGGGGACCAGCACAAGGAACATAACTCGTATACTTGCTTGGTGAACACTTGCAAAGATGAATAAGAACTTTACAAATGGATTAAAGAAAAAAGAGGTATCAATGAAGTCTAACCAAAGTAATTTGTTTTCAGTTAGCCCTTTATGAAAGAATTAGAAATACCTATGTTAAAACTTGAAAAGAGAATACTACTGCAAACATGGATGGGATAACCTTATTCCATCCAAGACATAAGCAAAATATTGTTAAAAAAATCAAGCAAGAAGTTCCAGAAACTGACATCTGATGAATAAAAACCAAAGCCACAGGTAAAAAAGGAGAGGAACTGAAAAGATCTACATCCATTTTAAAAGCTGTAACAGAAAGCTGTGGAGTTGTACCCTTGTAGAATGTGAAGTGTAAGAAAATGCTAACAGGCCTTTTGACCAAAACCACTACAAAATACATTCAAATTTAAAAAGTTAAAACATATCCAAGTATTATTCATCGTATTATGCAAACATCTAAAATGCAAAATTTGGCACGGCAAGTCGGACAAGGCACGCGGCTCGACAGCCAGGTCTCTGGGTGCTGCTGATCCTGCCGGCTGGCAAACCATTTGCCCATGCACGTGAGGCACCACATGGGACGACAGTAGCATTGCTGGCATTCCCCTTCATTTGGCTCTTGGCAGTTCTTGATGAGCTTGATGTTTGCGATAGTCTGCATGCACCCTATGCATGGCTCCAGCTCCTAAAAGAAGAAAATGTCAAAACTATGAACTGCACAGAATGGCTTATTATTGCTTTTTAAAAGGCTTTTTGAAAATGATCTGCACACAAGCACAGCAGAAACCTGACTTGGGCAGAGCCTCAAGGCAGAACTGCCTCACCAGAAGATATCACATGCTTTCAATCAGAGCCGCCATTAGAACACAAACTTATGACCGAGAACAAAGTAACTCTTTAAGCAGAAAACTGCTGCATGAAACTGACTAAACACAAATGACTGAAAACAGACTTTCTTCAGGTCTCTGAAGATCTCCACCTGTTTCCAGAGTACAGCAGCCACATTAAGGTAAACAAGCAGCCATCTTTATCATTCAGACATGCTCTTTTTCAAAAAACATACAAATATACAATTAGGAAAATAAACAAAGCAAAGCAAACAGTTCTCACCACTTGTTACATCAAGTGGTTCCTGTCTTCCATGTTAGTTAACAAAGGACATAAATAACAGGAAGTCTGGGATCTCCTGAAATCAATGGGCACTGGTCTTGAAGGACCCGAAATTTACTTAATTTTTCTTGGAAAATATTAGAATAATTGATATTTCCCCACAGTTAATTATGCCACATGAACTTGCACTTGCATATAGAGAGATCATCTTGCTATGAAGTGTTTTACTAATTAGAATCATAGAATGCTTTGGGTTGCAAGGGACGTTAAAGATCATCTAATCTCACTCCCTGTCAATAATTAATTAATAAACAATAATTAGCATTTCCCATGTGTCTTCCAGCTAAAGCTCTCCAAGAACTTGATGAAGTTTGAAAAACAGCACACTGAACAGGCAAGAAGACCTGAATCCTGTTCATACTGCAATTGGGGATTTATAAAGCTCTGAGGAAGGCATCTTAATAACACCCATCTGTTTATTTATATTCAAAAAAATGGAAACACTTATACATCACTTACCTTTTAAAGGTGTTTTAATGGCATAAATGAAAAAAACATTAAAGTGCTTACTAGTGTTTACAAAACTATCCTCACAGCGAGGTAAAGCCATACTACTGGTGTAAGATAGCACTGATATAACAAAAAGCATCTCTACTTTGTGGTCTCTGGCTACCACCTCCACAGTGCCTCTTCCATTAACCACACAGGCAGCTCGATTGTGGAACAGATCCAGACAAAAACGAGACATCTTTCTTTGCCTCTTTCCACCTCAGTCATTTCCCCCAGTCAGGTTCACTACAAAGTCTTGTGTCAACGCAGGAGAAGGAGAGTGGCAGGAAGCAGGACTGCTTCTTTCAGAGGCTATATAAAGTTTTAGCTTGTGAAATTGAGGCTTATCTTAGTTTTCAGGCAGGAAAAACTCCAGTGTAGAAAGGTTAACTAACTTTTTCAGTATATTCATGGAGCTTCAGAGTAGGTAAGAACCCCATGTTGTATTTTTAATGTCTGCATCATAATTTTTTTGTTGTATTTTTTATCACTCAATGTCAAACCAAAATTCAGTAGCTCAGCTAACACTTAAATGTGTCACAAATTAAAAGCCCTGAAAGAAAACAACTCTATCAAATAAATAGTATCTTTTCTTTAATCTCTTTTCACTGTTTGCTGGCACTGCAGTCAGAATGCACAACCACACTATGTGCAGGCATATCTGATCCAGCTTTATTTTAGCCATTTCATGTAACCATACAGTGAAGACAATATAAGCTGCATGATACTGCCCAAGATATCAAGTACTCACTCCATTAGCTGGAACATCTGCCACAGTCTCACTGCAAGGTCACCAGAGCTAGTTCAATTAGTTGCCTCTGTTACACTGAACAGTGCTCTAGTCACACTTATGATTACAGCACAAGTGTAATAATAACCAGGTCTCTGCAAATATTACTGAAGGAAGGACTCCGTGGCCTTATTTACAATTAAAGTGAGCCCCAGTTAAGAATCATTAATTTATTAAAGGAGAAGATCCAGCATAACCTGGCTGTCTAGAAAAGCAAGCTGTAATAGAGCAAACTGTCTAAAGCACAGTAACAGCAGCTGTTATTCTAGCTCCCCATAAACTTCCTGGAAATATAACCTCACCATGTCCAAATGTTTTCAAGTAAAAGTTTTATGGAAATTATTATAGGGGACTTCTTCTACTATGCTATTTCTCATGTCTCAAAAATGTAATATTCGCAATACTGTTCATTTCTTAGTAGACAAACAGAAGCAGCAGCCGGATCTACATTTATTATGTTTACTAAAACAGAAGGTGAGCCCTAAGTAAACAGAGTTACCAATTACAGTAATCACAGGCTCACCTATATTAAAAAAATATAATTGCTACAGTCTCACGTGGATAGAAAGTCTCACCTGGGTGCTTGGAACTGAATATGTCTGGTTAATTTCCACCAGAGAAGTAAAGGTTTCTAGAAATAAATCACTAAGGCTTTGATGGATCACAACATTAGCTGCGTTGCTGATGGGAGCATGGAGCTTTTCTCGGAGCTCCCCATACTCTGTGGAGTTCAGCCTGAAGAAGAAAAGATGGAATAAAATGTTACCTTGATTATCCATTCAGATACCATGATAGTACATTGCAGAGATTAACATCAGGAAAGTGAATACACAGAAAAGCTGTGTAGGTTCGTACATACTGGTCAGAATAAATACAACAGCAAATATTTTCTTTTCTTTTGCTGTTTGTTTTGCTGTGTTTGTGGGCGGTTTTTTGCTTGTTTGTTTTTGATACAACTTAAAACAAGCTGTCCTCCTGCCTGGATCCCAACCTGCATATATAAGTAAGTTCAGGCTTCGTGTCCAGCCAGTCCTTCATATCCATATCAGATTGCCAACACGATATGCCAGAGATCAGCTAAAACATCATACAAAAAAAAAAAGGAAGGCTTTTGAAGTCATTAGCATGAACAAAAGCAATTCTGGTACATAAATCATGCATTAACTAGAAAATACTGCATGCACAGTTTCTGTCCACCTTTTTAATGCCTATTTACTTACATATATTACTATAATGAACTTGTACTATGGTATATCGAGTTCACTAGAGTTCATTAACTCCTGAGGACCGACATACAATTATTATATGATGAGGCCTGTATCACATATTGATACTGTACGTGTAAGTATCAGAAGAATGTCAATCAGTATCAATGTTTTATGATTCTGTGATACAATTATAGATTAAAACTGAAATTTCACAAAGGCTACAAACAGCTGCTGAATGTGACTTACGCTCTGATTTAAGGCAGCAGCAGGCTGTGTTTCACACTAGGTTGCTTCTAGTAAAGTAAGTCTCCCTAAGCGCATCGCACAGACCTCACATGGCACATGAGACCTTGTACAGATCCTGTAGGGACACATTACTATTGTTACCCTTTTAAATAGAACAGCTCTGAACTGTAGATTTAGAACTCCCCAGCTCGATATTTCTACTCATTAAACAGCTTTCATGAGGGAGCCCTGGGAACATCGCCCTGGAATTCCTCAGTCTTTCTGCCACTAGCTCAGTTCTGCAGCACAGTACAATGCAATGCTAGTTTAGCTTTAGTTCCTGGTGGTCTCCATTGTTTTAACTGCTATACGATAACGTAGTTTGCTGACTACAGTATCTATGCAAATAATAGAGACCTTTGTATCCAGAGAAAGAACTCACATTGAACACACAGAGAAACACGGCCTGCCTACACAAAAGCATTTTTCTTTCAGAAACATCCCACTGTATCTACTTCTGATTCTGGATATATACAATGATCCTATATCCTTAAAAAGGGGATTTTTGTCCTATGGCCCTTTTCTTAAATACCATATGACTGCAGTCTAACTGATTTGCTATTTTTGACATGTCTTACTACAAGAACTTATAAACACTCCTCCTGGTGCTGTTCTGTTTAGCCAAAAAATTTTGTTTTTTGGAATTTTTTTCCCTAAAAGGAATTGCCAAGGAGGTCATGCTTTTCTCAGCAGCGGATGTAGTTTTATCACTCTGACACCAAAGCACTTACAGAAAAAAATCATTTAATTGTTTAATACTTATTTGGTCACCACTCTCACAGGTCTATAGAAGTCTCCTCTTTTCTTTGGATTCTGTCCTGCTTACCTTAACTAACCTCTCAGTCTGAGCTGTTCACCTGGATGTCTAATACAATCACCTCTATGTCTTCCTCATGCTTACCAGGACCCCTCCATTCACCTAAACGTCTGGAAATCTCTATACTTTTAATAACCTAGTAAATACATGCTACTGACATACAAATTTACAACAAACAGACACTCAAATACCTTTTCAAATATGTAGTTGCAGGAGCACAAACATAGCTTTGTGTACACCTTTTAATGACATATGAACAATGAAGACTTTAGCACCGGTCTAATCAGCATTACAGGTTTCTCCAGAACTTGTACTTTTGCCCAGTTGCACAGAAAGACTGGTAAAAAAAATAGCACGGGCCCTTGCAAAACAATCCCTAACAGTTCACAGTACATTTAGTGTGATTTACTGCTATGAGAATACATAAATCAGAAGTGGACCAAAATTATTTCCTTGCTTTAAGGATAGTTGGCTTGCAGTAGCTCAGTAGAACTCTTTTGAGCAGTGACAAAATTACAAGCCTTGAGGAGGAGGGGAAAAAAAAGACATGGGTGAACAGCCAGTTTTAGACAAATCACTATTTCTTCACCCCCAAATTTGTGAGATGAAAGATTCAAAGATTCTCCCTTTTTTTCCTGTTCTTCACCTTTCACCTAAATTTTTCCAGTTACTTCTTTCTGCATCCAGCACAATCCTGGAGAGAGGACCAAATGGGGCAGTCCCTCTGTTTAACCGTTATGCATTTATTATTGTAGGTACATGAATCTTTCTAAACAACCTTTCTTCAATGCACCGCATGGTAGAACTGTGCATACAGTGCATCTCTGAATACCAGGGGCAAGACCCAAGTAGTCTTCAGATCTGCCACAAAAACATTCCATTAGCACCATCAAATACCACATATATAATATAACAGGGTAGTATATTTTGTTTTACCGAATATCAAACGCCTTCATGTAGGGATTAATACTGGCAACACGGATGGTGAGGAACTGCACAGGCATATTTGAGTCTGGTGTGAGTTCATGCTGTCTGGAGTCTGTCACTGTCAAATGAATGTCCTGCTGCTGGGCAACATGTAAACAGTAGGTGGTCACCTTAATCACCCATGTGTCCGTAACAATCACCCTTGCTCCTGGGGCTCCAGTAGCAAATTTGTCAATTCTCCTAAATTCTGTATTGATGGAAGAAGCTACTGCCCTCCAACCTGACTGTGGGAGAGCATAAACAGCAAGCGTCCGGGCTAATGGATGATTATTCCAACCTTTCCGTGACCAGTAATATGCCAGGGCACTGGTGACTGCTGGAAAGAGAACGGCGAAGAAGAAGAAAGTTTTCCATTCCCTTGAAGCCAGGTAGAAAAAACAAAGATCTTTTTCAGGGGCAGCAAAGCACATGCCAAGGTAATAACCTGCAAGGAAACAGAAACAATTAAGTACACACATAAACACATACCCCTGGATCTTATGGTTAACCTAGCCAGTGAGCTCACCTCCAGGACAGCTGTTGTACTTCTGGATGATATCTCTCGTCCTAAGCACTTTGATACTTTATATCCTTACCTGTCACTGCTTTTTACCAGAAATATATCGCTCAAGGAAGCTGATTTGAATTTCCTGGTTAAATAAAATGCTATTGCTTTGTAACTGCATGTGCTCGGATGCAGCCAGCTAGTTACAAAGCTCAGACAGGGTGCACGTTACAAAGAACCTCGACAGATGCTGTCCTGAAGCGCTGCGTTTCCAAGGTGCGTGGTGCAACGTTAACCGCCCGCCTGCCCGCACCCGGGGCGGCTGACAGCCCCCTCACCCCACCGAGCCGCCGGGCCGGGGGCACGCCAGGCGGCGGGCTGCGGTTCCCCCCGCCCCGGGGAAGCCGCCGGGTGGGTGCTCACCGAGGGGCAGCAGGGAGTGAGCCAGCAGCGTGCCGGTGCTGCGCCGCAGGTGGTACTGCACGAAGGCCGCGTCCTCGCTGCCCAGCCAGGCGGCCAGCAGGCTCTGCACCGTCAGCCCCGCCGAGCGCACCTCGTCGGGCGGGAAGACGAAGCAGACGGCGAACACCACGTAAGCCAGCGTGAAGGTCACCGCCGGGCTCTCCATGCTGCGCCGCCGAGCCTCGGCTCGCNCACGGGCAGGGCTCTGGGCGGCCGGAGGCGGGCCGGTTGTGCTCGCCCCGTGATGGCCGTGGAGAAGCCGGGCAGGGTGTGATTCCAGCTGCCCCTCACCCGAAGCCTCTCTGCGCGGAGAAGATTTTGGGTCACGTAACCTACAGTTGCCATCCTGGGCACCCAGACGTGTGGGCACGTACATGTGGAGATGCTGAGCACCCACTTCTGCGGGCGTACGTGGGGGCTGAGTGTGTTCCCGGCCTCCAGGCACTTTGTAAACTTCTAACTTTATGCTTTGCAGGCCTGGCAAATGAAATTAATTAAAGTTCTAAACTCAGAAGAGCTCTGTACGAAGATAGCATCCTTCTGAATTAGGCTAATGGCCTCTTTTACTTAAGGCTCTGAAAAAAAAAAAAAAAACAACTTTTCTCAGGGCTTCCTGTTGTATTTTACGTAATGTTTTCTTTAGAGAACGATCAAGACAGGGACTTAAGACCTTAAGAGCACTTAAAGGAAGACAGATTTAAAGGTATGTTTGTACACTCCGAAACACAGTAAAGGGAGAGGTCTGACTGTGATCTCTGGTTACTACTGAAATAGAAATAATAACTAATAGCCACACAAATCACTGCTTCTCTTAGAATGCAACAAAACCCCTGCCTACACCCTGTAATAACCATGAGCTGCAACATTTGTCTGTTATAGAGAAAGGGGAAATTGCATAATTGGAGAAGCACAGCAAAGAAAGCCTCGTGCAATATTATAAGCTGCTACTGAGAGGGAACCAAGTAAATAGGAAATGCAGCCCCCACAGTGTGAAATCTTATGCTGGCAGATGGTTGCTGTGTTACTGATGTTGATGGAGGTCAGGAATTCACGGTTGTTTAGTGATTCTTGAATAAGACTGCTGCATCAATAAAACTACACTTGGATTGCAGGCATCTTATTTCATCCTAAAAGACAGCATTGTTACCGTGTTTATTGTTTTAACAATTATTTCATTATTGCTGTCTAATGACTCAGCTGCAAGAACTGTTTTAATTTGTGGACTGGACTATGAAGATTAATATTAAAAATAAGGTTGTGAAGCAGTAAGTTTTCTTTTCTTTTCTTTTAATTCAGAAGACTGTTGAAGCAGAATAACTGAGATGTTGCAGATGTAACTGGGTCTGCAGGGGACCAAAGGTTTTATGTTGGAGAGGGAGGAGAAAGAGGCAAAATAGTGTTATTGTTAGTTAGTGTTAGGCTGTTAGCTGCATGGGACAGTTGTGCAAAAGCCCTGAAGATGACAGAAGTTCCATGTGGATTTATTTATCAACATGGATCTCTGAACAGAACCAAAATTTAAACGTGGACCTAAAAGTTTTCCAACTTCTGAGCTGATCCTGCATTATTTTTTTTTTTTGTATCAGCAAGTTTCATTTCCTTTAAAGGGTAAATGGTAAAAAACAGTATTTCATGAACTCACCAGAGGACAGAGTCTCGGGGACACCCTGGGTTTCCTTACAGTGACCTCTAACAACGCCAGCCCTCTGTACCTTCAGACCTGGCTCCTCCAGGCACCTACATGGAGAACATCGGAGTCTATACCTAGAATTATTACCCAGTTTTGCTTCGTGTGGAAATCAGGGTGCGCGTAGCGTGGACCGGCAGGAGCAGGCAAGTGCCTGTTGGGAATTATTTACCTCAGGATTTATGGACACAAGCCTACCCCCACAAGATGCTTTAGGCATTAAGTCCTGCGGGGCCTGATCTTGAATACCAGTAACACCACAGGTCCTTCTCGTGGTTCTTCCCGAAGAACGCCAAACACGGGGTTTTCTTCCCCCAGAGCCGGCAGCCGCTTCCCCCAGCGCGGGCCCGAGGCGGGACTTCACCGCCAGCCGCCCACGCGCTGAGGCGTTCGGCCGTTACTGGCTGCAGCGCGGCGCCATGACGCAGCCCCGCGCACTACACCTCCCAGCACGCCTCACGCGGGCGGCGCACCTCCGCGGCGGCCTATTGGCGGAGTGTGCCGGCTGTCCCCGCCCTCCCTTACAGGACGCTTTCTCGATTGGTGCACGCGTTCCGAATGCCGCTTTCTGATTCGTCGGCTCGGGCCGCCGTTGAAATTTGAAATCCTGAGGCGGCGGTGGCTGTGGCGGAGGGGAGTTGGTGCTTGTCGGGTCCCGCGNTAGGGGTGCACCTCTGTGAGCCTGGGGTCCCCGGGGGGCTGGGGCTCGGTCAGCCGAGCTGGCTGTTCTCTGCCTCGGCCGCTGAAGGCCAAGGCCGTCCTTTGTTCCCCCGCAAGGAGCTGCGGGTCGCGGGGGTTAGCGAGGCCGGCAGAGCCGCGGCACCGCGTCTGCTGCCCCTGGAGCCTGCTTGGGGCTGAAGCTGCTGCGGCTTCTCCTTCTCAAATGGTTCGAGAGGCGGGTGGCTTCTGTAGGCAGAGGAAGGCCGTGATTATGGGGGAGTCTGTTAACTGGAAAAGCGTTCACTGGTGCTGGATGGAGATGTTTGCACTAGAAAAGATAGCTGTCAGCGCTGCGTCGGTCTGTGGGGAAATACGGCAGCGTGTATCTCGGCTCATTTAATTATCTGTGAGCTGCAGGTAACACGTGAAATCCAGCCTGAAATACCGGGTATGGATGTTGTTCATAATAAGTTATTCTGTCTGGGGTGAGTGCTCTGCATCTGAGTTGCTGGAGGACTTCAAAAGGATAATTAAGTAGGAAAAAAAATATCTGTTTTTGCCATGCATGTTCAGTGGCTTTCTTAGGCATTTGAGACAATATTGGTGTTCTGCTCTAGTGACCATTAGACAACAGGTAGCTGCCAGGAAGCCCCCAATTTGTGAGTGATAGTTACCTGGGGTTTATTTGATGTCACTGAATTTATGTTTGTTCCTGAATACAGAATGGAAGATTGCTGGATGCCTAGATAAATATTCTTCAGAAACATGAAGCAGTTTAATTCTGGGGCTCTTTGAGCGGCCATAGTGGGGGGAAAACTTGCTGCCTTTCACAAAACTTATTTGCATGTGTTGGATACTGACCACCTCAAACAAAAATGTCTTACTTCAGTAAAGCTACCCTTCCCCTTTTACCACAACTACTATCTAAGGAACTTGTAAAATAGAATCTATATCAAATCGTGGTTTCAAATATTTAAAATAAATGCAGAATTTGACTTCTAGATGTTAATATCTAAAAATCTGGACAAATGTGGTATACGTACATGGTGTCAATTTATTGGCAATTTTAGTGATCTGAATCTGGTCTAGCAATGGTGCACAAGTAGCCGAATAACAAACCTGAAGTCTCCAAATGAGCATCCCCTGCTTAGGGGGCTTGTTTGAAAAGGTGCTGCCAACTTCATCACATATTAGGCTTTGTTTCTAGGCTAGTTAATTACACCAAGCAACTGCAGTCTTTAAAGATTCAGTTGATCTGCTGTCCCAGTTTTAGCTTGCAATGAAATTCTTCAAGTTCTACAAGTTAATGTAAAAATATTTTACGTGTAAAATAACTTGGACAAATATATGAGTGTGATGAAAGCTAAAGAACGAATGAAGAAATGGCAAATAGAGGCGTCCTTTGCCATTGCTTCTATATCTATTGTTTGCATTCTGTTGCTGATAAAAACTGCTGTTGTTGGTCTCGCAGACAAAGCAGCTGAATTCAGTGGAGAGTAGGAAGCAGTCTTTCCCATAAGGATTAATGTAAGAGTGGGGAAATGTATATTCAAATTTTCATATTTGTATCTGCATACAAGGGCAATGAGGTTGAAAACGTGACTTAAAGCTTTCAATGGGAGTGTTCTTGCTACCTCCTTATGACAGTTAAAATGATCATTCAGTCTTTGCTAATTTTATTGACTGCATGATGGAAGATGGAAAAATAAGCTAATGATCAGCTGTTTGTTCAAGTCAAGCATCTGAGATCATTTGGGATGGTTATCCATTGCAGAAAGCCGACATCTCTACCCGATGATCCTGATTACCTTGCATAAGTCCTGTGTGCATCCCTTCTTACACATCAGTTCTTATTAAAGAAATCACTTGGTCAGTGGCTTGGCAGGTAACTGTGCTTCAGGATTCATCCCTGATGGACATTGGTTATGCCTAGATCTTGCTTAAAATGTCTCCTGTGCCCTGGTCCTTTTTGCTTTTTGTTTGTTTCTTTTTTATCAGTAACATCACGGAGCATTGTTTCTTTAATGTTTAAAAACAGAGGAGATCCCAATGGGGATTAAAAGTAGACTGAGTTCAAGTACATAAACCAGGTTAGCTTGCCTGGGATACTTGAAATGTCCTTTTTGTATTTCTAGCTTATTTTCGTCTTTGATCTTACACATGATGTAAGCTTTAGTTTCAAGTCCTTCACACTTGAAATACTAGTAAAATTAGATAAGCCTATATGGTCTAGTAAAGCTTTGTGCATGTCTAATATAAGAGCAATATTTAAGAAATACCTATTTTTTATTACTTTTTTCAGATTTACATATTAATAATGTCTATACAACAAAGGATTTTTAAGTACTATGTGCTTCACAAAAGCAGCATGTGTTCAGACAGTGCAGGAAAAAGCTGAACAATCTTATTCAGGACTCTGATCCTAAACACACCCTAACTAAACACATTTGTTTTGCTTTTTGCTGATATACAACGTAGAAATGAGACCATGTGAATAAAACAGAGGAATGATTGTCATCTGCCCCTTGCCAAAGCTGTAATTTTGCTTAGCTAGATGCCCTATTACAAGAGACGTGACTGCACGTCACTACTGGTTTTAAGGGGTTGGGAATGAAGAAACTTGCAAATGATAGAGCTCCCTTTAAAGGATGGGCAGCTTAATTAGTAGGGTTATAAGTTAGCTGGAGAGCATAATGTCGGTAATTAACTTCCTAGACCACTAGCAAAAGCAGAGGTGCTGGACAAATGCTGTATTTAGATGCTTTCAGAGTCTTGAGATACCTTTTCATGTGAGGATTTTGAATACTTTAAAGGCTGCTTTTGAAGCTGTTAATTTTTTTTTTTTTCTAGCCAGTGCCAGGCTTCCAACTACTTCAGTTATCTGAAAGTGCATCTGGCTGACCACACCCTCTCATTCATGCAGTGATGTTGTATGTGTTGATATTCCAGAATGAGTCTGCAGATTTTAAATGCAGAAAATGGAGAAAATGGAGAAAACATCAGTGATGATCTAACAGCGGAAGACTGTGGCTTTTGCTTCGCACCACCGGAACCTACAGGGAGACCTTCCATTCTGCGCCTGTCCCAGAAAGAAAACTTGCCACCAAAAAGTGTGGCAAAAGCTATGAAGGTAAAGTTTTACTTTCATATTGATTTATATTCTTCTTCCTTCTGTGATCTACACTACTAAATGCATATGCTGTTTGGAGCTTGAAAATATTCTGGTGTTCATGTTCTTCCTTCTTCCTTCCCCTGTCCTCCCCTGTCCCTTTCTTAAAGGTAACCTTTCAAACTCCTCTAAGAGATCCTCAGACACGAAAAATCTTAAGTCCTACCATGACAGACAAACTTGACTCTACTTTCACACTCGATGATTGCAGTGAAGCCTTGCAGGATGATCTTTTATCTGCACCCATCAATATTGAGTAAGTAATGTACTCGCTGCTAGCAGTTCTAGCAATGAGGGGCACGCTCAAGCTAATTTCCCCATTATAAACTTGTATGTTTAAATTGTAGTATTGTGTATTGTAACAAGATGGAAACAGCAAAAATTAATGCTGACTTTGATACACAAATTTCTTTCAAAGATAACTGTTGTTACTTTTAAGAAATCCTTATCTTGGTTGTAATATTGATTACTTAACTATATTTCTAATTCCTTTAGTAACTGATTTCCTGGAGATGACTATTATAATATGGATAAGCAATTTAAGAGAAAAGAGACACATTAGGCAGAGAATATGAAACTGCTTCCTACAGTAAGGTTTTCATGTGACACTTACTATTCTGAAGTTAAGCAACCAAGCCTTAAAATTTCATCTTTTGTATGTTAGGAGCTGTTGTCTCTCTTCAGACTTTCTCCTTAAAATATATCTTCTGAAGGGTTAGTTTGAATTGATGCCTTGAGCCAATGAGTGTTAAGATTAAAGGACATCTAATAACAAAGTAAATATAACATGGATTCCAAGTAAGAACAGTCTAGCAGCCTGGGTCTCAAGGAAGCTGGTGGCAGCTGTTTAGAGAACAGCATAAAGTCTGCAGTGTTACAATTTAGGGTTTTGCAACCTCTCCTTTACTACAAGTATTGTTATAATGGTGTAATGATACAATGTTATTTAAATAGGCAGGCCTCAATGCATATTTTCCTTACTGAATTTTTCAGAACCTTCTTAAACCTGTGCAAACATCTGGCATCTATAGTGCCCAGTGGCAAGAAGTCTCAGCTCTTAACTTTGTCTTCTGTGAGGAAGTACATCCTTCTGTTTTCAACTACCCTATACTTTTCATTTGATCCTTATTTGATCCCAGTTCTTGTATTTGGGACAGGGACAAGGGCGAATTAATGAACATGTAAGTGTTCAATCTGTGTTTAGATTTACTTCAGCTGTTAATTTGTATGTACGCTCTAGTTCAGAAAAGTACTTCTGAGCCCGCCACCACAATTTTTAAGTAACTTAATTGTGTTTATGCCTCTAACTTCTTGCTCAAACGAAGATTTGGTACACACATGGCTCAATTGAGTTAAAAAGGCTAGCACCTAATTGGCTTTAGTTAGGGGCGTAAGTGCGTGTCAAGACATGACACTGCTTTTACTGTGCATATCCTTTCTACTTCTAAAACATAAGGGTCTGCTTGTAGCAAATAACCTAAAGAATTGGGTGTTGCTGGAGGACGTCACCCTTGCCTCGTCTCTAAACAAAGTAATCCAAGCTTCAAGCAGGTGTCTTGCTCTTGCCTGGCATTTATTAGGTTAAGCACAGAAGGGGAATGGGAGGGGCCTGAGTCGTTGAGCAACTCTGGGGCTGAGCTATCGCAGGGAAGAGGCACTCCGACCCGGTGAGAAGAACTTCCTGAGCTCTATCTCCCGCCTTTGCTTTCGGGTTTATCAAAGCGGTGTTTTCACCGAGAGGCTTTTAATCGTGTTCTGCTCTACAGCAGATAGGAATGGCACATAGAAATAGCTACTTTGCGCAGGGGCAAAACAAGGGGAGGAAATCCTGTTTCAGGAAGTAATGGCTTAACTCTCTGTAGTCTGAGGCAAAGCCTCAGAAGTTAAGTGGAGTTTGGGGAAATAAAGTGGAGAACAATAACTTGTAGAATACCCAGCAGTAGTGAGTACACAAACTCTTCTTTAACCTGTTTCTTCTGCTAGACAATCTTACCTTTTTCTTACTGGAGAAGTATTCTCTTGCATACTGCTTTGCTCTTCAGCTCTGCTACTGTATGGAGTTTAGAGTGCTTGAAGTCCAGGATCTGTTTTGATATATAGGCCCACACAAATGATATGCTGTTGTATATTTTTCGGTGGGGGGGAAAAAAAAATTGTCGGAATGACCAGACAAAGCAGTGACTAGAATAGGAGAACCTGAGTCATGACTCAGTGTGGTCTTCATCTTGAGTCGATCATGACTCATAGATGAAATTACACAAAAATGTATAACTTGTTGTGCCTGTGCTCAAACTTCTTGCTGTTAATTCTTCCCAAGCAACGTGTATTTTACACTGCTTAGGGAAAGGGGAAATGTCCGTATGTTGTAGGGAGTACAAGTCATCAGTGGTGACTGGCATTGGATAACATAGCTGTGTGTAGAACTGATAGCTTAAGAATACTGAATACCTTCAAAGATTGATCTTCCTGTAGTTCATGTGTGCCAGTTCATGATTTCAGACTGTTTAGGTGGCAACTGAATTTTTGCTGTTAGGGTATTCTTTTGCTGTCAGCTCTCTTATTACACCAAACATTCAGATTATCTGAAGAAAGCTACTTGTGCAAATATCTCTTTAAACATGATGTGAAATGCCATCTAAAAAATAGCTATATTATGTGTGATTGGACTGTTTTTTTTTAATGCAGCACAAGTCAACAAAAGACTGAAGCTGAAGGAAATAATACAGAGATAAAAACCCAAATGCCAGAGAAAGTCAGTGCTGCTCCTTACCCAGATGATGAGATGCCAGTGAAGAGCCGAGGTTCCTACAATCTTGATTTTGATAACTTAAATGACTTCAATCCCTTTCAGAGTTCAATGCAGCTGCAGAACTCTCCTGGAAATCTGCAAAAGTCTCCTGTAAGAGTATCTAGCAGCCCTGAGAAAACTTCTGAAAAAATTAATAATTCTCTTCCACTGGATGGTACAGCTTCTTTTCCTTCAACTACATCAAGTACTGAGCACCCAAGTGAAGAGGAGAATACTTTTTTCTCTGGACAAAAATCTGTTTTGACAGAGTTGGAGTCCAACAAACCCAAGCTATCCCCAGAGCAAGCTGTCAGTGACTCTGTGCAGGAGTCCACTTCCACAGAAGTAAGCCAAATTGATAAATCTGGCAATTTGGGTCCTAGTAGTTCTGATGTAACTAATTCTTCTAAAACCAGGGAATCAAAACTTCAGAATGTTTCAGTAGCAGAAAAAGCTTCTGTAGAAGAGTTGAAGCCTCCAGAAGAGCCTGCTATGTCCAAAGGGGAACCTGCAGAAAAGCTGGGTATCACCAAGGCTGGACCAGTAAAACTAGAATTTGACTTTGATAATACCAGTGCTAGAAAACCACCTCCTAAGAAACTAGGTAAAAGACCTGGAATTAAGCCACCTTCCAAAAAAATTCCTAGTACCAAAACAAAAACAGAGAATACTGAAGTGCAAAATAAAACTAATGTGGAAGATGAAACTCCTGTTCCAAAAGCATCTTATAAGTTTGACTGGGACAAACTTGATGATCCAAACTTTAATCCATTTGGAGGAGGCTCTAAAATTTCCACCTCGCCCAAGTGCTCTGAACCTAGCTCTCAGAAAGCTCATCTGCAAGAGGAGCAGGATCATACCTCACCAAGAAGGGAGTCTCTTCCAGTAGAGCAGGATAACAGACCAACTACCCATGAAATTCTTGAGAAAAAAGAAGGACCCAGAAGTCCGTAAGTAAATCCGTGTAACTGAAAGTAGAAGCACCTTGAACTCATGTGAGGAAAAGATAGTTAGATGGTATCTATCTAATAACTATTGGACTCCTACACCTCCCTGACTTCCTCCAAGGATGGCTTGCTTTTGTTGCATGTTGTAATCTTTAACACAGTACGCTACAGCAGCAAAGATTTCATTGGGGAAACTATCTCCAGATGGCTAGCTCTGGGCAAAAGGTAGCCTTATATCTAGAGGAAGGGAAGGGAACAGGCTTGTGTGGGAAGAGCATTAATACCGTGGTCAAGCAGCTCTTTGCCCACTCCAAGATTAAAGTAAAATGTGAAGTATCAGGTAACTAGTGTTATCTTTCAGCAAACAGGTAAGTAGGTAGTGTTGCACATCAGGCACCACGTGGAGGGACTAGGCAGTTCTGTTCTGTATTTAGTGTCTTGGATGAACTCTGAGGTGCTGTTTCTTCCTTGCATTTTCTGGCACCAGAAGAATCAAGCTTTTTATACTTGAGAATGGGAGATGCTCTGTTGCCTTTACTAGAAAGTGTAACTATTAAAATGTCAGCATTACAATAAGTAGCCAGGAGCTTATCTGAAGTAGACTGGCAAGAGATGCTAATTTGATAGACATGTTTGCTCTCTTGCTCCCAGTGTACCACGATCAGGTACTGTTTACCAAAGTGAAAAGTTCTGCTTATGCTGTCAGCAGTAACTGAAGTATTAGACATCTCTAATGAAGCTCTGTGGTTTACACCAAGAATCACAGCATTATTTTGGTGGGAAGAGTAGCTGGCTGCTTGTAATTCTGCTCTTAATTAAACAAAAGCCTATTTTTAGTTTAAAAACAAACTTTGGGCTGCTCAAATGGAAATGAGGAGGGTGTTAAGGGAATAGGAACAGGTGATACTGCTGTGATTTTTCTGCTTCCCACACAGCACTGCTTCTGATGGAGGGGCGAGCTTTGTCATTTAAGTTGTCACCAGGCAAGACAGAGAATTTACGTCCTCATCTTCCTTGAAGCTTCCTGTACTTGGCAGTAGAAACTCTTAAATAAGCTTATTTTGTTCAGTATATCTGATAAATAAAATTCAGAACTGTCTNCCCCCCCCCTCCCCTCCAAGGGAAATCGGCAAACAGAATGTGGTAGAAGACAAGCCAAGAGTGCAAGAAGACAAGCCAGGAGTTCAAGGAGAAGCTGAACTTCCAGGAGAGCCAGCCATGGTAAGGTATAGAAAAGATAGCCAGTTCTTACCAAGTTGTTCCATGAAACAAAGTTCTTTGCAACTTAACCTCGTCAAACCCATTTTTGATATTTTATCTAAGAATTAGTTTTTTTTATGAATCTTCAGCAGTTCTAGAGTGAATATAAACTGTGCAGACTTGTCTTTTGAAGGTAACATCAGAGAGACAATTGGTGCCTTGGTATGTGGTATCTTTTTTGATCAGCAGTTGCATATAAGGACAAACACAAGGGTGTGGATTCTTAAAAAGTGACTCCTATACTTAGTGTTGGTACTGTTTAGTTCCTATGTCTGTGAATTACTGAGGCTTATTATGCTAGTTGCCCAGCTAATTTGTGACAAACCAATTTGATTATTATTGTGATTTTCATATTGCATTTAAATTGTTATTTTAACAATAAAAAGGATTGTTTTTTTTCTCTTCAGGAGAAACAAATAAGCCCATCTAAAATGTCTCCAGCTAATGTCCCCTCTCAAGATAATTTAGTTTCTGCTGACAGTGGAGAAAGGTCAATGTCTGCAGAAGAAATTAAACCTAGCTCACATGAAATGACAGCAGATGAGCAGACAGCTAGTACTGAACCTGAAGAGCTCTTCAGACCATCAGCAGAAGGTAAGGGCAGTCATTTAGAATAAAATTGAAAGGTATTGTGACAATAACCTCTGTGTATGTATTTCTCTTCTTTAGTTTGCAATTGATTTTAGCTTTTATTGTCTTCCATTTTGCTCTTCTGAAACAATTGTAAAGGAAAAAAAAAAAAACACAATAACTAGAGGGTGGGAAACGTACCTGAGCTTACTCCTAACTTTCTCTGGATTAAGCTAAATTCAAATAGCTGGCTATTAGCAATCAATTGCCTGCAAACGTGAAACTTAGACTTGTGCGGAAATAATCTATTTGGAGCTTCAGTAGCAACTTCCTATTTTTTTGGGGGGGGTACGGGGGGGAAGCTCTGCCCTTAAAATCACTGCTGGCATTAAGGGCTTTCTAAATTGAGAACACTAGAACTATCTCACCTGTAATTGTGAGTCTTGAGGATTACTGAAGTCCTCAGCATTGCCTGAATACTGTATGCTTCTTGCAATGTGGATGGTCTTTCTGCACTTATGTGCATGTCTCAAATGCTTGCCACATAGCTGTGTGTCAAGCATCTGGAAAGGTTATTCCTTGTAGGATCACTGTGTAGAAGGATGAGCAAATGACTTGACCGCAGTGCAGTCTGCAACTTAATACTTGAATGGAATCAGTGTATTGAGAAGTGGTTTATGTCTTCATTGTTCAACTTCGAGCTGTATACTAATTTTAATGGTGTGATTGGTAGTATTACTCTTTTATGGGATGTTGTACAGAAGAGAATATCTATGTGTGCTTGTCACTTTAACCATGGAAGAACAGAAGTTCTTAAACTGTTAAGTTTTGCATATTCTTACAGGTATCTGGGGGCAAATGGTGGCTATAAATTCATTTAGCTTGGAAAATGTTGCCAGATTTTTATTTTATTTCTCAATTTGAGGTAGAAGTACAATGTTTTTTAGCAGATGGAGAACAAGAGTTAAGTGATGGGAGAAGAAACTTATTTGCTGTATACACCAGTATATCTGTTTGTAGATGCTTCACTGATACAATGAAGATGCAATATTGTCATATCATTCATTTTCCAGTTCTAGGAATGGGAATAGAAATAGACTATCTGGAGCAGTTTGGAACTTCATCAGTAAGTATGGCATTGAAATGTTTTGTTTGCCTCCGTGGCTGAGGGAAAATGAAGCTGTCAGGCCTTAAATGTTTTCATGAAGTAAAGTGACTTCGAACTTGCTCACAGAAATACAGGTTCTATTTTACAGGAATATTTCTATAAGGCATAGGGGGGTGGGGTGGGGCAATGTGGTTATAAGCAATTCTGCTCAGGATCGGAGGTCCTATGCTTCCAGTTTGCAGAGGTGCTATTTTTCTTGCAGTGGTGAAGTTCAGATGGATGATGTTTCCCATCTCTGATTGCCAGAACTGCAAGAACAGAGTACTTTGAAAGTGTGGGATCATTGTTTTGAAAATATTTCTTAAGCCCTTCTGTTTTATGGGCAGTTTCAGGAAATCTGTGTCTAAATTGGGCATGTCATATTTCAATCAGTTCAGCTCAGTTGTTTTTTCTCCCGATTTGGGCCAGAGTAGGAGTGGCTTTGAATAAGGAGTGAATACACTCTGTATTCAAAATTGAAATTGTCTTTGCTTACATAATAATAAGGACAGACATAGTGACTAAAAAACAGAGGATGAGACTGCTCATTCAGCTTACAGTACCATCTTTCTCTTTCAGTGTCTTCTGCTTGTTTTGAATAGTTCATAAAAGTTTGCCCTTTTGGTTCTATCTGTGAGCAGAGGACTGAGGTCACTTGATGTTACATAAGAACTTACGCTTGTGGGCACTGAGTTCTTATGTTATTTTTCTCCTGAGAACAATACTCTGGCCACAGAAGAATAGGCTCACCCTCTCTCCAGAGAATTATTTGTGTGTGTGTGTGGGGCGGGGGGAATGTGTGTTACTCTATGAAGCAGCAAATCTGCCAGTTTATGCCTCTTCCCCTCAGTTCAAAGAGTCTGCCTTGAGGAAACAATCATTATATTTGAAGTTTGACCCTCTGTTGAGAGACAGTCCAAGAAAACCAATTTTTGGCACTATTGAGACAAGTACAAATATCATGACTGCTCCACTTCAGTGTGGGTAGGTATTGATTTAATCCAGACTGTAGTTTGTACTTTTACAGGGAAAGGCAGCACTTGAATATAATGGTGTACGTTTGTTCATTTTTAGCCCTGTTTCCGATTTAAGCAAATTGCTTGAGGAAGCTGAAAAGCCTGCAGCAAGTCTTCAAAATGAAGAAAAACCAAAAGGACTGGATCTTCTAGGAACATTTACAACTTCTGTAAGGATGTCTGGAATGACACTAGGTTTCATGTTAATATTTTGGGGAAGGGATCAGCCAGAATCTGGAGTTAAGACTTACACAAAACTTGTAAGGATTGCAGAATACTTAAGGCTTATTTAAACTGTCATCTTAGAAAGGTTGGATATCCACTTGTATCAAAGTTGAACTTTTGGATGGATTTAATTTTCTTGTATTACAAATCTTTTTTTTTTTTTTTTTTGTGGAAACTGGTGGCATTGCTCATGATCTAGGAGAATTTGGGCTGTTTTTAAGAATGCTTTAATCAACCAGTCTTTTTCATGCAGCTGAAGCCACAAAAATAAAACAAACTTGTATTTTAATTGTACTGCTGAGATGGAAAACACTTCTTTAATTAAACTTAATGACATACAGTGTAAGGTCTACAGCAATGAACACCCTTGTATGAACAGATCTGCACACAGTATCTCATCCTGAAAAGGTGTTTTATTTACTGATAGGGATTAGTGTGGTGTCATCTGTGTTTCTGATGGTTATAATTGGTAGATAGCACTTTGTTACACCTCAGATAACTATGTAGTTCTACAATATACCTACAAGGTAATAAAGCTATGGTAATTAAGTTATGGAGATATTTTTGGGGATTCTTAATGGAATATATTTACTTACATTGAATAATCTATAAATAGCTGATGACTGCATGAAAAGTCAGAATCGCTTAAAACTCAACTTTTGTCTCCTCACAGGACACAGGTTCCCTAATTCCAGACTCCCTGACTAGTGATGTTTCTCCACTCCCTTTTGCTGCTTCCACAAATACTGTGGTGGATGCCATTATAGATGTACTGAAATATAGCCAAAAAGACATGGATGCAGCTGTTGAACTGGTGAAAAGAGAGGTATGGTGACCCTTGACTTTGCATAGTCTCGAAAATCCCTTTTGTTTAGATTACCTGTTGTGAATTTCTACACTTGGCAGTTCTGTCCATCATACTTGACATAAACATCTCATCCCAAAAAACTTGCTGTGTGCTTGATAGGAGTAATAAGTATAGAACTCTGAAGAGCTGATATCTAAGGAAAGATGGCAAACTTCACTTTTAGTCAGGGTCTGCCTTAGAACTGGTCCATATTTAAAAAGCATTCATTATCAGATAGAATGATTTGGGGCTTGCTACCAGTTATCAAAGTAGTATTTATTAAACTACCCAGGAAATATCTGTTCTTGCCAGTGGGAAGGAGGGGCTTCTCTTCATATAATTATTTCCTTAAAACCAGATAAATCTGTAATTGCAATTCAGTGCAGTGATCGATTTTTTTTTTTTT
>VXAA01004101.1:110785-154115 GCA_013399115.1 Anseranas semipalmata | reverse complement strand
TCTTGTGTTCCAGTTTGTGCCCATTACTTCTTGTCCTGTCATTGGGCACCACTGAAAAGAGCCTGGCTCAGTCTTTTTGCACCCTCCCTTCAGGTATTTATAGACATGGATGAAATCCCTCCTGAGCCTTCTCATCTCCAGGCTGAACAACCTCAACTCTCTCAGCATCTCATCATAGGATAGGTGCTCAAGTCCTTTCACCATCTTGGTAGCCCTCTGTTGGACTCTCCCCAGTATGTCCATGTCTTTCTTGTACTGGGGGGCCCAGAACTGGACCTAGTACTCTGAGTGCAGCCTCACCAGTGCTGAGTAGAGGGGAAGGATCATGTTGCTTGACCTGCTGCTGATACTTTGCCTGATGCAGCCAAGAATAGTCTTAGCACTCTTAGGAGCAAGGACACATGGCTGGCTTATGGTCAACTTGGTGTCCACCAGGACTCCTAGATCCTTTTCTGCAAAGCTGCTTTCTAGCTGGGTGGCTCCCAGCATGTATTGGTGCCAGGAGTTGTTCCTCCCCAGGTGCAGGACTTTGTACTTCTCTTTGTTGAACTTTGTGAGGCTCTGGTCAGCCCACTTCTCTAGCCTGTTGAGGTCCCTCTGGATGGCAGCATGGCCACCTGGTGAGTTGGCCACTCCCTCCGGTTTTGTGTCATCTGTGAATTTACTGAGGGTGCACTCTACCCCCATTGTCCAGATTGTTAATGAAAATGGTAAACAGGACTGGACCAAGTATTGACGCCTGGGGTACTTCCCTCATTATCTTCTGTAACTAGATTACTACAGAAATTGCTTTTGAAACCCCACCTTCTCCCTGATGCCAAAAGAATAGCGTATGCACTCACTTTAAAAATCTGAGTACTTGATTCATTGTGGCTTTTGGATTATGTATATTTACAAATACAGAATACTGTAAGAGCAGTACTTTAGCATCAATTTCCTTAAAGCTAGTTGTCACTTCAAAATTTTCTTCAGAAGAAAACGGGGCAATCTAAATTCCTGACCAACAGTACTGCAGCCAGTGATGCTAGGAACACCAAAAGCCCTTGTTGAAGGTGACCTGTGGCCAGTTGCTGCTTTACAGTTTTTCTTTCCCTTTAGAGTACAAAAATACTACCTTTTCTGGGAGTAACTTGAATTGCTTTCTTTCTCTCATTTGGGAGGACACTTTTACCCAGTATGTTGTCTAGTACATGAAATGGGAAACGTGTGGCTCTGACAGGGGCCAGCTCTTAGAGCGTTGATCTAAAACAAAGAAGTTAGATAAGAATGGGGAGTAAAGCTTGTAATATTTCGAACTTGGTGCTCTAGTTTCTCACTTCAAAGAACTATTTTAAACATGTAGAAATAGCTGCAACAAGGCAGGTGTGACTGTGTTACTCCAGCTGTTGTGGCACTTCAAAATGGATAGAAATGCTTGGGTTTACTGTATTAACTTGAAAGGAAGACAGATGGAATCTAAGATGGCTTTTTTTGTGAAACCTCTCAAGGTGATGGGGGGGGGAAACTGTTTTCCTTCTGGGCAAATGCATCATTTCATGGAAGCATGCTTTTTTGGCTGAAATGGTTTCAGTGAACTGTTTCAGTTGAGTTTGCAAATGAAAATTTCTATCTTCACACACTTTTGCTGTTGTAGCATTTCTTTCTAGCGTAACTAGTGTTAGTGCCTTGTACAAGCATACCTCCTGAGCTGAAATTGTCAGATTCTGCTTCTTATTGTACATTCTTTTTGACTTGTAGCTTGCTTCCTGCTATCAGAAGTATTACAGTACACTTAAAATGCATTTACTCTTAAAACTGCCAAAAATCAGTATATTGCAGTGTACCGTGCAACTTTAAGAGGAGGTCAGCAGTAATTATGTGTTCTGACCTTCTCTTGTTCAAAATTCCAGGCCATTTTCTTCATTTTGGGCCTCTCTTGTTATTCAAGGCCTCACACACTGCAGTCAACTATCAACATTATAGCTATTAACAGAAATCCCAGGACAAAACTGAATTCCTGGAGTTTGCACAAAGGATTTAGCAAAGAGTGCTTATACGGCTTAATACTGTTACTGTGAGCTCTGCTTTAACTCAACTGATGTGAAATAGGTGTGTTTATTTTTAAGATTAACTGAGGTGTCTTAAATTTGGAAACATGTTAGGGAAAAGAGAGTATTGAATAAAGATGACTCCAAACAGCAATTGGATCTTGACCTTTCAGTAGCCTTTCAGTATTTGCTCTCTTTCCTGTGTTATGATTAGCAGATTTGTGTGACTTGCTCTATCTGCCTTGTAAATAAAAGGGAATATATGTCACTTGAGAGAATATTACTTCTTGACAGAACATTACTGGCCAATAAACAATGACCTGCATGTAGGATGAATAAGAGTAGCCAGGTGGTGGACTGAGCTATTTCTGATCTTGTCATTTGAGACAGGTTGGTAACATTGAGTGGGAATCATGCAGTCTGAGATCTAGTTTTCACATATACCTTACTTGACTCAAATTTGTAACGAAATGCTTCACTTTGAATCTGTTAAGCAGTTAGAACTTATACTTAATTTTCCCCATGTCATATTCTAACTAAACTATCCTTTAAACTGTTCCAAGTATCAAATCTTGTATTACTTCTTGTGAAAGAAACCAGTTTACTTTTTTCCCCTCAAAGGTTCAAGAGAAACAGTTGGAGACTCTCGAATGGAAAAAGAAGTATGACAAGCTTCATATGGAATACAAGGAAATGGGGTAAGCATCTCTTTGACTCTTATGCCTACTTATTTATTCTAGCTACTTCTATCTTATGGTCCAACATTATTATTATTATTTTTTTTTTTTTTTTAGAAAAATAGTTGCTGAGTTTGAAGGTACAATAACCCAAATGATGGGTAAGTTCCATATTCACACTTTAAATCATTTTGGGGGCAATGCTTAGCCTAAGGTTGCTGACTGAAGTTAGTAGTCTTTCACTTCTGATATCATTAACATTTCAAGTGCTTTCAGGGTGAATGTAAGATTTCAGACCAGGTACTTATAGGGTAACAGTTCCGTGAATATTCATACAGACAGGAATGTATACTGATATCATTTAGTAGGTAATAGTGACATGTTGAGGCAAGCGTGAACACATCTAACCTCTCCTTACTCTCAGTGGACTGTGAACTACCAGTTTATTAAAACTGGCAGATCTAGATGTCTGCAGCTTGTTTAACGGTTTATTATTTGTCCTTAATTAAGTGATGGGATGTCAGTAGGAGTTCTTGCTGGACAGATCTGGCCTTTGCTTCAGTCATATTTGTGGCTTCAAAGTTATGAAGACATTGAATGAAACTCTTGTTATATAGGTATGTTGTCCTAGCTGACAACTGAATTAACCAAATCTGTGCCTTGCTTAAATGTAGTTCTTTAAGGAGACTGAATAAATAGTATGTTAGGTCTTTTGTGTGTGTGCTTTTTTTTTTTTTTTTTAAAAGTAAGCCTATGGGAAACAGGTGTGCTAGCAAAAACTTGTCCTGAAAGGGTTTACCATGCCAGTTTGGCTTGTTATCCCAGTCTTCTCCAGGTCTTCAACTATTGTGTATAGTTGATGAAAACAAGTGTTTTTTGGTTCCTTGCTTCTACCACGAGATTTGAGGCTTCTGTTATGGTGAACTCAGGTATAGTATTTGGACTACATTGCAGGAGAAACCATGTGTTTAGGCAAGCAATTTATAATCACAATCTTAATGGCCTTGGAGTTAGTGCAAGGTAATATGTAGCAAATTAAGAGAATATTACCACGTTCTTAAAAGCAAAGATACAGCATCCTTTTTAGAGGATACATTACATTATGAACATCTTTTTTGCTTAAGAGGACAAATAGAAGGCATGGGGGTTATCTGTCCATGCTATGGATCTAGCTTTATTCTAATTCAGTAACTATTATGAGTATAACCCTGTTTACCTCCACTTTCTTTAGAGGATGCTCAGAAGCAGAAGGAACTTTCAAAGAAAGAAATACAGAGGATGGTGGAAGAGAAGCAACAAGTTATTTCGGATCTGAATTCTATGGAGAAATCTTTCTCTGAACTCTTCAAGCGATTTGAAAAGCAGAAAGAAGTGCTGGAGGGTTACCGCAAAGTAAGATGCTATAATGCAAATAATATTCTTCCAAGATAAATAAGACTTCTTTTCCACTTACAGAAGATCATAAGTTATGAATTTCTAGAGCAGCCATTAATTAGCTAGTAGAGGCACTACCAGTAAAACAAGTTGTCTGCTTTAAAGATTAAAAAATGACCTATTATATTTAGTGGCTGGCTTAAAGTATGATAATTTTCTTTGTTAGAAGCCAAAGTTTCCTCAAACAAGAATGAGCTGTTTCTTGTTGTATGCGTGTTCTTCTGTTAATCATGGGGAACAAATCTAATGTAGCAACAAGTTACTACAAGGGCAGCTTGTTTCCCACTACACAGTGTTGAATGGATGCTGAAGAGGATTTCCTATTACAAGTAAAAATGATATATTTTACTGGATGTTCTTTAGCTTAAAATGGTGAAGTCAAATATCCAGAGACTAGAAGAATGAAGCTAATGATGATCATAAACTATGGTTTCTTGTATGAAATGCATACATTTATTCAGCACAAACCTATGCAAGACTTCCTTTATCTTGCATCCCTTCCATCTCTCCACCCTGATTTCAGAAGCCCTTTCCTTAGCACAGAGCTAAAGCATCCCTTGGAGACAGTGAGTTGCTAAATTCAAGGGCTGGAATTAGTAGAGAGACTTGGCCCTTATTTCAAAGTTTATGGGACTTGGCAATTATTCCTATTACTCTGATTAGCAAATGCTGTCACTTTGGTGTAGTTAAATAGCTGATTTGTGAAACAGAGAGAGACTTTTCCATCTACTAGTACATAAAAAGCCAACTAAACTTCTTCCTGGGACAGAATGAAGAGGCTTTGAAAAAATGTGCTGAAGAATACCTGGCTAGAATTAAGAAAGAGGAACAGAGATATCAGGCACTGAAGGCACATGCTGAAGAAAAGCTGCATCAGTAAGTAACATGTCAAGAAGCCAAGTACTAAGAGTGAAATATGTAGTTCTCCCAGTTGCTGTAAAATGTGGCTTATTAATCCCAAAACTTGGCTTAAAATATTCTTGATTTGGGGGTTAATCTTCAAAGTATGAGAATCTAGTGGGATTCTAGGAACAGTTCTGCTGTGCTGTCTGAAGGGGATATAAACACCTATTTTGCTTCAATTCCAGAGCAAATGAGGAAATTGCTCAGGTACGAAGCAAAGCTAAATCAGAGACTGCAGCACTACAAGCCAGTCTTCGCAAAGAACAAATGAGGATCCAGTCTTTAGAGAGGAGCCTTGAACAAAAGGTTAGTCAAAATGCCATGAGCGAGTCTCTTTAAGCTATTGCCTTAGACTAGCTGAAGAAATATCTTGCACCAGTACTAGAAATAGTGCTAATAACTGTGCTGTTTTTGGTGACTGCTGTCCAGGTAGGCTTTGGGAAATAGGCACTGAAATTGAGTTTTGACATAATTGAGACGTGCCTTATCTGTACGTACAGATTTTTTGGAGCAAAAGGGCTTATTCCCATAGATGGGTCACAGAAGTGATCGATCCAGGCTGCTGCATCAGGAGGGTTTCTGAGCTACTGAAGGAGATGGTGTTCTAAAACTTAAACATATCCAAGAGCAGAATCTGGGAATGATCTTGAATAACTGTTTGATTCAGCTTGATTATAAACATATGATTTGTAAGCCATTAGCACTAGTACAAATTCTTTTGTATTGGCTGAACTCTTTCAATATTGTTCAGGCCTTTAATCTTTGATTTGACCTCATAGATGAAGTCTTAAAATGCTTTGTAAGGCCACATCAGTTTCCTTTGTTGGAACAAATAGAAATATTTCTGAGAGTTAAACTTATATTGCTGAAAGTGCATGCTCTTAGTTCTACTGCATCATGGTTGTACCTTTACCAACATTGAAGACTCAAATAGATAATGCTGACACATTCCTGCTGTTAAAAAAAAAAAAAAAAAAGTCCCATGTTTGTTATTTTTCCAGGGTTATGGCTAAGGTTTGCATAGCTGAAGAAACAGTAGGCCTGTAACTAGAGAGATGAGCCATTTAGCACAGAACTAGTTTTAACAGGAAAAAAAAAAAAATACAGGAAAAATAAAATCTTATGTTAAGAACTCTTATTAAAAATGGCTTGACCATGTAAGCAATTACACAAACTGGAAATTACTGCCACATGTCAGTAAAAGTACCAAAGCATCATCCTACAGAGTTGTCTGTCTTGTGAAGTTTAAAATCTAAACTATTGTTATCTTGAATTTCAGTATACTTAACAAAAGGACTTTGAGTCTGAAAAGTCCAATTTCCCCATAACTTTTAGAGACTAATTAATCTAGGGAGATCTGTAAAAGGAGAGACAGTGCAGTGAATTCTGGCTCACTTCCTGAGCCTCTTAAGGGTACCATGGGACCTTCTATGAAGTAGACTGTCCTTTAGACTAAATTTGTATAAGTCACTAGCATATTAATAGACTTTCCATTCTGCGTTGGGAAACATGACTTGTGACTCAGGTTGCTACTTGGCTGTAGCATAGCTTACCTGTACCTGTAATTCTCCTTTTTTTTTGTCTTTAACAGACTAAAGAAAATGATGAACTAACGAAAATCTGTGATGACTTGATTTTGAAGATGGAAAAAATTTGATAGCTTAATTGTCTTTGTAAAAAGTCTAGTTTCTCTGACTTCCTGTCCTGTGTGTTCACTCACCTTTTTAATTATGTATGTGGGGGGGGGGGGAAATAAAACTCTTGATTTGCACTCCTCTTGCGTATTACTGGCTATATCTCCTGTAGGAAATCTCAATTTACTGAGAAGCTTATAAATACTTAAGTTCAGTTGCCCCTTCTGGTAGGTATCAATATATTGCGTGATATTTTCACAATGTTACTTGAAGGAAAAACTTGATTGTCTTATCCTCAGTCTCTTCCCTGCGTGAGAACACCCAAGATTCTGTGACGATGACCTGGCTCTGCTGATGAAGGTCAGCATAGACCGTGTCTCTATTTAGCACTTCTGCCATGTCATTTCAGTCAAAACTTTTCAAAGTTACTGGACTGTAATAGCATTTGCAACAGGTCAAGTTCTATAAAGAAAGAGCTGGAGGCTTAAGCAGACTAGATGTCGTGTCCTGTCAATAGTGACTGGTGTTCCCTCTTTGTAAGAGACGTTTGCTTATTAGTGTGAACCTTTAGAAGACTTGCTCAGTGATTGCAGTAAACCAGGCCAATTACTGATTTTGAAAGTGAATAATAAACAGAATATTGTATAGGAATGCTTTGTATTTTGTTCATTTAAAAGCAGAACTGTGGGGTGGGGTGAATTTTTTCACTTAGTGATGTAAAAAAAATTTAGAACTTCAGCTTTACTTAAAATGCATATATATATATATATATATATGAAAATATATATATAAAATATGTATATATAAAAATCTTGATCTGAAGTGATTCTGTTCTCAAATGAGCTAAGCAGCCAAGGGACTGGATAAAAGGACAGACTTGCTTGCTACTCTATTGTCATGATATTTTTCAAGTCATGATGCTATTGACTTTCCAGTCAGCCATCCAGAGCTCCCTGCCAGTTTTCTCAAAGACTTTCTGTAAGAGAAATGTAGGAGGCTGCAGGTCACAGGTCACTATGAAGTCAGCTTTAATTAGGGCAGTAGCAGACATGTCAGATAAGCTGTTATTACCTAACAGACCTTTTACAGGGTTGTCTTACTGTGCAAGCTACAGCTTTTTGTTTTAATATTACCAGGAGGTCATTCTCTCACTTGCTTAACTAGTAGCTGCTTTTTTCTCTCAGGACTGTTGCTGCTGGGTGTGCTCTTAGCTGTACTTGGAGCCTTTCCCTTATATGTTAAGGGTAGTCTGCTGGGGCAGGAGGAAAAATGAATATCTATACTTAGGAGATCTGGAGTCTACTCTTTGGCTAGGTAGCTATTTGTCATTATTAGTATGTGTACTGGAAGCTGGGTGTAGCTGGAATGCTAGAGACCTGTTCCACTCTATAGGGTTAATTAACACACTTCAAGTTTGTGGTATGCTGGGTTTTCTTTGTAGTTTCTGCACTAACCTGAGAATGTCAATGTGAAGTCAGTAGCAACAATATTGAACGCTCACCTGCAGAAATTGCTTTGCTATGGGCTTTCCTTAATGTATTGCTCAGGAAGTTCTAGATGGTAGCAGAGAAGAAATTAGTCACAGAAGAGACTGTACAAAAACAGTTTTCTTGCTGTCTCAACTTCAGATAACCGGGAGTACTCCAAGCTGTGTCTTGGAATGTCCCTTTGTAGTAGACAAACAGCTGAGAAATTTGGTACTTGGTTGAATTTGTGAAATCTTGTCCATGTATATTTAATTATGGAAACTAATTTCTGTTGAAGTCCTCAGTGAATACTGAGGCTGCAGGTTGATGTTAGCCTACGGTTAGATAAGATTAAGCATGCAGTCACAAAGGGTAGGCCTGCTCTTTCCTCTCTGGTGTTGGATCATCTCTGTGGTATGATGATCCAGATAGATTAACTGGTCTAGGGGAAAGGGTGAAAGGGTGTTGATTAGAAGAAACTGTTTTTGCAGCGGTTCAGTGTGCTGTGAAGGTTCACTTTGTACATCTTACACAAAAAGAGAGGTAAAAAAAGGATAGGCCACTTCAGCAGAATCCCTGGCAAGCTTAATGAAAAAGTGAACTTGCATTAATAACTGTAAATTCATATTATTAGGAATAAACCTGCAATGCCAACTCTTCCCACAAGATGTAGCTGCTGCTCTTTGAAATATTGGCTGTATTTGATGGGTGTCAGCATGTTGCAGAGGTGGAGGTTGTCCTGGGCCAGTGCTTAATGCTAACGAGGCAATTGTTCTAACAGACTCCTGTTGGAAAGGATGAAGAGCTGCAAAGTGATATATGCCAACAGACTGTATAAGTAGTGACAATGCTATCTGGAGCTTTAGTGCTACAGCTACCAAAGTAATATCATGCCACTGATTAATATAATCGGGTTCTTTAGAGTTGGCTAGAAGACAGGGTCTCTTACTAATTTTGCCCTTCTGCTCTATGGGTGTGGGATGGGGGGAATGTAGTCATTTTCTTTGTGCTGTTAGGCAACTGCTGCATAAGGGAGTACTGGCATACTCTTACCTTCCTTTTTTTCCTTCAGGATAAAATGTCTAAAGATGGCTTTCTATGGACTGCATATGCAGAATCTCTAGTCTGGTATCTCACTGGGTAAAGGGAGGAGAGCTGCAGAGTAGATAAAGGAGGGGAGCTCTTCAACTTGTTCTGTTGCTTGAATATGGTGGCATTGCAAATACCATAGTCCCCAGTCTGCTGGTTGAGGTGGGTGCAGATGAAGTCCAGTAGAGACCAGCATAGCAATACAATTTTCATTTGGTCTTTTATCATTCACATTATCAAGAATCACACTTTGTGTAGGTGGTTATTGCCCATTGATGTTAAATAATGGAAATTGCACTTCAGTAAGCTGTCGAAACTACACTCTTACTGTAATCTGTGGCTACTGTACTGTGAAATCTGCCTGAGGCTCTCCTGTTTGCTGGTTGTGTCCATATGTACACGATAACTGGCTGTACGTGACAATCATTACTTGAATGGGGATGGCAATGAATGCCTGCACTCTGAAGAGGATGAGTGAACAGTTCTTGAATGTGTGAATTACCAGAGCCTAGCATCAAAATATTACTTAACTTTCAACCTGGATAACTATATTTTGCTTTTCAAGTTTGTGGGTGGCATTTTTCGCTTTATTGCTGCTTTGCATGGTCTGATTTGACCTCTGCATTTTAAACAGCTCAGAAGGGATGGCTTATTTTTCTTCTGTAGGTGCAATATATGTCTCCAATTTAACACTCAGTCTGGAAGAAAAAAAAAATCTAGTATTTTGTAATTCTTAGTTGAAGAGTGTTGTTTGGATGTCACCTTCCCTATTCTAAGGTGTCATTCTCTTTACTATCATTCCTCTAATCCTGGACAGTCCGCATATGAAGAATTCACCTTGCAACATGCAATATAGGTGGCTGGATGCACATAAATGAAGTTGTGTGTTTCAGTGGGATTAGATTAGGGTACAGTATCCTGAGATATGCATCAACCTGGTTGGGTTGTTACCTTATTGCTATTTATCATGAGATGTGGATTGGCCTATCTCTGCAAGCAGATAAAAGGAAAATAAGATACTGCCTGGTGCCTCTGTCCTCACTCGTTTTTCTTTATTATTTATAATAACAATTGCTAGGTGCTGTACAAACAGAGGGTGACAGTTCTTGTTCCAGACAGCCTGTTTCTGGTTCAAATGTATGTGATGAAATATCTTATTTCAAAGCTGATTGGGGTGGATCAAAGGAACTGAACCTGCTTGTGTGAGCTAACTGTACTTGTCTATTTGTAGTAAGGCCTTCCAGAGGTCTGGGCTTTTAACACCTTCTCATGGCATTTCCTGGGTTCTTCATACGGCTGAAGTCTTATGTGCCCTTAGACTCTTCTCAGCTGTGCTACCGTGCAGGCAGTCGGTGCTGTATAGCTGCACTGATGTTGATCAGTCTATCTTGTGATGGGACTCTTTTCTTCTGTACATTCTTCAAATGTAACTGCTTAGTCTTGCCTAGCATGGTCCAAAGTCGCCTTCTTTCCAGCCATTTCAACTCTTGTTCCATCATAACCCAGTTGCAGCAGAACACTCTTCATAGTCCAAATATAGACTATAGACTAAAGACTTGGGTTCAGAAGTCATGGCTCAAACCCTGCTGCATTCAGGACATATCTCCAGACTGATCCCAGGACTGGAGGGTTGCATTCTGGCTAACTTCCTAGACCTTTTTGCACTGCTCTGGTAGCACACTTAAAGAAATGCCATAGCTTAACGTGGGGGAGTTTCAGTAGAGTCATCTCAATGTGAAACTGGAACCATGCAAGGCTAAATCAGATACTGTGCTTTCAGATGGACACTTAGATGTACAGCTTCACTTCTAAGGCTGCAAAATTAACTCCAAAGCAGATGTAACTCATTTTTGTCCCTCCTCATTGTTTAAAAACAAACAACAAAAAAGAAACATATTACATTGCACAGAAGAAAACCAGATGAATAATGGAACATCTATTTTTTCCTCACTTTGGAGGAGGGATTTACTACCTGAACAAGTAAACAACATTTTGAAGCAGAAAAGGGAAATTAATGCTGTGTTTCCATTAGAAAACAAACTTAGCATTTAGCTTCAGCATGCTGTCTTTGGCTGACCGAGGAGCTCTCAGCCTTGTCAGAAGCCATTAGATTATGGCAAAGCTGATCCTTTTATTGGTTTGAAAGATCCATGTGATTTTGATTTGTCAAATGGATCAGTCACAGTATTTACTTTCTTACATGTTTCTTTTCCTTTCCTGTAAGCCTAGTACAGGCAAACTAAATACTGCACAGGAGTGAAGGGGAAGGAATTTTTGTGAGTTTCTTTCCCACTTTTAATGATACTACTGTCAGTAAAACTATCAGCAGTTTGCATCAGGTATTTGCTCTTCAGCACTTACTGCTGGGTTTTTGCCAATGATGTCTTGCTCTCTGAATGTCTCTCTGGCCCTTTGCACACTCGGAACGTAACTCTGTCAGACCCTGATTTTTCGGTCTGCTGGGAGAGAGTTTCCCAGTGGTGAAATCCTGCTGGCTTTAAGAGGGTTGTGGTGTAACTCTATCCATCTCCTTGGAGTCCCTCCTGACTCTTGGTGTGCGAGATAGGAGAAGCCAGGCTGTGAGACTGGCCCCCTGGCTGGTGTCACCTGCCAGAGCACTGATGGAGCTGGAGCCCAGCTTGTGTAGGGTTGATCTCAGTGTCATGGAAGCAGCTGTGACAGTTTAATGGGGCAAACACATGTTATGGGTTGCAACAGAGCCCCAAGTGTGCTCATGTGTTGTATTGCTTGTTAGGCTTAAGGAAAGAGACACCTGGGACACAAACATGTAGTGAATCTTCCTCCCTGCATCTCTTTAAATCACTTGGGCTTGCAGTGCAAGACTGGGGAAAAGATCTTCAGACCCTTCCAATGCTCCTGTGTTGCCCTAGTCCCAAATCTGGTGGCTAGCCCTTTTGTGCAATGTCAGCATAGACTTCAGACACTTGTGGAGGAAATCTGGTAGGATGGTATGGAGCTGTCTAATGAACAATTTAATATTTTTCTTCAATTTGTCTTTCAAGCTTGCTGAGCTGTATTGCATCATGGAGCCAGTTTTGCTTTTTGCTTTTTAATTTGTTTTGATGTCTTAAAAATAAAATTGCTTTCTATTGTCTGATTTGATCCCCAGAGAAATATAGTCTCTCTACATTGCCATATTTTTTTTTTTCCAAAACCAAAATCCTATATTGCTCCCTCCCAACACAAGTAAAGGTCGTGCTTTTCAAATTCAATTAACCCTCTTCCTTTTGTACAAGTTCTTCAAGCAGCTTCTCTTATTCCATCATAGCTAGCCAAAAAGAGAACAAAACTAGCACGAAGTTGATTCTGGTTTCAGGGAGCAAACAGTACGTATTAAACAGTGTGAATGGGCTGTGCAGCCCCGAGTGTGGGAGGATGTCAGTCAGACACAGGCAATGGGGGAATCCAAATGTTTTCCATGAATTTCTGGTCACAGATTTGTCCCCAGTTTAAGTTAACAGCTACCACTAAGAAAAAAATAGCATTGGATGGTAGACCCAGGAAAAAGAGAGAATGTTATTTGGGAAGTTAGTTGTGCAAAGTTCCATCGTGCAGAAAGTTCCACGACTTGTCTGTCTCTGGCATCTAAACTAACAAACCACTGCCTTTCTTTCCATTAGCAAATCCAATGGGACTGCATTTGGGAAGCGAGTGACAAGTGTTATCCTGGCTTGCATTGAGGAGCCGTGTGGGAGCCTATGCCCAACAGCTGATAGTTTTATTTATAATCGTGGCGCCATGATTTGTCATTCCCTTTGAAAGCATCATCAGTATTATGAGGAAGAATTATGTTTTGGTTGGAAGAGAGGTAAACGGTCTAAAAATAGATCCTCAGCCTAGCTCCTAAAATGTGTTCAGCAGAGCTGATGAGATGGAGGTGCAATGGCTGTTCTGTTTTCCCAATCACAGCAGCATCTGCTGCTAGCCTGTTTATTGCTGTTCACCATGGCCCCCAGAGCCTGGAGGCTGAATGTCACTGCATATAATCCATAACGTTAATCAATAATGTTTTTTATTGGACCTTGCAGTAAAGTTCGTTAGTCTGTTGCAGGGTATAACAGTCTAGTCAACGGGGAGCTGAATTTGAGTGCTGGGATCTAAGTGTTGAGTAGTAGCGTGCTCTTGGAGAAACAGCTTTGGTCCTCTGTGCCTCTGTTTCCACGGTGGTAGCTGGAGATTAACGACGTCTGCTGCTTTTGCACAATGCACTTGGAGATTTTCAGCTCCAAAAGCTGAGTGTGTTACTAATATTTTCCGTCTGATGGGCAGCCTGGAGCTAGCACTTCAAATTTTAGCTGCCCAGATCTCGTGATAGAAAAGCCGTTGTTCTGATAAATGAACTAATTAACAATGAAGCATCACATCTGGTAGAAAAATCTCTGCTGTAGTTTCTATGGAGATTTCTGTAAACAAATGAAATCCTTTCCAAAACAGTGTTTTGATCAGCAGTTGTTTCCAAACAATGGAACTTATATCTGGGTCCCAAATCTGAAGTCTCCAGCTGAGGTCTGGTCTGCCTGGAATGCAGGACATTGGGACTAGCTGTGGATTTAACTATTTAATGCAGATGGCACATGTTTTTTAAAAAAAAAAAAAAAAAAAGGAAAAAAAAAGGCAAATCTTATTGTTGCACTTTTCACATTGTCCGTGCCAACTGTTGTCAGTGACATATGAGCTGTCTCTAGTTGTACATCAATGGTACCTCTAAACCTGACAGCCCTGCAAGCATCACTCCTGTTAGCCATCTCGCAGCTGGCACCACAGGCAAGTTCAAGTGTTTCTTGTGCTGTCCTAATCTGGCCCCAGCCTGTCCTTCTTTCCCATGGTGAGCTGTATGAAACGCACATGGGGTTGCTCTGGAGGAGAGCCTTTCTGTTGGTCCATATGTGCCAATACACTTCAGCTGGGGATCTGATTTGTGATCAGCTATTAAGTTTTATTTAGTCATGGCTTAATCAAGATCACCTCCAAACTGGTGGCTGCAGCTCTGGGATGTGGGGGTAAGTAGCTGGGCTGTGTTTGGTAGCAATGGTGGAGCACTGAGTGAACAACTTATAATGATAGAAATGTGCTGCTTCTAAATAAAAATGGGAACAGCCACCTGTTTTCTGTAAAATGAAGGCTTTTAAAAAGTCTTTAAGTGGTGGCTGCTTCTAGGACTTAGAGCAAGGCAGAAGTGCCTCAGGGGTGTCCTGAAGGCCTGGCCATAGCAGAGCCTACAGCGGCTGGTGCTTTATCACACACACTTTATTTAGCTGGCACTGACAAACCCATTGCTCAAACTTGTGACATTTCAATACTTGGGGTGACTCAACATGTGCATGGAGTGTTGTTAACTTTTTTCTGGTGCCTGAGGTCCTTCGAGTGACAATTATTCAAGGCAGAGCCCGGAGTCAGTGTGTCTGCTTGGGATCTGCAATTTGTTCCTCCAAGCGCTGCTCTCATCTTCTATGATAAATCCCATCTGAGGCACCCTGGGAAAGTGCTTGTGCTTTTAGCTTTAGATAATGACAGACTGTAGAGACAAAGGAGGAGGATACTGGTGGGGACACCAGCTGGTGGTGTGGAACGACGTGACTGAGAAATGTGTGCAACTGGACAATAACTGGACCAGGTGTGAATGAACCATGAAATGTCCTTGGTTACTTCCATATGGACTGAGAATGTTATCATCCAGACTGCAGGGAAAAGAGTTAGGAAATATCTGCATATACTTGAGGGTAAACACTGCTTGTGTTCAGCTAGATCCTGAAAGGGAAGAGTCCCATCTGAAGGAGACGAGCTCTCTCAATGCCCTTTGGTGTTAGGAGTGCTTCGTATTTTCCAGGATTAGGTCTAATCTGAGTATCCATCTTAACATGAGCAGAAAAACCTTCTACAATTGGAAATGTTGGTGGCATATTTGTCCTTTCCTATTTACAGATACATATATATAAATAGGCACATGAGTCTGTATATTTATGTGCATCTTTGTAAGTGTCATTCCTTGCTGTCTGATCAAAGCTTCAAAACTCCAGATGAGGGTCTTGTATGTTCTCCACTATGTGAAGATGTGGCTCAGGATCTTAACAGCACAGAGAAGTATTGCCATAGCTAAACAAGAGTCCCAGTCCACCAACAAAATAACACTTTGCATGGCTGCCAGGTGTTTTTTCAGCTGATCTGCATGGATGGACAGGGAGCAAAGCAGCCTGATTGCTGTAGACAAGGAATTAAGCTACTTGTACTGCCTGTCCAGGTGTGAAACTGTTGTGCACTTAATTACTTGCTTTGCTCACAGTGATATTCAGTTTCTCAGCTTTGTAAGGAATATAATTTATGGGAACTTTATACTCCTGGCAACCAACAAAGCAGTTAATTCAAACTGCATCTTTCAGTTGCATTTTGCTGTGCTATGTGGCTGTGAAATCCGAAGGATGTTAAAGAAATGGATAAAACGGATTTACATTGTGGATTCTTGCAAATAAAATGAACTGCAGCTTGGGTTTTAGTTTGATTATTAATGAGTAAAATATAAAGGGAAGGGCTGGAACCCAGAGATTGCAGGAGAAATGAACTGGATGGACCAAACTAAGCTCCAGGTTTTCTGGTATGGCTCAGGCAGGGTTGTGGGGCCTTTTGTTAGCAGCAAGCATGCGTCCAGCTCCGTACAAGTGTGCTGAGAGGGGCCCGAGCTGTGAATTCATGGCAAAGGATGGTGATAGACCCCAGAGCTGAGGGAAGCATGCTGCAGGGTGTCTGCTGGGACACAGAGCAGAATGAGCCAGCATGAGTTTCAACTAATGGTTCACAAAAGGTTGAGGCTCCCTAAGTACGTGTTGTAAGTGGGCTTTAAATTCTCCTGTTAGTAGTTCACACCCGCTTCGTACCGCTGGTAGAGGTCTGCAAATTAGAAAAGGTGAAAACAAAGTTGCTTCTTCCTCTCTTCCCTTGGAACAATCAAAAGAAGACACACCAAACCGCAAGACCATGTATCCATGTCATCTGCAGCAAGGAGCAGGAAGGAGTTAGGCTTCTGTGTTGGCTGTAAAACTACATGCTCTCAATTTACTTCATTCCTGCTGTGAAAGCTACAGGACTGGGTTAGCACCAACAGGGACCAGCATCATCTCGATAATAGTGATAAACAGATCCAAGACACGTTTCAGCATGGCTCTCATGCATGGGAAGCTGGAAATATCCTGGTACTATAAGGCCAGTTCCTCACAGGCGTTAGATGTGTCATTCTCATGGATTTCAGTGGGAATGAAGCACTTGCTCATGACAAAGACCTGCATGCTATTCCTCCTCCACACTCTGTGCTTTGCACGTGGGGAGATGGCAGACTTGTGATGGACCCCTGCCACCAAGCTGCATTTTGTTGCAATCACCTTCTGCTGCAATACATTGTAATATAACTTACAATTCTGAAGTTAATTTTACAAAGACCCCATTAATAAATATATGGCTGAAGCAAACAGGTGTCACTTCAGTGGAGTCAAACATTTCCTCTGGCCAAGAGCTAGCCTTCATCCCAGCTGTTTCCTCTTGCACAAAACAGCTCCAGGGTGGGAGGCTGCTGTCACAGCAAGCTGCCTTCCCTTTTCATCTCCCTCTTCACAGCTCTGCAGATGGATCAATAGGCTGCTTTCAGCTCTCAGCCTTCTTTTTAGGCCAGTGGAGAGATGATCTCTCCTTCACAAAGAGAACTAGGAAGGCAACACAAGAAATCCTCTTGGATTAGAGCCGCAGATCAGTCGCGGCAGGAGTGGAGAGTGAATTGCAGGAAGGAGTCAGTAGGTTTAAAAGACTGTGACTTTCAAAGACTGGTGGGCTGGGGCCATGTTAAAGGTCTGCAGAACACACCCAGGACTTTTCTCTCAAAAAGGTCCACCTGACTGTGGGTCTGACATGAGCCGTCAGCTCTGGCAAAGTCCTAATGCCTTCCCTCCGTCCTATTCCAAGATGCACCCATCCTGACAAAAGCAACAAAGAGCCAACATCTCCTTGCACAGAAGTAAATGGAGTTAGGAAACCTGCCTTGCTAGAACAGACATCTTTATATTCCATTTTGCATACTTGCAGATTTTAATCCTTCAATGCGTGACCTAGGATATGTATACCACAGGTGCCAGGAGTGGAGAAGTTGCAGACGTAAGGGACTGCTGTGCTTCCCTGCCCATGACCCCATGTCCCTGTGGCTGCCCCAAACACGTGGTGTCCTTTGCAAAAACTGCAAAGTCAGTTTCTGACAGATGGCTCCCAGCCTGGGAAGGCTGGCTATTTCTGCTGTCCCCAGGTGATGGAGAGGATGAGTCCTGATGCGGCTGGATTTGCTGAGCCAGGGTGGTCTGAAGGTGGGGAAGGTTCCCTCTGACCACCAGGCAGCACTTCTGTGCTGTGCAGGTGCTGGAGCCCTGGCACAGGTTGCCCAGAGAAGTCGTGGGGTCTCCTCCTTGGGGATCTCCAAAAGCCACCTGGACGTGGTGCTGGGCACCCTGCTCTGGGTGGCCCTGCTGGAGCAGGGCTTGGAGCAGATGCACCCAGGGGTCCCTTCCTTCCTTGGCCATTCTGTGAACATTTACTCTAGATTCAACTTTCGTAAGGTGGTTTAGCAAAGAAGGCAGAAATCTCAGCTTCTGGCTTCTGTTACAAGTGGAAATTCAGACATTCCCCGACCCCAAGAAATTCTTGCAAATGACCTGAATTTTACTTGGACTTAGCATTTTCAAACTTTGTAAGTAAGTTTTAAGAGGCTCTCTCAGAGAAAACTTGCTGAGTGAGAAGGAGTAGCAAAATGGGGACTTTATTTTCTGTCTAATCTCTTTTTTGCAGCCACTGGTGAGGAAACAAGAAGCTTTTCTTAGCTGTTTTTTGCTGTCAGACTTTTCTGCTGGGAGAGAGTTTTTTTTTTCTTATGCTTATTGTGACTTGGGATTGTGCACACCAGAAAGCGACTGACTCTGCATAATAAATTGGAGGTGACCTGAAAAAAATGGATAAGCAGCAGTTTCTTGGGAGTTCAAAAAACATATGCTCCGAAACCTGTTTGTCTGTATATTGATGGTTATTTCCATTTGCCAAGGAACTGCATGTACACTTCTGCTTTTTCAAAAGTACATTGTGTGTGTTGTTGACAGGAGGCACTTTGGCTCCAAAATACTGCCAAATATCATTGTCCAACAGGGAGAGATTTTCCTCTCCCTTTCCCCTCTCCTCTCTCTGTCCCTCTCTCTCCTTCTCCTTCTCCTTCTCCTTCTCCTTCTCCTTCTCCTTCTCCTTCTCCTTCTCCTTCTCCTTCTCCTTCTCCTTCTCCTTCTCCTTCTCCTTCTCATCTTTCTCATCTTTCTTCCTCTCTCCTGTCCCCACCGCACCTCTCTTCCGCTCTTCCTCTCCTTCTCTCCCATCCTATCTGCACCTCTTATGCTTTTTTCTCCTCCTCTCCCCTCTTCCCAGACCAGGAAGCCTCCCCATCACAATTTTGCACTGAGCCCTGCAAGGGGAGCGCTTTGCTCTGCCCCTTCCTGGAAGGGGCGAAAGCAGAAAGTTTAATTAAGGCGTTTAAATGACAGGAACTTAGTTTGAATATAAATGTGTATTTAAGTTCACAGGGAAATAAAAATGAAGAAAAAGACTCCAGTCACCCTCCAGGGGAATATACTGAAATGCACAGGTCAATCTTCACCGGGTGCAAAGGGGGAAGCCGATACAGGGTGCTCTGTGCACAGGGATAAATTTCAGACTGTGCATTCAGTGGTGATATTTGTGTTTTTGACTTCCTAACTGTTGATTAGTCCAGTGCTTAACAAGGTGACAAGTCCCTTGGTGTCATACATGAGCAACAACTGCCTGCAAAATGGCACGAGAAGGCAGCAGTCCTGGTGCAGAAACACCAAAAGTCATGAGACCAACCCGTGCACATAAAGGTAGGCATTGTTGACAAGGAACTTAAGTTTTAATTAACATAAAAAGTTTAATTAATATAAAATCCTTAATTAATATAATTGTGCTTAACTAATTTAAATACAGAATTGTTTTGTGTCGTGATTTGAAGCAACAAGCATTACTGAGAAAGCCAAGGAACTAAAGTTGTTATTTTGGCTCAGAAATTTTAATACGAAATGCAAATGCAGCTAGCCTCTTTCCCCTGGATTTTGTGCCTCTGGTTGTAACATTCTGATTCAGGAATGTCTACTAATATTAAATAATACACTTGGGTGACTTTTGTGGGTGGAAACCAGTACAGATTTCAAAGGACTCCAAAGGAGGCCCTTCATAAAGGAAACAAATAATTACACATTGTTTTTTATTTTGTTATGTTTTTACCTTATTTGCGTCCAAGAAACTTTAAATAGGCTTTCTTTGTTTGTCCACACTGGAGCAATATAACCAGGGAATTTGGCAGGATCCCAGATCCTGGCAGCAACTGCTAATAAAAGCTCACTGAGCAAGTACAAAAAATAAAATCACACAGTATCATTTTTAACTTTGATTAAGTTGTGCTGAATTGCTCCAAGGGAGGTAACGGCAAGCTCCAAGGGGTTAGGACCAGCACGGGATGTGAAAGATGTTTATCTTGCAAGTGTTTGCTTTGTGCTGTATATGTAGTTCCCACTGCTGGGGAAACACTTTGTGAAAAGCCCACTATTGAAAGTTTGGGGCATAAACATTACAACAGGAACAAACAAAAATTTTTTACATGCATAACAAGTCACTGTCAAATAATAAAGCTGAATATGCTTTAAAATGTTCCTTGTCATCCAATGATAGGGCTGCCTCAGATTTGCCAGCAAGTGGCTGAGAGATGCCAGGGACCATGGTCCTCAGCCCGATGTGCCGTGGCTGATGTGCCGTCATCCCAAGGAACGAGTGGGCAAAGGGCATGGTCGTGGTCACATACTTGTTTTAGGACAACCGCAATAATGCTACTGTCCATCCATGATGTGATGCTATAGAGGGCAGGAAGCTAGGGAAATTGTTTCCTGCCATTCTGGTCCTGAGTGCTCTGAAATGTGGGAGTTTGGGAGCTCTCCTGGAGCAGGCATGGCTGAGAAGGGAAGGAGGCAGCCAGCTGAGTGATGGGAACCACCACCAGCACCTTAGGTGGTTGCCTGTGGGTACGTGAGGACCAGTGGCTGGGACATTTAGGATATTTGTGTCAGCCAGGCTCGTGTCTCACATTTGGTGTGGTGGGGAGTTAACATGACTCCATGTTGACGATGCCAACTGATGGGGCCCGTACATGGGGATGCCCACCATCCTGAGGCCTGGGAGCCACTGGCTGTGCACCGAGCTGTCCTTACACCTCTTCCCTGCTCTGGTCCTCGGTTGCTCTGCAGTGTTGCAGTAGTTTCGGGCTGGTCTCTTGCTTAGGACATCCTTTGCTTTCCCTCATGCTGGTTGCAGACTGTATCTGTGGTGCCTTGTTGGGAATTAGATCTGGGCACACATTCAGAAACCAGCAGGAGAGCTGTCAGCCTTCAGATGCTTCACATTTAGATCATCTTTAGGGCACAGTGTCTTCCCTCAGTATCCGGGATGCCAGGAGATGCCATAGATGTCAGGGCACCAGGGTCAGCCTGTTCCTGCTCTGCACCCACACCCAGGGTCCCCCTGGACAACACTGGGTCCATGGTTCAGGATTGCCTCTCCCTGGCCTTATCCTTCTCCTGGAGCAAAACCACCTTGACATGTGGGAAAGAGGACTGGAGGGAATACTCCTCTAATCCCATCTAATTCCACCCAGCCTGGAGGCCTGCTCCACACCTGCCATTGCACTGGAGAGCCCTGAAGCCGCCATCACCAAAACTGCTTTTTTCTTGCCTAGCTTCTGGCAAGGAAGAGCTAACTGGGGACACAAAGTAGGTCTCTTTTCCCCGGCGCTGTTGTCCAGAACATAGGTACTTTCTTTTTCCTACAGCCCTATGATAGATGATTCCCCAATTCATCTCACCATCCTGATTCCGAGCTTCCCTTCACTTGAAGCCGTGTACTTGTTCGGCTCAAGTGGCTGCAGATCGCATCCGCTCCCTGGACATTGCTGCTGGCCTTGCTGTTTGGAGGTTTAGCTCTGCTGCCCTCAGCAATTCCTTCTGAAAATCACGGGTCCCACAAAGATTTCTCTCTCGAGACAGAAAGTGTTTGTGCTTCAGTTTGTATGCAGATGCCAAAGTTCTCAGCTGTGGAGCAAAAGTCTCTACTCCATCCTCCATTCCTTGGTTTCAAGTGAAAAAAAAAAAAAAAAGAAAAGAAAAAACCCAAACAATAGTATTTCTCCACATTCTTCTGGTTGCTGGAGTCCCAGTACTCATCAAATGACTCCTCAGCCTTTGCATTCCTTTGGATATCATTTTCAGCAGTCATGCCCCACTCGGTTCATATGCTTTTCTCCACAGCGAGACAGTAAAATCAGTTGTGTCTGCATTTCCTCCACTGTATCCCATTATCACCTCCGTTTTATACTCTGTGTTTGCTTCCACATTGGTCTGAAGGTTTTTTTTTCCTCTGGAAATCCATCACTCCCAGGAGTGCTGGCACCGGTTTGCTTGGTTTCCACATGGCTTGCCTGCTAGCACACAGCTCCAGAACGTCTCTGGCCTGACCTCTGTCATCACGTTTCACAGACCACATGCTGATGTAATTTACGTGCTTTACACTGGAGATTTCTCTCTCTCTCTCTCTCTCTCTCTCTCTCTCTCTCTCTCTCTCTCTCTTTTAACATAAAGAAAGAGTAAAAACTGTGGTGAAGACATGGATTATAACTGGGGTTATGTTTTGCCTTCCTGCGCGTGTCCTGGGCACAGTAGTGCCACTCCAAATGGGGCTGCAGATCAGACGATGCACCAGGACCTTCCCCAAGGGTGGTGAACAATTTGATGACAGCAAGGGAGTGATTTGGTCCCCAGATGTGAACATCCTGTGTTGGTGAGACAACCTGTGGTGCCAGCAACATCCTGAGCAACCTGCTCTGGCCTGGCTTGAAGCGGGGGCATTGGATGGGACATCTCCAGAGGTCCCTTGCCACCACAGCCGTGCTGTGACCCTGCCATAAGCAGAGGTTAACGCTTGTGCCCAGGGTGCCAACAGGTTAGGACTAAGCCTTGCCCAAGCTTCAGGGGTCCAGCTGTGAGGAGGTGGGGTCCCATAGCAGTGTGGAGATCTGGGCATGGACAGGGGTCTGTGGGAAGGACACTACTCGGGGCAGAGCCCACCCTCATCAGCCCATCACTAATACAAACCTGTGTTATTGCGAATAGGGAATTGCTGTACTCACCCCTCTGTTTCTGGGCAGACTGCACTCTAATTTTGCCTTAATTTTGTATCTTAAGCTACCTAAACTGACCTGATCTTGCTTTGTGTGTGTGTGTGTGTGTTTTTTTTTTCCTAGCTGTGGGAGGGGAAAGCTTATTTCTTTTCTCTCTGCCTGTCCCTATTTCCTTGACACTTCACCCCTTGGCCTCTCTTCTTGACCTAACTTAAAAAAATATGTCTATAAATGTCTGTCACCATTTCTATATCCTGCTAGCAACCCCTGAGTTCATTTTCATAGAATCATAGAATCATAGAATCATAGAATCATAGAATCATAGAATGGCTTGGGTTGGAATAGATCTTAAAGATCACCTAGTTCCAACCCCCCTGCCATGGGCAGGGACACCCTCCACTAGACCAGGTTGCTCAAAGCCTCATCCTTTTTTTGTATTATTTTCTCCTTATTCTCTTATCTTCTCCTTATTTTTTTTTCTTATTTTCTCCTTATTCTCTGTATTAGATGCAATATTTTTACTCTGTTGGTGCAGTACTCAGTCTCATCAACATCAGGAGAGAGCTCTGTGTGGTCACACCGTGTTCCTCAGTTTTCAGGTGGCTTACCACCCAGACGTGACATGGCACAGAGTGAGGTGGCCAGCTCTGATGCAGCTCCATGGCTGAGCAGGTTGGTCTCCAGGGCTGTCGGCTCAGGGCTCTGCGGCAGTGTCCATCCCTGTGAGTTCTGCACCTCTGCAGACAGTCTACCATGTTAAGCCATGAAAATTCATGCTAAATCATTCTAGGGAGAAACCATTGCAGAGGTGCTCTTTGTAGTTACAACTCAAGGCATGGACATGCTGAATTCCCGATCCTTTCTCTGAGCTCTTCCCTTGGGAAACCTGTGCTCCTGCCATTCCTGTGCAGGCTGCCATTTGCAAGATCTGGCCATCAGTTTTTAACCAAAGCTGCTGTGGCAGTCATTTGCTGACACCTTTTTACTTTTCCAGTAATGTCCCTGTTCCATCAAAACATCCTTCCTGGTTATTTTAAAAACGCACCACCCAGCAGGGCTGGAACTGGGCTATTTCAGGGTAACGCTGCTCCCCACAGACCCATGGCAGCAGGGACCCATCCCCATGCCTCTGTCCCTCATGTATCTACAACACTGTCATGGCAGAGAAGAAGCTGTTGCCATGTTGGTGACCTCTGATTTCGGTCTGTGTGCACTGCAGGAAGGGTACAACTTTCAAGCCCTTGCATGGGGTGCCCCCAGCTCTCCTTCATTCTTCCCCATCACTTGCTGTTTTTGCTCACAGCCTTCGAATCTGTCACGTTTATGTGTGGATTTGGTCCTCTTCCCTGCCAGATCAATGGCAAGACTCCTAGTCAGGCAACCCACAGGACCAGACTCTGTCAGAGCATGTTTTTGAATTATTTATGGCATCTGTTAAGCAGCCCAAAAGCATGGGGCCAGATCTTCACATGTTGTAGCTATTGGGATTCTTTGAAGATGTAGAAATATCTCCTTGGCTGTCAGCTTGTGTTGTGAATGCAACTGGCAGGTCTGGCCAAGGAGATTCACCAAGTGTCTGGGTACCCAGAGAATGAGAAGGCAAACCAAGGAGAAAACAGGAAGCATCCAGTTTCCATGCATGTGGAGTGACAACCACTAGCCAACAGCTGCACAGCTCCAGGACAGGCCATGATGCCTCTTGTCTACTGAACCTGGCCAGGTGTCCTGGTTTTGGCTGTGATAGAGTTAATTTCCTTCCTTGTAGCTGGTATGGTGTTGTGTTTCGGATTTAGGATGAGACTAACGCTGATAACAACCCGATGTTTTAGTAGTTGCAGAGCAGTGCTCACACAGAGCCAAGGACTTTTCAGCTTCTCGTGCTGCCTGCCAGCGAGGAGGCTGGGGGTGCACAAGGAGCTGGGAGGGGACAGAACCAGGACAGCTGGCCCAGGCTGGCCAAAGGGGTGTCCCACACCATGTGGTGTCATACTAAACAAAAAAGACATAGGGGGAGAGGATTGGCTGGAGGGGGCTGCCGCTGCTCACGGACTGGCTGGGCATTGGTCAGTGGGTGGTGAGCAATTGCATTGTGCATCACGTGCTTTGCATATTCTTTTATTATTATTATTATTATTATTATTATTATTATTATTATTATTATTATTATTTTCCCTTCCTTTTCTGTCCTGTTAAACTGTCTTTTATCTCAACCAACGAGTTTTACCTTTTTTCTGATTCTCTCCCCCATCCCACTGCGGGGGAGTGAGCTAATGGCTGTGTGGTGCTGAGCACCACAGCACCACTTCTGAACCATTCTGTAGCACATTTGAAAATATAAAAAAAAATATTTCTTAGGGAACGGCCAGTGTTGGGCAACAAGCCCTTCAATTCCCAATGTGTTTCCATTGACTTTCACATATTTTTCTCATATTTCTGTTGGCCTGTGTTATAATTTAGACACTTGGTTCTATACCTCTTTGGTCAAGGTTTAAACGGAACTAAAATCCCATGATGCTTTGCTGTGTAGACTTGGGCCTGGCTAACCTTTCTAGGCTCTTTTGCTCTGCTGACTCCTGTGTGCTGCAGAGTAGCGTTGGTTAAAAGCTCTTCTTTTGTAGTAAATGAGAGCCTGCTCTTATTTATTGTGTTTCTTCTTGCAGGAACGCCAATAGAAGAGATTTACCAGCACAGGTTTGTGTGGGTGATATTTTTGTATAATGTCACTAATGCTTTCAGGAGAGGTAGGTAGGGTGTGTATGCTCAAATAGCATAATTCCTGTGCCCCCTCCAGTGTGTTTGTGGTAAGATGATAACAGTGTGGAAATCTCAGAGGGAAGCCCTGATTTATATTATAGGCTGATCTGAGATCATGGTCACAGGGAACAGAGATACAAGCAGATAAAAATTAAACTGATTTTCATTTAAGAGGTATAATATCCTTAGATACAATACTTTACCCATGGGTGTTTATCTTAATAAACATTAACAGCACCTAGTCAGGTTTGTGGCTATGAGGGATCCCAAGCTGCCAACCCATAAATGCCAACCCATGAAAACTGCGACCAATGGAAAAACTGCCCTCCTTGCATGCACATGCTTCCCATCACTGCAGCCAGGGTGCAACCAGTGTCCGCCATGCATGCTTTAGTCCCTTGCTCAGCCTGTCCCCAAAGGGAGTGCTGGACACACCAGTGAGGCTTTTGTTCCAGCAGAGATTGCCCATTTGTTTAAATCTATATCGTAGCTCAGGAGATTTCTGGATACATTTAAAAATGCCTATAGTCTAAAGAAATAAACAGTTTGGGGCTCTTACTGTGTGTTTTTGGGACCTTTCTGCCCTGCCATGATGTCTCAAAGGTTTTGCTGTTCAGCACGAGCTGAGAGTCTCACCTGCTCACTTGACTGCAGGGCTTAGAGCGTGGGGCACAGAGCCCAAGGGCTGTTTCGAAGTGCATGTGAAACTTAGTGAGTGCCGGAGTGGCCAGGAACCCAACACAAATCTGCAAGACTGAAAAGCTGGCACATTAACCCACCTTGCCACCCCTTTTATAACAGTGACTGACAAAGCTTGAAAGGATGTTTATACTGGAGCCAGCTCCCATTAAGCAAATTGAACTTCTCTCCCTCCCTTTCCCCTCAATCTGGCATCCAAACACTTCAGCAGAATAAATATAACAGCTACATAAAACCTACTATTTACTTTTGATCCACTTATTTGCTACTTTACTGCGTGCTTGCCCAGTTAAATCACTGGCCACTCGCTCAGGGAGCTCAGCCCGTGCTTTGCTGGTGGTGTGCTCAGGGGACATCTGCGTGGCGAGCACCTCCTGAGCTGCTGGGGCTGAGTGCAGGAGGAAGCCTGGCCTCCAGCCCTGCCTGTCGCAGGACGAGCTCTTGAAGCCATGATCAAAGGTGAGGTTGTTCTTCTTAATATTTTCAGCAGCTGAAAATCATCCCACAGCTGTGTAGGGGGCTGCTGGACCTGGGGCTTACTGCTAAGGACCCCTCCTGGTGCTAAAAACCACTGTGACTTTGTGTCCTCACCCAGAACTTGGCACCACCCCTCCTTTGACACCTCTCTTAGATGGTCCTTCCACATTCGCAGAGGCTGAGGGGGCTGTTAATCTTGCTCGATGCAGCTTTGTAAAAGTGGGGTGCCTGCTTGTCATGAGTTAGTTGTCCTGCCCCTCGCCCAGCCACTGGGGAGGGAAAGGCATTTACAGAGCGGGACTCTTCCTGCTTGGTGTCCTTGTATAGGATGGGACGAACATAACCCCAGCAAAGCTAGGGTGAAAAGGCTGTTTTTTTGAAATCTTATGCACCAAGACAGGGTTGATTCCCATAATCATCTGAAGCTTCCTTCCATGTGGTTCCTGGAGGAAGTTAGACTGCTGGTGGGGAATCCAGAGCCACCCAGCACTCCTTTTGAGCTCTAGCCTTTCCCTTCTCATGTCCCCATACACCTGCACCAGTGTCACTGAAGAACACTGTCCCAGGTCCTTGGGGACACTCCAGTCCCACCTGGATTCTTCCAACTGGCCGTGAGGTTTCTACCAGAGAAACAAAGCCAGACTCTGCATATACCTGTATATCATAAAACTGAAGAGCAAATTTTCCTATGCATGCATATCTAATGTATCAGAAAAAAATGTATTTCCATCCACTGGCATCAGCAATGCTATAACTGTCCACCCTGGTTCACTACACGGGAGAAAGCCGGGAGAGCTGTGGCTTGGCTGATTCAAATGCACAAGCCTGTTCATACCCCTCTGTTATTACAGCTCCCCCTTAAAGGAGAAGATTAGCACTCCATTTAACAGCTCTTTATATGACAACACACCATAAATTAAATTCAGCGTAGAGGCAAGTGTGTGCACCTCCAGGCCTAGTCTCTGAGCCTTTCTATTAGGAGTAGAGCAATATCCCAAATCAAGATTCTAAAGGGCTCTGGGCTTTGCCACAATTAAATCATATTCAGGTTTGAGCTGTGACCCAAGACAGAAGTCCCTGGAGCTTTCCACTCTCTCCTGAACAAAGCCCCAGAAAGAAGTGAGAATAGGCTATAATGAGAAAACTTGCCAAACTGCTTATTTTCCAGGCAAATGTTTCAAGCTGGATGAAGGTATGAAGTGTCAGGAATGGATACAGAAAGGCATGAAGAAAAGACCACATGTGGATGGGGTAAGAAGGGATTTGGAGTGGCCTCTTGCCAGTGGCATTCTGGAGAGATCAGAGGGAGTAACTTTGGATGTTTCTGACGAGACCAGCTCCTGGCCTCGTGGCTGAGACCTCAGGCAGCCAAAGGCTGAAGAGGACGTAAGTGGGGTGCTTTTGGGACCTACAGAGGATTTAAGGGAAAGAAAGTAGGAAGAGAGGGTAGTGTGTGATTAATTAAAACATTTTCCTAAGGGCTATTGCAGCTTCTCTGTAATTGGAAATATCTCAAGCTCATGCAACACCAAGCCAATGCAAAATCTGAAATTCTGCATTGACTGATGAGACTCAGGTGGCTTGACTGGTCTCCAGCTTGGTATGCATTCACTTTGGAGACTGGTGACCATAACCAGCAAAGGGGAGAAAAAGCTACTGGCAGAAGGACAGACTGACAAGAGAAGGCAGACTGAACACTTGGGATTAGACTACACTCAATAACCTCAGCCTGGGGATAATCCGTATGAAGCAGTGGGCTGAGTGAGGAGTGGTGATATGATTTGTGGAAGTCATTGCTGCAAGACACCGTGAAGGCTGGAAGCTCAGCCTAAGTAAGCAAATGAGCAGAGTTTGTAAGGGGAGGGGGGGGAAGATTCAGAACCCAGTTTCTCACCTCTCTTCTTGCCCTCAAAAGAGCATTGTAAGATACACGAACCTGTGTAACTCTGTCTGTACACCATCCCCTCCTGAGACATTCTCCCACAATGGAGGTTATCTCATGGCTGCCTGCTGCAGGCTGTATTATCTCTTTCTGGGAATTATCTACTCCCAGAGGGCACTGGACTAGCTGGATCCCAGGTATTAAGTTCCCATTAACTGAATTGGGAGAGCCACAGTAGCTCATTAAGACAAGAGAATGGACAAGGAGGGGGGATGCTGCCCATCTTTGATACTTGTTCGCAGCTGCTGTCTTCAGTGGTAGCCGATGCAAGACAAGGCTCTGAGCCATGTATAACAGCATGGGTGTGAGGAGATATTTCAATTCTTTTACACCTCCTTCATTAAGGTGTCCTCTGAAAACTGCATCCCCTGTGATGGTGTCTACAATGGAGGTGTGAAAGCAGGAATAGGAAAACTGGCAAGCTCCCCCGACTCCTCTGCATGGGGAGGAGCACACCTTCCACCTGCACAAAAACCATCAGCAAAGGGAGTGCGTGAGAAGAGGAGAGCTTAAGCACTTGGTGCACTGTAGTTATAACTCTAAGGCACTGGGTGACCTGGACCCAAGTGTGAGCCCAGGTGCATCTGGGCTCCACTTTCCTGCACATAAGAGATGCATCTTTGAGGCCCTTTTAGTTACAGTCAAAGCAAAGATCAAAGGCAGGTCTTCCACAGACTGCACATACTGCATCCCACTTATCTCCTGAGATGGCAGCTACAGTTCCTCAGGTGCAGGGGCAGAGAGTGGAAATTCTCACCCCAGTGGTAACAAAGCAGCATGTGTATATGTATGCTGATATGTAGGGTTAGCAGTTTCAGACACTTCATAGTTCTTTGCTCACTCAAGAATGTGGTCACTGCACACAGGCATTGAAGTGCCAATTATTTAACACTGCAGTGTTGCTCAGCCAAGGAGAAATGGGAACAGAAGTGTATTTCTGCCTCTTGTTAAAAGGGCACACTTTCAAATACAGGGCCCTTTTCTGACCTCAGTCACTCAGAATGGCTCCTGTCGACAAAGGAGGTAGTGTTGATTATACCGTGATATAGAGATTGGGATCTGTCCCATTACTTGTCTTTATATTTTAATCAAAATTTCAGAACCATTGAAAGGCTGGTTGATCTTTAAAATAACAGTTGCTCTCATAAAAAAAATGTGCGTTTTAAATTGGGATGTAAAAGGAATGTGTAAATTTTAGTCCATCCCAGATTCAGCTGCAATTAACATCAGCATTACTATGCTTATTTATTCCTGTACAGTTGCTTGTTACTCAGGGAGAGGCAGAGTGAAAGAGATCAAAGATGCGTGGTCCTGGCACTTCAGCATCTCCTGGGAAATCTCTGCTCCCTCCTTCCAGGAGTGCTGCTTTGGCTTTGCAGTTGTGGCTCCAGGACCTGGTTGTTGCTGCTGCTGGGTACCTGAGCCCACAGTGCATATAGCAGCTTTCTCCAAAGTGTTCAAAGCATTTCCTCAGCAGTGGCAGAGGGTTTCATCCAAACTGCCTATTGGGAGCACAGCTCCTGGTCCACATTGCCTTGTTATGCCCCTGCATCATGTGGGAGGCCATGGGCAACTGTGGGATGGCACATGGACTGTCTTGGTCCCATCTAGGTTATTAATAGGCATGTAGCCACAAGGTACAGTATCTATTCCAGAGAGCTTCATCTAATGAGCACTGGTGGGGTTTAATTCAGCTGTCGGCAGCACAGCAGATCCTGCTTTCTGTGGAGGAGAGGAAGGAAGAGAAAACAAGGGGGAATCTATGTGTTCCCCTGCGTTCACTGGTCCATGGCTCCTGTAACAACAAAGCAAAACATAAATTTGTTGCAAAAAGAGACATGATAGTTTAGATTAGGACTTTTTTTTTTTTTTTTTTTTTTTGTGCATCCAGCTCTTCCTCCTGCCATTCTGTGTGTATCATGATGCAGATGTCCACAGCTGCTGTCCTCAGTGGTGGCATGTAGCACCGGAACCACACAGGGTTGTCTATACAAAGCTCAGTGCTTTGGCTAACCCATTTTTCAGGATCCATCGTTTCCAGTTCATTCTGGGAAAGACATCATGCTAACCCATGCTCGTTTCTAGGCACTGGGTCCTCTAAACAGCTGAGTGCTGTCTCAAAGGCCAGTCTGGTGAGCTTAAAGTGATGGGGCATCAGGAAGGGTTTACCCCTAGACCAGAAGACAGAGGGAAGTAGTTTTTTCATATTTGTTGTCCTCCCTCTGTGACCATGGGGCATGCTCTACTTGCTAGCATTGTCTCAGAGTTTTATCTTTCAGACTGCTTGCTATTGCAGAGGTCTGCAGGAGGCTATGCCCTGGGCTGCTGCTGCTCTCTTCCAGTGGCGTTCCAGTGATTTCATATGGTTTTCTTCTGTAGGTTGTAAATTTGCTCCGTAAGTTGCTTTTGGAAGTGCTGCACAGCACCATCACATGTCATGGTGTAATGGACTCTTGTTCTGCACTGGATGGATGTTTTTAAGATATTGAACCCAGCGATCCTCTTTGTTTGCCTTTGGAGAAGTAGCAACGATCCTGCTGTTGGCCGGGAAATCAGAAGCAGTGGCCGCAGTGGTCCTGGCTCTGTCACCAGCTGTTCTTATAACTCTGCCCAAGCTGCTTCCCCCCCTTTCACATGATGGAAGCACTATACAAGGCTTGTATCCCCGCTGGCTGACGAGCTTTCTCTTCCAAATACATGCAGTGCTACCCAGGAACAAGATACCGGCAGATAACATGTTTAGCTAGAAATATATCCTTTTTGCCTCTAATGACACTACACTACCTTCCTGTTTTTATTACAACACGCCAGCTGCATGTTACCTTTTCCAGCCCCAGAGGTGCTGTTCTGTCTGTCACCTTCTCTTTCCACCCTAACACGTGTACGTTATTTGTGGGACTTCTTTTCTGAGCTGCTGATGGAAGGAGGGGGTACATTCCCGCAGGCAGAAGCGGGCTGCACACGGGGAGCAGGCTGTAGATGGTGCTGCTGGCCCAGGAAAGCAAAGCTGGGCTCTATTTGCTGATAATAAAAGCTCCAATAAAAGCAGTGTTACTTGAGCAAGTCCGAGGGACTGAGGGAAAAAAAAAAAACAAGGCAGCTCAGAGCTCTCAGAGCACCTTGATGGGTAAATCCTGAGCTCTGGTGCCAAAAGCTAATGTGTTGAAAATGGGAAGCAGAGAGACAGCGCTGAGTGATCGAGGACCACCAGGGTGTTCAGAGGGACAAGGCTGTCCTCTGCAGACCCATGCCTGCCTATGGTGAAGCAGAATAGAGCTGCATCCAGGCCAGGACTTCTTGGGCAAAGGTTAGGTGCTCTGGCAAGAGATGTAAGAAGCCACAAGAGATTAGCAATAACTGAACATCAGAGAAATTGGTTCCTAATTCCCGGTCACCGGTTTAAGCCCTGAAGATTTTGATTTCTTCCAAATCTCTCTCTCTCTCTCTCTCTCTCTCTTTTGGTTGTTTAATACTGGCTATTATGACCAGCTAATCTTGTTAGCCATAAATGCAAGCAATTCTCTTGTGGATTCCTGCTAGATTTGCTGGCTATGGGAAGAAAATCACAGGCAATTGAATTATCATGGCTTAATGAATTACCACTTCTCTGCTGAGCTGTGGCCACTGGCTATTTGTGAGCTCTAAGCCCTTTGCAGTTGCACAGCAGAACTCAGCAGCACTTTTAACTGAGATTTTATCTCAGTTAAATTGCAGAAGGGTAGCATCTCCCACTATGCCAGGCACTGTTTCAAAATCACCCAACCTGCCAGGGAATGAGCCATGATCTGCTCATACCTGGAGTCACGCTGATGCCTTGCAGCAGTGAGTTTCACAGTTCAATTAGACACCATTTAAAGTATTCCCTAATGTTGGTAACATGTCTGCAGCTGGCCAGGTGCCTCCAGCTTTCTTATAACCTTCTAGCCAAGCAAGAGAAAGCCAAGGTGACAGCACAAAGGCTTGGACTTGGCTGCTGTGACCTTCCAAGAGGTTTTTCTTCCCCAGAATGCCTGCCTAGTGCTGCACACCCTCATCCCTTTCTGTGAGGAGATGCTTATGGAGCAGCTCTCTGAGCCCTTCATCTGTCCTGTGCAAGGTTCCAGTATTCGTGCCACTGTAGCAACAGTTTAGGATAGTTCAGATTGGACATTTTTTGTCACATGGCATGAAGAGCACTAGGTAATGCTGAAACTTCAGGGCTGAGTCTTTATTTAAGGGCTGGCAGGACTCCACAAGTCCTGAATAAACACCTTCATCAGTCCCTTCAGGTAAATCAAGAAAACCAGCCCTCCTTGACTCCATTTCAGGCTTGCAAAGACTTTTTCTTCTTTGCCTTCCCTCTCTTGGAGGAAGTTTATATCAGAATACTGCTGAAATTCAAGATCCCTCATCTGCCTCACCCCCCGAAACAGAGGCACAAAAGAGGCATTAAAGACACCGAACATGCAAATAATTGAATGTTTTCATATGCAGAAGAACGGTTGCTTTTAGTAACTCATCCTAGAACACGACGGCATTAGAGGTTTTGGAATGAAGGCCTCCCAACAGCATCAATAAAGGGAAAAGGTCCAAAAAGTAAGCTAAACAGTGCTGCTGCTTGAATATAGCCTTTCATTCAGCCGTCCCCACACCGTTTCAGGGTCATTTTGGAGTTTTTTTTGATAAATGATGGAATTTGTGTTTTTTGGCTCCCATTCAAGAGTTTATATTTTTGTTCTATAATTTCCTTAAACATTTAATTTCCTACATTAGTTGACGGTCTCTTGCATCTGCCGGAAAATTAGTTCTGGTGCTTCTGTGCCTGCACTGGGAATTTATTTTTTTATTTTAGTTTTTGAAGCTACAGAGAGAGTGAACCCACCCGCAGCCAGATGCTGTGTTGGTATACAGCCTCAGCTTTGCAGATGATCTAGGAAGACACCACAGATAAAAAGAGATTTGAGTCAAAGGGCTCTGCTGTTAAAGAGGCTCTTCTGTTGAGTTTAGCTGTAATACCATGGACATCTCCAACATATCTGAACTCAAAGGTGACAAATACGTGGGAAACATTTTTTTTGCAAATGCTTTGACCTGTGGAACTCACTGCTGTGAGGTATTAGTGCCGCCCTGAATGGCTGTGCACATGCAATACAGGGCAGTGTTTCTAACAGGTCTCTTCATTTCTCCTCCAGCTTTGGTGCTCTTGCTTCCCAGTGCTGTCTCTGCAAACGAGGTGTTCCTTGTTTCAGGCCAACCCTCCCTTTAATGGTGGAGATGGCACATCTACAAAGTGGTAATCCTGAGAATGAATATGAGAAATTATTTTTCCTAATGTCATTTGGGACTCCAGGGAAAAAATGAATTTAGCATGGATCAGCAAAGAAAGCACTCAGCATCACTGGGAGAGAGGCTATGGAAAGGTCTAGCAGCAGAAGTTGGTGTGTTTGGACTTTTTTGTTGGAGTTTGTGAGGGAACACTTCATCTGTAAATCCTGATTCCCACAGTCCTGAGGAATGACACACGTTGAGAAACATCATTTGACATCTCTGGTGTCTTTGCTCACTCAAGCAAACTGAGACAAGAGACTTTTTTGGAGCCAAAACCTCTGAACCCAATGCCACAAACATGCATCTTTGTGCTCCTGCAGGAGAGGGCAGTGGTCGGCTCTATTGTCCCAATGGCAGCAAATAACTCCTAACATGGGGCGGCTCCTCATCAGTTCCTCCTGGGCAGCTGCAGGATAAATTCGCAGTGATGCAAACTGACATGATCTATCCCAAGTTAGATAAGTTGCACATTATTTAAAAGTTACTGGAAGGCAGAGAAATCATCATTTCCTTGACGCTGGGCTGGAAAGAGAGGCATGTGCTTCAGCCTTTTGCAGAGTGGAGGACTGAGCGTTCTTGGCACTACGGCAAGGAAGAAGAGGTGAAGTCCTGGCCTGACATGAGATTGGACATCTGAATGGGCAGACCTTATAGCAGTGGGACCAGTAGAACCCACCCTGTCAGCAAGTCAGGTGCTTTTTGGTGAGGTTACAGCATTTCTAGAGTTTAAGTCTGGTCAGGCGACTCAGCTCTTGCAAACAGTTCTGGTTCTTGTATCAACCTCAGCCTGCTAGCATGGTATCCGAGGAAATCTGATCTGGTTTGAATTAGCATACCATTACAAGAGATAAAGGCGCTCTCCCAATTGATATCAGCTGAGGTTTAGTACAGCAGATGTCTTTCCCAGTCTCTTCCTAAGTAAAAGCTTCCACTGATTGGACCTGAGAACGTGTCACGTCTCGGTGGGAATGATCTGATGGAAAGGTTAACAAATTCTCTTTGTTTATTAAGCCCACAACATACACAGTGTGTTTGCGGCCATGGAGAATGTGTAGGAAAATCTCCCTACATCCTGGAAATACCGGGAAGAGCAAGACTTGTTTATAAGTGGAGAAAGTGCCTGTTGTAAGAGTTGCATGAAGGGCTGTGGGCTCCAGGAAGGAGCCCCTTTTGCTGGGTGAAGGCCTGTCTTCGGAATAAAACAATTGCCTTTTGAAAGAACTCTGCCCAATGCATCATTTCTGGCCATTGGCTAGATGCATCCTCACAGCCTGTGACATGTTGACTCATGAGTTATGGTGGAAATCAAACCTTCCGTTACATCAGAAAGTCAGTCAGTCCACGGTAAACGAAAGGCTATGATCCTAACCCAGCAGGGTGTGATTGCTTGGCCTGCCAGGAAACCCACAGGAATGCAACACTGATTTATTTCCAGCCAAGCCCCAGGGACAGCCCCCCACCCCACCAGGAGCTCTGCAAGGGGCTTGGACCAGCCTTGGGGCCGAGCTAGCGGCGAGGAGCCCGCCTTTGTAAGGTGTCTTTGGCTGCCTATAAGACTTTGGCCCACGGAGAGACCTGCAAGTAGCCTGAGAGGAAGCAATGGGCATGCCAGCCTGCATGTTTTGCCCAAAACAGGGCCCATACCTGCAGGAAAACCTCATGCACAGCTCTAGGATGCAGATCATAGGCCTCTGTCCTTCCTCTGTCAAAAGTTCCACTCATTTCCACAGGTTTTTTGATCTGAGCATGGGCTTCATGGTCCCTTCCTGTCAATAGCTGGATTTGATCTCCTTCCTTTCTGCACAATGTGCTGGTTGTCTCCTCCATCCCCCTCTTGTTCGTCAAGCTGGGATATTAGGTGAGCTGTGTGTGGTCCTGGCCAGCTCCTGATCCATGCCTGCTCCAGGAGAAATTAAGGTTTCAAAGGTAAAAAGGGTGTGTGTGTGAAGTGGGGCTTATTTTTCTTGATACCAAAAATGTCTGGAAGAATGAAGATTGGCTGGGAAATTCCTGCCCAACCCACAGGTCACCTGAATTCCCAGAAAGGCAATGGTTGGAGAGCACAAAACAATACGTGAGAAAATATCAGACATGGAAAATGTACAATAGCAGTTCTTAGGCCAGACATGTTTGAAAAGTTAAGACGCACAGTCAGTTCTGCCATCCTTTTCTGCCAGGTGATATGAAATCTGATACCGAGACTAACACAAAAAAAAAGTCACAGGGGTCCTTGTACCTCTGGGATTTTTTGTTACAGATCTGTGTTCAGAAGGAGATTTTTCTCCTTTTCTCAAAAGGTGAATTGTTCTGTGTTGGCCCCACTTGCTGCTCTGCTCCCTCATCCTGATCTCTTCTGGAAACCTCTGTGAGGCAGGACTGGGACAAACAATCACGAAAGGAGGACAGATTTAGCGAGAAAAAGTGCTGGGGACATTAGGTGGGACGCACCTCTCTTCGTGTAACCCTCTAACTTGGATGTTGAGGGTGCCTCCATGGGGGTGCCCAAAGGATGAGAGGTATGGGAAGGATGAGAAGTACCTTGAGATAGTGCATAGGAATAAACCTCCTCTGCTGGGGGTCATTGTTCCTCATGATGGAAAAGCACATGGACACTAGTGCGGACTGGATGCCTCACTTTTAACCAGCTTATACAAGGTGAGATTAATCCTACCATCCTCTCTGGGGATTTAAACTATGCCCAGGAGCTCTAACAGAGCTACATGCATGGCACGGAGAGGCTACTTTGTCCAGATCTTAGGTGACAAGCTCAAGCTAGAAGCTTAGTCTCTTGAAGATGGTGGTGGAGGGAAGAGATGGACAGATGGAGTCCCCAGAATGGATCCAGGCCCATGACATGCTGTTGTGGAAAGGCGTTCCCCACATTGGCCATCACCAACCACACTTCTGCCCATCTGTGTCATTGGGGTGCAGTTCTGCTGTGCAGGTTGAGGTAGGGATGTCTCAGGAGTGCTGACAGACCAAGACACTATTACAGCTGGCTGAGAGTTGTCTATGTTTTATGAGAAAAAAATAAACAAAGCCAACAATATTGAAATGAAACATTTGGGCTCAGCTGTGCTCAACATTTACATATGCTCAGGTTACAGAAGATGGAGATCTGGTGGCTCATTCTCCTATATAGACCTAACCCTTAGATGGACTACATATCCCGTGATGAATTACTGCCTTCTGCCTTGTTGCATTTCTGTGTTGCACTGTGGGACCCGCTGATGTATTTTGGGGTGGGGAGTCTCAAATGTGCTGAGGCTGGTCTACTAAGGAGGCTGGGACCATCGGGCATGTGCATGCTGACCTCCCAGCAGCTCATCCAGGTGCAAGCTCAAGTCCGAAACACGTCAAAGTGACGTATAAAATACTGCTTCCCAGAACACTTCATTCTATGAAAAACGTTTTGATATTTCAACATTTTGTCCCAAGTCATAACGGAAACAAATACTGAAATATTGGAAATTCCTGTGGGATGAAATTCCTGTGAAGTTCATTTTTGCACTTAGTGAAAGTAAATATAAAAATGCCTTGTGGGTGATTTTTTGTTTTTGCTCCCTTAATTAAAGTTTCCTGATTTTTCCACAGTGTCAGGGCCAGTTTAAAGTGCTTATTCCCTTCAAGAGCCATGGCACGCAAATAGGCCTTGAGATGTCTCCATAGTGGGGAGGGAGATGTACGTAGAAATCTAGATTTCCAGTGAGGGTAGTCCAAAGGTGGGGAGCAAAACCTCCTCCTTGCTCGGTTATGGGCACCTCTTTGCAGAGCACTGATTGTTGCTCTGCTTTGCTTGCTGTTTTGCATCAATGGGATACTGTCAGGAAGAAACAAAGATATGCATTTTTTATTCATTTTCTTCCTGGCATATATAAAATGTGCTGCTTTGTTGGAAACCTTTTCGGTTTATTTTAATAGCAGTGTGGGATGTCAGGAAGCATTCAGATTTCAAGCTTTGCACAGTGGCAGAATTCACATTTCAATGAAGTTTGAAGGAAGGCTTCCTTTAGCCAGCAATGTGCTCACCAGTGCTAGTGTTCCTCTGCAGGCCTCTTCCTTCTCCTCCCCTCATCCCTAGCTCAGGTGACCATGGCTGGAAGGTTTATTGCTACCTTGTTTGGCAAGAGTTTAATGCCAGACTGGGGCTTTACAAAGCAACTGGCATTTTTGGAAGACTTAGACCATCTGCATCCTGAGATTCTTCATCTGAGGTCTGAACTTGATTTTTTGCTCTTCTTCTGTGTGTTCACAAATATTACCGATTTATGATGTCAGCTTTTTCTCCAAAATTTGCCTTTTCATGGAATCACAGAATGGTTGAGGTTGGAAGGGACCTCTGGAGGTCATCTGGTCCAACCCCCTGCTTAAGCAGGGCCACCCAGCGCAGCCAAGGGCACTTAACACCTCTACCACACACTAGGTTGTTACCTCCTTTACTCAGCACAGCAAATAGCAAAGCACACAAGAGGGGCACAGTGTTGGCCATGTCGTAACTGGCAGTGCATGGCTGTCTGGCAGCTGGACCCCGGCTGTCCCTGGCCAGTCCTTTTTTACATATGTAAGATCTGCTCATTATGCATTTACTGGAATGAAAGGAGGGTCTCTGGCACCACATCTCCACCACTTGATACCCTCATCAAACTTCTGCATCTTTTTTGTGTTTGGAGTTTGCAGGTGGCCTCTGGAGGGGGTAAAGTTTGGGGAGCCTGTGCAATCAGGGTGGATCGCTGCTGCACAGCTCCCCTGCTTTTGCTATTCTTCCAGCGTCGGAGTTCCCCAGTACCAATGAGCATTTCCCAGCCGGAGCAATTTAGGACGGTTGTCACTCAACACAAATGAGCTGTTATCTTGAGCACAGACTATTCCCTAGCATTTCCAGAACATTGGGAACCTGCTTATTATGTTTGTCCTTGGAAAGGAAAATATTACATGTAAGAACAAAGTCCCGGGTTCATAATAACTGCAGGGTATAAGCACAATATTTACAATGCGGTGAGCATGGGGAGACACAGAAGGGAATGAACTTAAGACTCTTTGTATGTTCAGTGGGGCCATGGCCCCACACCAGCATGGGTCCAGAGAGGTGACGTTCCCAAGTGACTTTGAATCCACTCGCAGACACAGATTCTCTTGAAAATTGCTGTGCTTCCTGTGTATCTAATTTGGGATTAGTGGGCCAATACTGTGGTAATTTGAGCAAGTAGTTTGGGCTGTATGGCCCTGTGAATGAATTGGGGTGGCTCCAGAGGCACAGCTGCTTTCAAGCCCTTCTCTGCAGATTGATGTGGGTTTGCTGCTCCTCAGGTGGCTGTGACCACCATCAAACTGGCCATTGCAAAGACAAGTTATTTAGGGCAACAGTTGGGAAAATGATGTGTCTCACAGAGACACGGAGACAAGCCAGGGAGTCCTTTTTGCAGGGGCAATGCCTGCTTCAAGCTAGAGCCTCTGCTGGCAGTGGGGTGGATGGCTCATGGTGATGTCTCCAGTCATGGTTTGACTGCAACTGACGCAATGCCTCAGCACTTTTATTAGCCAAAGCAGCAAATTCAGTATAAATGCTCCCCTTCCCATTGCCACTTCAGCTTCCTACAATAATCCTTCCCATCTACATCAGCTCTGAGTTTATACATATCTGTTTTGAGCCCTTCGTTTCTCAGGAGAAGTTAGCCATAGAAAATGTCAGGCAGTAAAAAATATTTAGTCACTTGGGATTATTGCCACTGCATGGCAAAATGACTTGAGGTACAGACTTACGAAGATGTTGGAATTTTTCAACTCTTGATCCCCATTAAAATTAAATGTGGGGAGTTATTTTGACACAACGTGCTACTAGCCCACAGCAGCAATGCTCTGTCAATGTAAGGCTACAAAAATACTGTATTTCTCAGTTGTTACCCATTTTCCACAAAATAATTAAACTTCTCTAAAATCCAATGTGCATGGAGAGTTTTCAGCCCCAGCTCAGGTGTGGTAGGATCAGGAGGGCAGATCTTTTAAGTAAGAGATCACAAGCAAAGCTGCATCCCCTGATAGTACCTTCACACACACCTGAGCTCATTGCTGCCATGGTCCAGGAGCAGAAGTGGCCATACCTGCATATCTTGACTGAATTCTGGAGAGATAATGCTAGCAGTGATAACATTGATGCTACATAATGGTTCAGCAAAGGGACATATTGCAGAGAAGATGACTAGATTAAAAGAGATCACACAGATATACTCTTGGAGATGTTTGTTTTCATGACTTTTTGGACACTGCTAGAAATCAGGTTTCAACGCACTTGCCAGACACAAAAATAGTAAATAGTTTGAGCATCAGAGCAACATCCACGGTGCACGAGTATGATGAATGGAGAGGTGGTTTTTAAGTTGGATGGAAGCTGTGAGATATTGGTATGTTGAACATGAAAAGCTCATCAGCAAATTCAAAGAGTCTGGAGTGGGGGATGGCTGATAAGGCAAATAAAGACTTGGGAGCACACTTCAAGAGGTGAATGTGTGGGAAGCTGCCAGGCAGGGTGGGAGAAAACAAGTAGCAGCAGCTATGGCTGTCTGCAGGATTTTCCTAAGGGGATCAGACAGTTGGGAGGTTGATGGTGAAGTCCCCACAGCCCTGCTTGTGCAAGCCTGTCCCCAGGGGCAGATTTGGGTTCTGGTCTGGAAATCATCGGTTGCCCCTCTGTTCCCCCCTGCTCACAGCTATGTGTGCATGGCAGGGTGTTGTGATCAAATGCATGGAATTGCGCTGGAAATGTGTTTTCCTCTGCTGTGTACAGACATGCCCAGCGCAGCAGTGTTTGGGGCTATATGTACTGATTGAAATAAAGAAGAGTGGAGAAAGCAAAGCTGACATTGATGATTGTAAAAAAACTTTTTTTTTTCTTGGCAAAAAAAGAAAAAGTCTTTTAACATATTTGCTTCTCCCTCAGGCATTGAGGAATTTGCTCCCAACTTCATTTGCTTCCCTGCTGCACTCTGGTGCATGATTCAGAGAAGACCTGTCCTGCCATGTATGCTTCACAACACTCCAGCCTGACAGACTGAACAGTGGTGGAAACAACTCCAGGAGAGACTGTCCCACCTGGGGAGCCATTTCTGCAGGGCTGCAAAGCTCCGCATTATTCCCTGGGTTTGTCTTTGAAAAGCCACCCGATGCCTCATAAAGGCTGCACTGTCTATGCAGGAGCATCCTCCAGCTGGAGACACTTCCTGGTCTCCTGGTTTTCACCATGAGAAACCTCCATGTGGATCCCCACCTGGAGCATGCCCACCCTGTGGCATCAGCCTGCATCTCTGCTTCTTCCTTATCTTCTGCTGGTGGGATGTATGCTGTTGGTACCCTGTAGGAACTGGAGAAAAGCTGTAATTTTTTGATGGTGCAAGGCACTGTACAAATGCAGAACGTAGGAAAACAAGAAGAGGTCAGCTGGTGCTAAGCTGGGTGAATCGGCAACGAGTCAAATTTTTCTTGTATTTATTTTTATCATAGAAAAGGGTTTTTTTTTTTGTTCCTGAGTCAGGGGGAGGCTGTCTATAGTACTGCTGGTATTTGCTTCACTACCTTCCTGTGAGTGTAAATCTTCCCTCCTCCTTTCTCTCTATGGGGACAAAACATTCGGCAAATCCCCTCTTTCAAACCAGAGATCAGATATATCAGCAGGCACAAAATGAATTGTGAATTGAGTTTAGATCTCCACCTCTGCAGGGGGCTCTGGGTCTGCTAAACTTTCACACTTGATAGCCGAAATCTGTTTATGATTAAAGGAGAAAATGAAAAGCAGACGGCCAAGGTGAAAGGTGCAGATTGCTCTGTTTTATGGCCCGGGTTGTGAAGGGGGCTGGTACGTCACACGGCACCACCGTGGAAGGGCAGTGCCTGAAATGCAAACCCAGCGCAACCATGTCAGGTGGAGATACTGTGACTTTACTTCAATGCTGGCCTTAAACTCAGGTTCCCGTCTGCTAAAACTGGGAAAATATTGCAGCAATTGCATAGACAGTGCCTCATATCTTCCAATTCACTGGATTTTTGCAAACACCTAGTACTGGTGGCCCTGGGACAAACCCCACATGCCTAGGGAAGGACTTGGCTGGAAGCAGCCACCTTCTGTGGGGCCTGAGACATCTCAGCAAGAAGGAAATGCCATCCCTAGCAGGTGACTAGAAGCAGCATGAGGGCAGGAAACCTGCAGGGAAGGAAGCAAGGAGGAGGGTGGCATTTGGTGATGAAGCAGGCACATGTGCAAACGCCAACGTGTCTGATACAGGCAGCTGGAGTTTTGTTTGTCTGTTTGATGGAAGAAAGGGACCAAGTCAGGAAGGAAACACCACTGTAGACAAGCTCAAGAGTTTCTTTCATATTTCAGAGAAAAAAGGGATCAATGTCTTCAAGACAATGTTGATGAAGGGCCATGTTCAACTTGTCTAGCTACAGGATGCAGCTTTAGTATCGTAGTAGCTTCTCTGTACAGGGAGCTGTGGCAGGAAAGCTGAGTAATAGTGGCCTGAATTGCTCATCGCTCCCTGAATTTTAGCCACCATGAAAGAAAAGCACCTACTGGGGCACTGTGGCCTGAAAGCTGATCTATACACTGTTCAGGCTGCTTTCACAGATGGAGGCATCAAAAGAAGAATGAAACAGAAGAAATCAATAAACTGGAGAGTGATGCATACCCATGGTCCTGGCACTACTTCAAGAGGAGGTACCTGAGACCTTGGGTGCAGCAGACTGCACAGAGGTGCTCTGGTACCCAGTGAATCGGCTGGAGCACCAACATTGGCAAACAGAGGTGGAGAGGTGGCTCCAGCCTTCCCTTACTTCTTTCCCAAATCTTCCTCTTGGTTCCCTTCTCTCAGCTTGGCCGTGTGCTGAGATCACATCAGGACTTGTGCTCCAAGCGGGCTGAGCAACTGCTTCTCAGCACTGCAGACTTCAAACCAGGAGCTAAGGAGTCCCTACCATCTGTCCCCATTTCAAGCCTTATCGCATCCCTGAAGCAGCATCTCCAGGTCGGGGGGAGAGGCATACGCCAAAACACAAGAGTGGGGGGAGGTGGGAAGTTTGGATTGGATGGGCAAAGCAAACCTTTGCCTTGACTTTCATGCTAGGCGTCTACTGCCAAAAAGGATGAATAATGTTTTTGCGTGAGTTATAAACACAGGGAATCCTTGAAGCAACAAGTTGCTCCCTGCTGGCTGGTGAATGTTTTCACAGGTGAATGGAGTTAAATCCAGTTGGAGGCCGGTCATGAGTGGTGTCCCCCAGGGCTCAGTATTAGGGCCAGTTCTCTTCAATATCTTTATCAATGATCTGGATGAGGGGATCGAGTGCATCCTCACTAAGTCTGCAGATGACACCAAGTTAGGTGCATGTGTTGATCTGCTCGAGGGCAGGAAGGCTCTGCAGGAGGATCTGGATAGGCTGGACCGATGGGCCGAGGCCAACTGTATGAAGTTCAACAAGGCCAAGTGCCGGGTCCTGCACTTGGGGCACAACAACCCCAAGCAGAGCTACAGGCTGGGGGATGAGTGGCTGGAAAGCTGCCTGGCAGAGAAAGACCTGGGTGTATTGGTTGATAGCCGGCTGAATATGAGCCAGCAGTGTGCTCAGGTGGCCAAGAAGGCCAACAGCATCCTGGCTTGTATCAGGAAC
>VXAA01004101.1:61292-110473 GCA_013399115.1 Anseranas semipalmata | reverse complement strand
TTAGTGGAGGACTTGTTAGTGTTAGGTCAGAGGTTGGACTAGGTGATCTTGGAGGTCTTTTCCAACCTAAATGATCCTGTGATTCTGTGATTCTGTGATTATTTTCAGCCATTTTCTATGATTCTGTGCCAATTTTTCCCTAAGTTTCATCTGGGTGCAAAATTTTTCTCTACTTCTGGTTCCAGTGATTCTGTTATTCTCTCTTGTCATAATGTAGGCTGAGGCAGTTACTTTTCTGAGGAAGGTGAAAATATCTCCATATGTTAATCTGTAATCCTGAATTCCTTTGGGATCACCGTAATGATATAAACACAGCTATGATTTATTATCCTCTGTGCCTAACACATAGATGTCCCACTGTACTCTTTGTTTGGAGTTCATTCACGCCATGCCCATGCATTGCTTGCTGCTAACAAACTTGTTGATTCTGGATTTGGATTTGCAATGTTCAAGGGATCCGCTGTCTTTGCAGCCTTGTGTAGCTTTCTTCATCAGCCTTTTGACTCCCTCTGGATTTATTTTGTGGATATAAATAAAGCTTATTCTGCAGTTCTTTTAAGTGAGCTAAATATAAGTGGGGAGAAAAAGCAACAGACTTAGAAGCACAGAGAGTGCAAGAAAAATCCTCTCGCTGAATTGTCAGGACTCCTGTGTTTTTATACCAAAGCTCTGCTTGTCTGAACTCATGACCATTACCCTGATCATGATGGAAACAGAGGCACACGTTCCAAGTGTATTAGAATTAATGATCAGCTGCTGCAAAAGATGGACACTATTTCTTAGTCTTAACCTGGCTGGTGCAAAGTTGTTTTCCAGCTTGCAGGGTGTTTTTATGAGTCTGTGAGTAATGTGATGTCTGTCAGAATTATTTGTATTATTACTATTAATTGTAAATACCCAACTGCCTTTTTAACTGTCTGATGGGATGCAGCGATATCTTTGCAACATGAGATCATGACAGCTACGGAAAGGTGGAAGAGAAAAGTTTCCAGATCTCAGGAAAAAACATTGGGATTAATCTTCGTCCTGCTGAAGTCTGCTTATTACTGTTTTCAAATGATCTGATGTCCACACAGGCCTTTGTTGAAGTCCATAGGACTTTTCTGGATCTACAAATGTTCATTTGCCAGTACTGAGCTATATTACATCCTTGGGTGCCCAGAGAGAGACTTTACAAGACAATAACTGTTTGGAAATTTCCAAGTAATGGCATTTGGAATCTCCTCCTTACCCTGAAAAATAAACTGTTTAATCAAAAGGAAGAATGGAATTAAAATGATAAAGATGAAATGACTCTTCAGCAGCTCATGCAGGCTATAATTTGTTGCTTGGCTCAGCCTGGTTCAATGAACTCTCCTGCATTCAGTGGTTCAATTAACTCTGAGTATTTAGAGCAGCTCTGCAGCATTTCCTAGCTAGTGTAGTGCAAAGGTTTAAGACGATAACCAGAAATACATGAGGCTTTCTTTTGTGCTTTTCCTACTCACACTCAGAGAGAGGGTGTGAGGGGAAGAAGGCAAACTTAGGCGTTTTGATTTTTCTTGGAATGATGCTATTTAAAAATTTGCTTAATCTTATCAGTCTGGCAGGACTCTGCTGTATTTTTTGTGTATTCCCTTACACAATTAGAGGAAACAGCTGGAGTGGTGGAAACTCTGACATGATCACACCAGAAATGGTCTGAGCAGCCATCAAGGACCACCCTGCAATTCCCCTCTGCCTGCCTTCTTGCGCTCACCTCCAAATGCAGGCAGGATTTAAGGGTGATCTTTACTCTCTGCCCACAGCGGGGGAAGATTATGGTGTTCTCTGACTTCAGTGGGAGACTTCTGGGTTCATCTGAAGGAGCACCACCTGGGTGCTCCCTTCACTTGAGTGTCCAGGACCCTGATTTTATCAGCCAAAATGAAGGTCCCTATGTGCCTGAAATGTGATAGTCTGGTGTCAAAAGAAGAGATGAGCTTGTAAGGCAAAGAAGTTTTATTAGATTATCTGGACGGAAAAATATTCACAAACGGTGGGCCATACAGGCCTCTCTTCAGGGCAGATCTGAAGAAGGACTTAAATTCCCCCCAAACATCCCAGGTCAGCTGTAGAAGGGCCATGTGCCCTGCAAGCTGATGTTTATTTCCAGCTTTAGCAGTTACTACCTCTCTGAAGTTTGCCTGCAACTGGCTGGGACAACCGATACATGGGCAAACTAACATGTTGTCCTGATAACTGGGGAGGTGCACGTGCACACCCCCAACAGACAGAGAGGAATTCAAGCGAGCAGAGACCTTGGTGAAAGCACACTGTGGGAAATGAAGACTAACAGTATTCATTGCTTTGAGGGAACCTGGCAGGATGGGCAGTTCCCCTCGTATTTTGGCACTCCTGCTTCTGATCTGGGGACCCTGAAGAACTGAAGGGAAAAGAAAGAAGAAGAGAGGAAAGAAAAAAAAAAAAACTTGTTATTCAGATGTTTTTAACCCCCCATCAAAGGGTTGGTTTGTGTTTTGGACTTGTCTCAATGTAGGTTGTCATTAGTGACTGACAAGCTATATTTGAATAGATACAAGTGACAACCCAGAGACTTTTCTCAGCCTTTTTTTTTTTTTTTTTTTTTTTTCCACTCTGGTATGTGGAAAAAAAAAGGTTCATTGCATTCTAAACTACATCTGCAGATGGTGTGTGCTCCTTGGCTCTAGTTGGGGCTCAAAGTGAAGTACCACAAAATGCCTATTGTCGATAGTACATTCTGCCCTGCTCTGGTAAGAAGCTCTGTTTGCTCTCAGCAGATTTGGATCCTAGTTCCTGTCCCTAACGTTTTCATATGAACTTTTTTGGATGGCGTGCCAAACTTTCTGAGGTTTGCCAGTTTCTGATTATAGGCTGGTTCTTGGGAATGGGAAAAAGGCCATGGTACCAATTCTCATCCTGCCCAAAATGTAGGCCACATCCCAGGACCACTGATGTCAGCAGATCAGTTGCAGTAGATGTCAGAAGGAACATGAAACCACAATAAGTCCACTGAAGCCCTTGGAAGGTAGGTAGAGTTCATTGCTGTTACACTTCCAGTAAGTAAGGAATTTGGATCCACAGAGGCATTTGAGTCCCTGATTCCCAGTGTTTTTTTAGCTATGGTGCAGGTTAGGAGCCGAGTCCCTAAATAAGTTGCAGCTCTGAGCCCAGTGCTTCAGGGTGTTCAGATCTGCCTAACATTGTTTGTGTTATTGCTATATACTGAGGTCCTGGCTGGAACCTGGGCTCCTTGAAATAGAGAGACATACAGGCTGGGATTTATCTGGCCAAGTGTTGATACTTACAGTGTGGGTACCTACATTGGAGCTATAGGCTATGGAAACAGTACAGTCAATAGAGTCAATAGGGAGTGGGACATCATGAAATAGTTACCTGAAACTGATCTCCTAAGAAAGTCTCTTTTTCTTCATTGACTGTAAAGGGAGCTGCAGTGACACCTGTGTCATAGATGTCTAAATGTAGGTAGGAGGTGTGCCATCCAGAATGGGAGGCAATATCTTCTTCAAAGAGGTCATGATGTTAGTTAAGACAGCTCAGGCTGGGAAGTGACATGCAGATGCAGTGAATTTTAGTTCACTTAGGTACTTTTAGACACCAGCTATGTTGACTCTCAGGTTTGCCATCCACTTCCTTGCTGCTTTTCCCAGTGGTGAATCTCTTATTCACACATCTGGTCTTCTTTAAACTGAGGTCTTCAGAAATGAGGCGTACAGAGTCATTAGCCACTCTTGAAATCCTGATCTACCTGGTTTTCCTGTCCGATCCTCTTCCCCTCTCTCCTCTCACTCTCTCAAGCTCAGTTGTTTTGATTACAAGAAGTGCAAACTTTTCTTTTTTTGCAGCCTTTGTCCAAAATGCTTTCCTCCTAGCAGGACACTTTTTGCTATCTTCCATCATCTTTGGAGCAGATCAACATGTTCCGGAAACCTAATTCTCCAAAGGTAGTGAATTGGCATATTTCACCTGAGCTCAGTAGTGTTTTAGACCAGCTGAGGCTGCAGCTTTTTATGTTCTGCGATGTGCTTCAGTCAAAGATGGCAAAACATGAAAACGTTTGCTGAATTTTGTTTTATGGATCATAGGAGGCTTTTCACTCGTTTCTGAGTTGTTCGGGAATAAAAAAACAAGCCCTCGGTCTTTGCATATTCAGTTCAGATGCTGTCAGAGCAGATGGTGAGAGAGTATTTTCTCTTCAGCCTCTCCATGTGCACTCACGCAGTTTAGCACAAGAGGCCTTGATCCCGCCTGGGCCTGTGGCCATTCCTGCAATACACATGCTAGATGATAGCACATTTTCTTTTCTCATGTCAAATGCTGGGTGTGTTTCCATCCCTTAGATAAACTTTATAGTGTTTCTATTTCCCTTTCCCCCATGGTACTGATTATCCCAGAAATAGATAGGAGCTGGAAAGCTCTGTTCTGGATCCTGTGTTGCATCTGGCATTGTGACTGGATCCATTTTGGGGGCTGTGATAATTTTGCGTTTGCCCTTGTGCCAAGACTCTTCTGTTTTTAAGTTTTATTATTTTTTTCCCTCCATGAATTGTATAGTTTTTTTGTCAAGTGTTTCTTGTTTGAATCTTCTTGTTCTCTTGTCTTCTTTATCTTTCCACTTCTCCAGCTCCTTGACCCTCTTGTTCTTTAACTTTTGCTGGGTCACTCACCCTGGTCTCACAGCACTGAGCTGAGCCTCCTGGAAGTGTAACACAGCAGCAGTGGGGCACAACGTTTTTCAGAGACAAAAAGAGGACAAAAGTCTTTAAGCTTAGCCCTGCCTGAAGAGAAGCATAAACCCTGGATGAGATACTCGCTTGTTTATCTCACATGATCTCAGCACTCTGCAGTTATTCTGGAAGGATGTGAAACTTCTGCAGAAGGAGGATGTATACTGAGTTGATACAGAAAGCTTTGGTGCTTCAGTGTTGGTTTTTCTAACCAAACAAATATGAAGTGTCTCTCCCAGGCTATGGCCCAAGCTGTAGGTGGTATCTGACTTTGGTCTGTATGAATCCTGAGCGGAAAGGCTTTGCATGTGGCATGTGGAGTGAGCGAAGACATCGGTAAATGTATGTTCCTTGTTAAAAGAAAACGAGGAGAGGAAGACATACAAAATGATGTGTCATGGCACATAGGAAGGGAAGCTGGTCTTCACAGAACCACAGAATGGCTGAGGTTGGAAGGAATGTCTGGAGGTCATCTGGTCCAACCCCACTGCTCAAGCCAGTCTTGCTCCTCTCTGATTGTCTCTCTAAAGGGATGTCAGGGAGGAAAGAGCTTCTTCCTGAGGCAGGGACACTGACCCTCCTGGGCAGCTAACAATGACACAAATGCATGGCCTGCAACCCTTGGAAGTGGTCAGACTGCTGCAGCTTTTCCTTTTGAGATGCTTGTAGGGCAAAGATGCCAATAGTGCTTAAGAAGCAATGGGCTACTTCCTCAGGAAGGTGGTCCAGGAATAATTTCTAGAATGTCTCACCATTTATGAGCAGATACTTTTGTGTGAATGATTTGAGATGTCTGAGTTTTTTCCAGTTGCTGCTTAGGTACCTGGAGAGCTATGTCTCTCCTTCTCCCGCCTGTTCCCATGGGAAGGTAACTTCAGTGTCCAAGGAGTCTGCTACTTTGGAGGCTTCATAAATATGAACCTGGGGCATCCCCTGCCAGGGGAGGCAGGAACATGTCCATGATTTGTAAATTTTTCAGATCCTTGAGATGCAGTTATTATTTTGACCCCATTGTGAAATCTCAGGGGTCATGACTCAAGAAATAATTGGCTGTATGGAAATAAGGATGAGTTATTTCTGTAGATGACAGGACTATCCAGCATTATAGTCATAACACTTTAAAGACTAGATAAACAAGTTCTATGGGGAGGACATAAACTTTTGTTTCAGGGCAAAACTATTGTGGGTCAGGAAGTAATTCTCCTTTCAGACCATTTATTCTGTAACTGGTGGCTGCAACTGGAGCCGGACACTGTCAGAATCAATATCCCACAGCAGAGGCACCTCTGTTTGTTTGTTACTTCCAAGTTTTGCAATGAATTCAATGGGATAAACAAACTTTTGTTTTGCTCTTGCAAATTCGACCACCTCCCCACTTCTTGTATTCCCATACTTTATTTTCTTCTTGGCACTAATTACTTGCATTCAGTCAGCGTGTTTCTGCTTTCCAAGCCTGTAAGCCATGATCTGGGGGCACAGTCACATTTACATCCCTTTGCAGATGTCCCATTTCTAGCAGTGTCAATCCTTGGGGTTTATGTTTTGCTCTCTTTATGCTCAGGGACAGACACTGCTCAGTGGGTCTTTGTGATTCTAATCTTTTTCATACAGTTTGAGGAGCAATGAACTTGAAAAACAAGATCCCTTTCTCCTTGGAGAGAAGGCACCTGAATTTTGGCCTGTCTTTACCACCCACTAAGGATGTGCGTGACAGTTTAGAGAGGGCCGAGAGCAGTGTATTCGTCGTTATTGTAATGCCCTTTGTTGTTTCCATATAGTTCCCATTTCTGCAGACACCATCTGTTTATTGGGATTTTTTTTCGCCTCGTCATTGCAGGCTTCAGGAAATGCCATCTTGCCAGGTGGCATCTCTATTTGCTGCTGCTACAGCAGCTCTAGAAGCAGGTGCAGTTTGTGGCATAATGTAGCTTTGTGCCAACCCATTCAAAGCCATGGCCCATTCAGGGACTTGGATGGGGTTATTGCTTTAGCTCAGCTCCATTCGAGACATGGGCATTGCATCTGAAGTGCCACTGGCAGCTGACTTCTTACTTTGATTTATGCTAACCTTAGAGCTGCTGGTAATTACATGCATGTTCTTGTATTCAGAAAGTTTATGCAGTAGCCAAGGAGCAGGGACTTCTTCATGCAGCACTGGGAGGATGAACTGCTCATTTTGATGAGTATCTCAGCCACTTTGGGGCATATGAAAAGGCCTGCCTGTGTGTTTCTTCTTGTGACAGCAGAAAGGCTGGTGGAAGAAGAATTGATAATGCTGCAGCTCTGCTCTCCAATATTTTCTGAACAAATTTGTAGATATTTCATCAGCCAAAATAATACATGAAGAGCAATGGTTTTCTGTAGTGTGATTCTGTGGCTCATTAAATGAGTTGGATGACCAGCTGGGGCTTGTTGTCTTCTTGGTATTCCTTACAACTAGTGCAAGGGGGGAAGTGGTCAATACACAGTTTTCCTTGGCAACTTCATCTACCTGCTTCAGCTGAACCCACAGGCCACATCAGAGTGCGCAAGAAATGGTCTGGAATTCTTCTCATACTGGTGCGTCCTCTGTGAGTGCCCAGAAGATGTCATGTAGCTGGTGTTTTACACAGTAATATGTGTTGTGGTCTAGTCAGTGAACTTCTTAGCTACCAGGCATTTCATATTTTAGATAACACTTCTCCAAACAATTCCTTAGACTCTTGTTGACTTGTTTATTTTCATGCACTGCAAAGAAAAGATCGCATACAGCCAGGAGAATAAAGAAGATGGGTTTTGCTGGCTTCAGTGCAGGGTGATGTTGTATTACAAGTCCTTGCATAACAATATTCTCTTCTCTGCAGCTGCTCAAAGCAAATTTGTAAGGAAAGATGAAGAACATAGGCCATGTTCAGAGACGAAGTGGGAATAGTGCGAATGAGATTCCTTTTGAATCACCTACAGATGCTCAGGTGAAGAGAATGGGAAGAGCATCAAAGAATCATAGGTAAGAAAATGTTTGCTTTCTTTCTTATTCTTTCTGCCTTTGCACATCCTTCCCACTATTTGTGAAGTAGAGTTTAAGTCTAGTGCTGTGATGTAAGTGACAGGAGATCTTAATACGATCAATCATTCTTAATAGCATGTGGCCTGCTAAAGCTAGGACACCTCATGACTGGACTAGAGAGCCTTTCCACCCTCACCTCAAAATGAAGTGAAGCAGAAGTTGTTGTTGTGTTTGTACCTCGTCCTCACTTGCATGGATAGTCAGGGCATCTTCTACCTGCTTTGCTCCTACTGCCCTGCTGCAAACATCACAAAGCCAAAGTGGGTGCCCTCCTCCCTCCCCACCCTGAAGCAAAGCTGAGGTCTTCTCTGGCATTTCCTCAGCCCATCAGCAAGAGCTCTCAGCTCTTAGCCTCATTTCTCACGTTCAGAGTAGCTTTTCCATACGCAAATGAATACCAGATTGCTGGAGGAAGTTGCGCTCTTTTGCCCTGCCCCGAGTCACAAGGTGAGTGTGTAGACCAGACTCCAGGCTGCTTTTGTGTTCCATGTGTCAGATGAATCCCCTGCAATGAACACCTGGGCTGGACTCCTTGAAGCCATTAAACTTGGAAGGCATTACACTAATTTTCCCCAGAAACTGTCTCTTCTGTCACTGTCAAGAACATCCTTCCAGTCCTGTGCGGGTGCCAGCAAAGCTGTAAAGATGGAATCTATTACAGTCCTTCACCATCTTTGTTTACAGCTGCTCTAAATACATTCATGCAAATAATCCTTACACCTCAACATGTTCCCCACATTGCTGCTGTGCACAACTGTCCACTTTACTGCGATTCATCATGCTAATAGAGATAATTTGATGGATTTTTTTTTTTTTATTTGCACAGAATAGATGTACCCTAAAGACAAGGATGAGCCTAGAAACGCTGTGGGAAACACTGTCTTGGTAGAAAATGGAGGTGTCTATTCACTGTGTTATTTCTTCAGAATGAATGCCAAATTAAAAGCATCCACCAAGTCTTGTTCCTCTTTCTGGGCCTGATCTAAAGCTCCTCAGAGGTGCTGAAATCACTGCCCTTGGCCCAAGAGGCTTTGGTTTAAGCCTTTTATTCACATTCATTTCTCCTCAGCATTTAGGTACATGTTAATATACAGACATGCTGTTAGATGTGCTGTGAGCAGAGCTGGCAATGCCACTAATAAAGGTCCAATAATGATTTTAACCTAAGTGAAAAGAAGGATTATGCGATCATTCCCTCTGCCGTCTATCTTTGCTTTTTTTTTTTTTTTATCCTGTGGCTAATTTCAAACCAGTTTTGAAAGAAGGAGGAAGATTTCCAATACAAAGAAGTTTCTGCAAGTTCTGTGAAACTTGGCAGCTGGGTAGAGGATAGAGATGCAGGATAAAGATAAGTGTCCCGAAAATGGGGAGAAGCAGTTGAACTTCTTCCAATCAGTTCGTCAGCACGTTATGCTGGCTGGCTGGACCATAAGCACATAGCCTGGGACAGAACATGGGGTATTTTGTTGCTTCTCTGGTGGGGGAGAGCAGAAGGCCTGGAGAGACCTAGGGTGATTGCAGGGGGTTGGTGTTAGCAGCCAAAGGGCACATGTTGAGGTGAAACATTTCCTCAGTCTCACTGCTCACAGGACTGCTTCCTTAACGTGGGCAAAAGAATGTATTTTTCCCTTGCCTTGTGCACAAAATCTCCTGAAACGTTTTGTCTCAAATTGACTTGAAATATTTAGCCTGCAGCAGATATCCGGAGCATAACATTTCAGCCCACATAGTTGAAGTCTGGCAAAATAGGAAGTGATTGAAAGTAGGGTCTGTTCCAGGACCATTCAGGAGGAGACTGAGCTGAAGGGGACAAGCTCTGCTACTCGTTTTACCCCACTTCTGCAAAATATCATTGAAAATGCTGGCTACTACAGCCACCCTCCAGACAGATATAACTGAGTTCAAGTAATAGAAGCTACTTCCCAAAACAAAAGCTGTACTGAGGCTCTTCAGAAACCCAATGCTACTGCCTGAGGTGTTTCACTGGCAGCCGAAGGCAAACCTGGGGTCAGGATATCGTTTTGGCTGAATTGTGTGTGTAAAAGCAAATGTGCCAGAAACACCAGAGAAGGAGAGAGGAGGTGGCAGCAAAAAGCCCAGAGTGGCCACAAGTCAGCTCTGAGCATAACCCCAGTGACCGCTAAGAGGGTGTTTTGAGTAAAGAGTTGACCAGAAAAAGAGACTGAGAAGACAAGGAGAAGCTCTTCCTCACTTCTCGATTCTCTCTATGCCCAGAAGAAAATGGGAACAAGAACTTTCTCTACAGATAAACAGGACTGCATCAAAAATACTCGGTTTAGTTAGCATCTTTTGTAATGGAAACATTCCCCATGGTCCTAAGTATCAGCTCTGTACTGTCGCTAAATGATATTGCACTACATTTACAGATATAAGAAAGATGTGCATGTATGTTTAAAATAAAAGAAAGCCACTCTGGACTAAGTATCACTTTATAGGTTTTTGAAAGAATTCTACTTAAATTTGAACTTATTCCCATCTGTCATGTTGGGTGAGATACATGTGATCAAAAGTAGATGCGTGGAGCACAGATATATCCATCTGAGCTGGACTCTGTAGCTGCCTTTTCTATTTTTTAATATCCAGGGTATAATTCTGCATATCTTAAAATAGGCCTCTAAAGTAGGTCAGACAAGACTCTCCTTAAAACCATCTATTGAAGAGTATGCGGGTGGCCAGCTCTACCGTGCCGGCATCTGAAATTAGGTGAAATGAATTCCCCCCCTACCAATCCCCAGGTATGTGGTGCCTAATGCCTGTGCTGGAGTGGGTGGTCTGATCTATCAGGTCCCGGGCTGGATGACAGGACTGTTTGGAAGTGGTTTCCACAAGCTGTCTATATAGTTTCCTTTGCAGACAAATTTTAGATTTTTAATCCGTTAGCCAGTGGTGGGACACTCCGGCCCTGACCATATGCTTGTCTTTCTGCAAGAGATGTGTGTGATGTGCCTCACTTCTGTTGCATTTTAGCAATCCAGCTGCTGACCCTGGGCACTGTTTTGCTCTCTGTGGGAAGACTGGTGCCACTGGGTTTGAAGTGCTGTCCATTAACCCAGCTCTAGCAAGCTTACAAAGGAAGGAGAGTGGTGTGGTGAAAGCACCCCACTGGGTGGCAGGAGATCTGAGCTCGGCTCTTCACTCTGCCACAAAAAAAATATCACTGTTGATCTTGGGTGCGTTTCTTACACTTTTTACTCCACCACAGTTTCCCCATCTGTAAAACGTGAATGACTTTTACCTACCTGGCTGAAAACTGAGAACCTCATAACTGGAACTCGAGGAACCTAGAGGGAAGCTCTGGTCTGGATTTGCTCATGACAAAGCATCTACTAACATATTTTCAGCCAGTGCCTGGCAGAGCAGAAATGTTCAAATTTCTGTTTAAATAAGCTCTTTCATCAGATGAAAGAACATACCAGGAACCGGTCAGCAGTATGCTCTGCAGAGTGGCCTCTGAAAGGGGAGCTCAGACCAAGGAGTTAATAGCTTCCAGGTAGTGAGAAGAGTGCAGAGCTGCACCAAAATGTAGTCGGTACATGAGGACTGACCTAGGGAGCTCCTCTATTCTGAGCAATACCACTTATCAACCACTGGTCACCTCTGCAGTGGGAGGGCAAGGAGAAGGAGGCCATCTCGCTGCACTCTGTTAGTGGATATTGAACAACAACCTATGCTATAAAGCTTTTGACTTTAACTGGCATGAATTAAAGGCTTTGGTCAGGTTGGCCTTGGGATTGTTTAGGATGAAACTGATTCCTTTTAGCCTTCGAGAGGGTCCAATTTAAGCTGTTTAGCTGAGCAGCATGGAAAATACTGCACTTTAGTTATTATGTGGTCAAACTGAAGAGCAGACGCCATTTACCGATATTGCTGGATCCATAACCTCACATCCTCTTGGAAACGCCGTACTTATTACACTTTCTATCGTGTGTCGTTATGGCCACCAGCGAAGAAAATCCAGCCTGTTTTATCCATCATGTTTCTTGGCTTCCATGTTGCTTAGATGTCTTATATGTCCCTCAGTACATTAGCTGCAGGGCAACACATGTTCATCGCAGGGCTTGCACTCCATTCAGAAATGTGTGTGTTTTGAGACACAAGGGCAGGAAACGCTTTTGCTAGATGTCAATGGCCTTAGAGTTTATTAGGATAAATGTGGCCACAAAGGCTCTTATGAAAAGAAAACACTTCTAAGAGACTGATTACTTGTTCTTTTAACCCTAAAGATTTTTTAGCCTGGCAGTAACAGCATCTTGTTTTACTTCTGCAGTTTGCTGTATTAGACAGTCTCTTTGCCTGTCCTACCTGAGAGATGGTTTCTGCTACCAGTATTGAAAGTAGCTGGTCTGTGCCTCCAGGACGGTCCAAAACCAGAGGCTGATTTTTTTTTGCTCAGATCCATTTTATATCAGTGTGACTCTTCTGAATGGATTTTAATCCCACTAACATCACAACTGAACTGGGCTGATCTCATGAATGTTGATAGCTTACTCATGACGAACATTTTGAAAGGAGGTTGACTGTGATTCTCACCTACCATGAAGTGATCCAGAGTATGAATTTGAGATTTTTGTACCAGCTGACTGTCTCACCTAAATTTTGGACCACAAGTAATATAGACAAAGGAAAACATTAATTTGGACTGTTCTCTGGAATTAAAATTGTGTTTTTCTCTTCACAGCTTCCCTGAGGAGCTGTGAATGTACATGGAGGAGCAATGAGAAAAAGTTAGGACAGGAAAATTCAGGACAACTGCTAGTGAGGTGAGGTGTTAATCTTTCCCCTGAGAAGACGCGATGATCATTTCTCAGCAACATGCAGTGGGAAGAGAAAAGAGGTGGAAATGGTGAAGGAATAGAAAAGGCAGCTTGGTTCAATGGGCACTGTCTTCTCTTGGGTATAAAATGAAGAAGTGGAAAATAAATAAAACATGGGTCCCCTTCCAGAAGAAAATAATCCTGTGAGGGGACTCTGGGGCTGGACTGCCAGCACTGATTGCTGTCCCAAAGGCAAATAAACCCCCCCACTTTGAGCAGCTGCCCTGCTTGACAGGACGAGAACTTCTGGTACCATACCAAAATGAGCGTGAAGGTTCCTTGGTAAAGAATTTTATACAAAGGTTAGATGAAAAAGAGCAGAGGCATAATCCTGCCCCGACAAGCAATAAGCCTGGATGATCTTGGAGGCATTTTCCATTCCTCTCATCCCTGTTTTGCACCACAGTGATTAAGCCTCAAAGCGGTCAGTGTTTATCTAAACCCTTTTAGTCTGGAAAACAGGCAGGAATCCGCTGGAAGGAGAGACTTCTTGTGAGTTTTCCTGCCCTCCCTTGTGCTGGCGGTTGGAAACACTGTGGGGCCGGCATTGTTTCTGATGTTTCTCCGCTCTCATTTCTGGCCCAACTCTTTGGAAGTGCAGAACCACACAAACAAACAAACAAAAAATAATAAAAAAAAGCCCTAGTAACAAGGCACTTCAAAGTCAGTCTGAATGTTGACAGAAAGGTCTGCTGGAAGTGCTTTGTCCTTTACATGTGGAGCTAGATGATATTCCTGCTATGGATGCTGCTAGTACAGCGTCCATGACTATTTCCTCTGAAGTAGACCGTGCCTCTGGCTAAGTGGCACAAGGGGAAATTGACTTCTCCATGCATTATGCCCCTACTCCTCCGAACCCCAGTACACCATCTTGAAGGTCACAACTGCCACCAGAGCAATGATGCAGTGACAGCTCTGTCCTCCCACTTTGCTCTTCGTGAAGGGTCTCACTGCTGCAGCTGGTCTGCAATCTTCCAACCAGCTCTTCTTTCACTGTGCTTGTTTATGACTTTCTTTTCCTTAGGTCAGTAAAAGCTGGTTTGTTGAAGCTATGTTTCTTATTAGGAAGGTTATTGTGGTCCAGGATGGCCTGTCATATCTTTTTCTTCCTGTGTGTGAAATAAATTTAGAAAGTTTGGTTTTCATTCGGCTGTAGAACAAAAACAAATTTCAAAAAACTCACAAAAGATGGGCTTGTTTACTGATATAATCACAGCATGGCCCCTATGGCGAGGCCCAAACCAATGTCTATTCATTGATGTCCTTCATTGTTGTGAAGGACAAGTTCAAGACTAACCGTAACAAGGCACACAAATGTAGAAGTTTTAAACAGTCACTTAACATGGACATCCCATTCTTTAATCTCCTGAAAATAAATATGAGATTTCCTATTTAGACTGCTGGAGAGTCTGGAAAAAGTATGTTTGTTCATTAATTAATATGTCTGGAGTTATAAATTAGTAGTCTCTCCTGTGATAAATATCACATTATAATCATCATGGAGTCGAAGCAAGCACTCCCATCACTCATGTCTTTATTTAGCACAGGTTTGGGAGACAAAAGCTTTATCTCTGGCTCTGCCAAAGCTAGTCTCCACTAAAGAACAGTACTGCTACTATTTGCAGTGCTTTGAACAAGCTGGGTGTGCCTGTACCAGCATTGTCTCTGTCCTGGCAAAGGGAACCTGTCTGCCCCAATCACAAATCACACTTTTTCCAGGAACTATGGTTTGGTGTCATGGGAAATTGTCTACAAGTTGCCAGAAATGATGGCTTGTGTGAGCAGCAGTTACTTCTCCACAGCCAAGGACATGCCATACCTAAAAAGCTGACTTATGCAACAGCTCTATTAGAAGAGTTGTTCCTTTATGGGAAGGCTTACTTTATAGAGATGTAAATTTAGGTGATGTTTAAAGCAACCAAGCATCCGCCTTGGTTGGGACCTTTGATCTGAGTGGAGTATCATGACAATAGCAGTGTTCTCAGAGGAAAGAAGCTGTTAACAAGCGATGGTCACATTGGTTGGATAGATGCCAGGGAATGGCTGACAGGGATGACGTGCCACAGTAAAAGAGCGGGGACAGTCAAAAAATGTTTTTTTTGTTTGGAAAAATCTATGGAGGGAGAAAGTGGGTCTTATTGATAAAGCATTGGCCTAAGACAAAGAGCTCGGTTAAATACCATTGCTGGCACAGACTTTGGGTGTGCGTCCAAGAATAAGTCATGGGACCTTCTGCCCTGGTACTCAGCCCATAAAATAGAGATGTGGAGGAGGATAATAACAGCCTCTTTCCTTTATCCTTGCTTTGTATGTGTCAGACCAAAAATCTTGGGGGAAGGGGCAGCATCAGAAACAATAGAGGCTTGTTCCCTTCTCAGGCCTCTGAGCATGACTGTGCAACAGACACAGGTTGTGCTATATGAAGGCCTCTTTCAAGGTTATGTGGTTGGGACCAGTGTTTAATTCTAGGCTTTAGAAATAGAAAATGAAAAGGCCCAACTGTTTCAAAGGTCAAAGTGTCTACCTGTCCCGGGCAGGCTCCTAGGCTGATTTTGTAGTGTATGCTGTAACATTTTACTTTGCTTAGAGTCTGAGATGCGAGTTCAATGGCAATTTGCAGACCAAAGTGGCAACTTAATTGGCAAAGCTCTGAAGGAGAAAGTTTGGGCTCAGCAAAATCTAACCTTCCTTCTGGGACTGCATTCCATTTTAAGGCTGTCAGTTTGTCCAGGACTTAACTTTCATGAGAAATGCTCTCACTACTGGGAATATAACCTATACCTTATGACATAACGAAAATGGAGAGGATGATTCCCGATTCTTGACTCCGTCTTTCATTTTGATTTTTAGTGTTTTTATTGTTGTTGTTAGAATGGGAGAAATATTTTTTTATTATTTTTATTATTTTTTATTTTTTCTTTCTTTTCTCTTTTTTCTTTTTTTTTCTTTTTTAAAGAATATCACATATTTGACTTAAGTTCATTCTTGAGTAGAAAATTTTGAGGGAAAATATTTTTAGCTTGTTGATGAAATGTATCCTTTTTTCTGCATTTGTGGGCTGGTAGATTGCATGGACTACAAAACCATAAAGAGTATGAGCAATTCTAAATCACTTCTGTGGGATGTCTGTACTACTGTTTTGGAAAAAAAATCCTGAAAATATGAAATATTTCACTGATAGCTATTTTAGAAAATTTGATAATTGGCAGGGAATGTGTTACTGCTTACACTTATCTTCAGTCTGTTCACAGCCTGAAGGTACCCTTTTGAAAACTTCTAAGAGGATAATAAAGAAGAGGATTGTACAGAAGAGAAAAAAGGATAAACACGTAACAAAATTTGAGAAAACTCCAGAAATACTTATTCTCACTTACCCATGATCAATGTACAAAGGCTAAAAACTCCACTGCATAAGGCTGATAAAGTTTAGTGTCATTTTGTTTCCATTTTAAATTTTTATGGAGTTGTGCTAAGCAGAATTCCTGAGGCTAAAGGAAAACTCAGGTACTCCAAACAAATACCGTTTGAAGTGAATGTTTTTTGGCAAGGTGTTTCATGGTATGTATTGAATAATTCCATCCAAGATATTTTGATACCTTGTTTTAGGAAAAGAAAATGCTGAGGATTCAAAGTAAAATAAGACTGCGGGGGAAAGAAAACTAATCTGTTTTCTTGGAACATCCCTCAGAATGTTACAAATCTTGCAGAGATTTATGGGTAGCCAGAAGCATCAACCAAAGGCCTCACCATTCACCAATCTGTTATTGAAAAGGAACATTAGAGAATATTTCCATTTTATGTCAGTTTGTATGATAATTTTATGACCTAGATAGGTCAGGTTCAGACTAGCTCCTTAGGAATGTCACTCTTCAAACTCCCCCGAAAATCCTCAGCATTAGGCGGCACTTTGTGTTTTGAAAGATCCGCTTATCAATCATCACCTTACAATATTAACTAATCCTTGCAATGCCTTTGTCAGATGTGGAAATTTAAGGCAAAAAGAAGTGAAATTCCAAACTGTGAAGGGATCCCTAGTTTTGGCATCAGGATAACAACATAAACATTTCTAAACAATAGGCGAATCTTGAATTCTAGAGATATTTGGACAGATACCTCCTGCTGAAACCAAGAGATGATGAGATGTTTTTACTTCTGCTACAGTCAACATTTCAAGTCTTTTCTCTTTTCTGTACCACAGAGATGATTTATATGTTTGTGGGAGATATTATAGAGCTATAGGAAATACTGAAACCCATTAAACATTTGGAATGAGTGCACTGAAAGTTGTCACGCATTATCTGGGATTAAAGTTGAGTACTTCTAGCCAGAACCTCCACTACTGAAAGTTAATTGGTGAAACTTGATTTTATTGGCTGGCAAAATGCCCATGTACCTCAGCTGAAGGTCAGGCGTACTGCTTGCTTGCTAGGCAGAGACAAGAGTGTATGAGAATTTCAAGGCAGCTTTCATCCCTCATTTTGGATTTCAGTGTCTGATTGGTGCTTAGAAGTTGGCAAAAAAGCTGAGAAAAATCACATTATTTCTTCCAGTTCCCTGATTCAGAGGTGTTTTTGTAAAGTGCTATGGGAGCCCTGTATGACCAAAGGGACTGGCACGGCCAGGGAACACTCCTCTCCTCCTCCAGGCTTGAGCTGGATGCAGTCATGGGATGGAAGCGGAATTTTGCTATGGACACAATAGAGGTGCACAGTCATGTCTGTCTGATTCTAGGATGTCTTAAAAGTTACGTTAAAGAACCTCAAATTAATCCAGATGAATTGTCTCCAAAGGTGCCTGTTTTGCTCCACTAGCTGGGACAGTCTAAAAGTAGACATCCCGAGTTCGATGGGATGAAACCCAGCCCAGCACTTTTTGTGCCTACGTGAGTTACTGAACCCTTAACCAGCTTTGATGGTCTAGCCTTAGGGTGACTTTGCTTGAATCACTGGCAAAAGCAGAAGTCACTGATGCTCCAATGTTTATTTGCCAGCTGTAGACAACTTGTTCTGCCCCTCGTCCGCAAATAGGATGTGATGGGTCGTAAGGTTCCTATTTGGGTCTTGCGAGACTCCCAGATGTTTGGGACTGCCATCAGCATCATTCCACCCCATGCCCACGGGGGTGGGATCCAATCCAACAGTACTGCGGCTGCCACAGAGGCGCCTCTTGCCCCAGCACCAGGTCTGCACAAAGCCTCCCGTATCTGCGTCCCACCAGGACTGGGAGAGAGCCTTGAAAAATGATGCTGCCAGCATGGAGGCAGCAGAGGGAGGCTTCCGAAGGCCTTTCTGGAAAGCTGAAAACAGGAAATGTTTAATCAATCTCTGAGAAAAAAAAAAAAAAAAGAGAGTCTCTTTCTGAGCAGCCAGGATGTTTGTGAAATCCCTGCTCCGTTTATTATGATGCTGAGTTTCAGCTGGCTGTTTTATTAAAGACAGCTGGGACACATTACTTGCGCATTAACACTGAGCCAGCTTTCATTTTAAAACTTACCCGTTGCTGGGAGCTTTCCTTAATGCGTTCCTGCTGCTGCCAGCTCCATATTCCACACCAGCAGCCGTGGGGGAAGATCACCTCACTTTACCATACTCTTATTTCCGGAGAAAGGCCTCATAAAAGTCAGCCTGGCTGAGCAGGGGCAGGATGGCCCCTCTCCTTGCTGTGGCTCCAAGGTGGAGCAAGGCTTGCCGGAGCGAGAGGTCGGCCGCTCATCCGCCAAGAGGACATCTGCTCGCAAAGCAAAACCCTTAACGCTCATATGCAACTCTCTCTTAATTGCTTTCCAGGGACATATTAGAGCTTTTTGCAATGTAAACTGTGTTTCAGTACATCACAAATCACAGTGTGATGGCTCCAGCATAGATCATTGTGGAGGTTGGCAAGCCCTCTTCTGAAACTAATGGGGATGAGCATGCCTTGGTGGCTGCGAAGGTTTGTCCATGAAGTGCATCAAGAGGGATTGCCTGGGGAGCACCAGCACCTGCCTGGGGCTGGGGGTTTGGTGGTTGTGGTCCATGTCCTCCAGCACGTGTCCCCCAAGAACTTGTTCTCAGGGACCTGGGAGACGACTGCAATCCCTCACCCCAAATCTGCTGTCTATAAATAAACACTCAGGTGTGGACGAAGAGAGGTGAGTGTGTCTCTTGTGCCTCCAGCCCTATGGTCTGGGATGTCAGAGGCCATTTGGTCCCAGCTTGCTATCCTGATCCCAGGCCTGAACATGGCTATGGATACCCTCCGGGAACATAGGTGTAAAATGCTACTGTGAATTCAGGTCTGGATTTTGGGAAGGGTCGAAGAGGTAATGTTCCTATGCCCACACTACTTTTTAGCCTGGTCTCGTAACAGAATAAGACTTGTGCCATCGCACAGTATGTTGTGTGTTTGCATATATGTGTTTATGTAGCAGGTGTGTTTCCTAACTAGTTTTGAACTCATGTGCCAATTTCAACTAAACGTAACAGAAGGGTAGAGATTTCAAACATACTGAGTTCTTGCAAGTGTAAATAAGCCTTTAGATGGAGAAGAGAGGCTCTGTTAATGTCCTCACTGATAGGCTGCACTGGGACCTCAGGCTTTATTAGACATGAGAATCCACTCAAGCATGCTCCATTAAGTGTTTTAATTGCAGAGGATGTTTCCATTCCCATTTATGCCTTATTAAATGCCAGAGTGATCACCCTTCTCCCATGTCCAGGACGAGGCATTCATAACATTTTATTTTTACATGAGACTAGACAGATGCCCAGGGAACACTGCCCCGAGGGTGAATTTGTCCCTGATGTATCTTAGCTGATACTTAGTTAACAGCATCTCATTTCTCAGCAGCAGTGGGGATGCTTCCTTGCTCCTTAAAAATACCAGAATCTTTTTTTTTTTTTCCCCCCAAATTCTCTTAGTGTCTTAACACATTGAAATCACACAACAGTGAGATTATATAGAAAGTTTTTTCCTCCTCTGGTTGTGTTTCTTTTCCTTTGGCTTATTCTCCTGCATTTACACTGTGAGAGAAGGTATGTGTGCATTATTTATTTGCCACCTCTGTACTATTTATTATTTTGTCTCCACACAAAAAGGGAACCGTTATCAGCTCTGACAATACTGTCAGTGCTGCAAAGCTGCTGTCCTCTTTTTCCCAGTAAGGAGGTGGCTATGGTGCCCAGCCTGTTGTAGCTCTCTGAAATCCCTCCTTAAAACTCACCTTTGCTGTGATTCCTCCAAAGAATTCGATAACTAGTGAGTACTAGCATGCTGAGACTGCTTTCTAGTGCGCTACTCCATAATGTCTCATAATTTCCTTGTATTTCCACCTCAGTCTGCATCTCCCCGTTGCCTCTTCAGACTTAAAGCACACTTGGATTAGAAACTGTCTGCAGTAAGTGTTGTCATATTGATTTTCTACACCATCTAGCACAAGATCCCAGTCCAAGTTTAGGGTTCATCTGTGGTAACACCACTATTTGGAGGAACTCTTGCCCCTTGGCCACTGTTGCCATCAGCAAATCTGGTGCAAATCAGTATATGAAGGTCCTTTGTTGGTTTTGATGTGGTCAGCATGGTTTGTGTGGCTCACAGTGAATGGCTATTTAAACTGTTGCAGACAAAGCAGGTGTCTATGTGATCTTTTTTGCTAGATCTGCTGTTGATGTGATCTTCATCAAAGTAGTGATAAAAAACAGCTGTAGAGTAGCATCTTAAACAGATCCCATTCCTCCCTCAGCAAACATGCATCTCTACCTTAAAGCATCTTTAAACCAGTACAGTTGCTCCTGAATTGGGTCTTGTGCTGATGAATCAATAAAATTCTCACTCACTTAGAACTATCCAAGTACAGAAGCAATTTTTTTTTTTTGGCCAGACTACATGTATCTGCCCTCTAAGATATACAACCTAAATCTTTTCACTTTTTTTAGAAAGGTTCTCTGTTTTTCTAGTAATTTATGTAGGTCTGAAGCCCTCTTCTTCTTGTGTATCCATCCTTACTGTCAGCCCCAGTAAACACTTCTCAGTAAGCAAGGGCTTTGCAGAGATCTCTGGGTGGGTGACATGGAAGAAGGGAGGTGACCTCAAGGGAAGACTTTAACTTGAAATGCTGCACAAAACCCACTGTAAAAAGGGAATAATCCACAATTAAGAACAAGTGTCCAGTCTGCCAAGTGGCCATTGAAATGATTGGCATGATTCTGGAAACTCATTCTACGCTAAAGGTGTCTCAAGTCCATGATGGCACATGATAGATTCCTCAGGCTCATCTCCCTTGACAGAAATTGGTGTGAAGTCAGGGCTGTGACCTGGTGTCAGGGTGGCTATCCAACGTGTGCCTCAGCCTAATGGAGTTGAGCTGAAACCATAGCAAGGAAAGGAGACTGTTTCCGAGGATCAAATTCAGCAGTGCTGTAGTTGCACATAACTATTTAAGTTTGATGTACCAGTGCTCTACAGAGGGGCTAGATGCCTGGGGAAGCCAGAAGTACTTATCAGAGCCCTCCACAAATTATGCTTGGAGGAGAAACCACTGAACTCTTGGAGAGTATTTTTCAGGTTCATTAAATATTAGGCCTAATACTGTAGGGTCATAAGCCAGAATGGGGTTAATAGGTATACAGAGATCCAGAAGGGTATATGTGCATGTGTGTATATGCCTAATATTTCCAAAACTTTTCCTCCCCCAGGTCAAAAAGCATGGATTGGAAATGCTTATGAATAATTTGGATTTCACTGGATTGGCACTTGTCAAAGGAAAGTAGTTCTCTGCAAAATTCCTGAGGGTCTCCAAAGACCATTACATGACGCAAGGGAGAAGGGGGGGAGGCGAGCACACAGTCCTCCCAGGGAGGCAGCTCAGGCCATACGCTTTCCCTATCAGAGGCCATTAGGGAGGTGACCTGAGTTGTGCTAAGAACATCAGCCTCTATATAGAGCGATCTTTTGCAACACTCCTTCTTTTCCACCGCATTGAGCCACCTTGTCTTCTTTAGCTCCTCCGTCATTATGCTGAAATAGTCATCTGAATAAAAGTGAATGTGCTGTATTTTACCATGTACCCTGCTTTAGCAGGGAATTAATTATTGAAGTTGGGTGTAGGAAGGAGCTCTGCAGTTCATTCATTGCAGTTTGCTTTAATGACTTCAAGGACACTGGGTCAGGCCCTGGGCTCAAGTAAATCTACATAGCTGCACTAGACCAGGTGATGATCTGCCCCATTATTTTTCTTACAGTGCTGCAATTTGCCTGGGACACTTGGTTTAACATTCACATCCTGAGTCTTGCAAAAAGTGCCAGGGGAAATTTATAACCAGAAGTTAATTAACCATGAATCAGTTAATATTTGGGCATGTGAAGTGCTATAAACATGCAAGGGATTAAGCTGTCAGAAGGAACTTCAGTTTTAAATCTCCCAGGAAAGCTGTCACTTCTGGCAGCCTGCTGGTCTCCAAGTTGACACTGTGCAGGGTGGCTGCAGGAGCACTGGTCTGGGGGAAAGGTTCCTTTTGCTATTTCCTACAATTTCTGGGGTTTCTCTATGGGTTCTCATCCAAATACTCCCTTTCTTGCCTTGGAAACCTACCCAAGAAACCAGATTACCCTTTTGTTCTGGGGTAATTGATGCACAGTTTGCTGGGTGAGATGCATACACCTGCGCTGCACAGACCACAGCGACAGCAGTGTGTCCTGCTGGCTCTGGAAGACAGACACCTGTACAGTCTCTGCAGATCCTGCTGTCCACAGAGACACAAGCAGCATCCGTGAGATGAGCTCTGCATAGCAGGAGGGATTCAGCAATGAATGTAAGGACCCATCTGCTATTGCTCCTCTTCCTGGCTGGTTCTGCTGGAGGATTTATACTCTAATCAGTCCCACATTGCCTTTTTCCTTGACCTGTGCTATAAAGAGTTAGTACACCGGCCACCTGCTCCTGGCTAACACGTTCTGCTCTAGCCCAGACCATACCCCATAAATGCAGGCAGGGGTGGGCACCTGCATGTTAAAACCAGTTTCTCACACTGCCCCACTGCTTGGATGTTGGTGCCTCCACCGGAGCTCTAAAACAGCTGCCGAATTGATGGGTCACCTTGGTATGCCTAGTCACTAGCACAAGGAAACCTAAATATAGGAATAAAGTAAGTGTTTTGTTTAATGCTTTCCCTGGTGATGGGGGCTTAGTGCAAGGGTGCTATTTGCAGAGCTCTGACTGTGTTGATTGAGCAGAAGAGAGACACGTCAGGGTCAGGCCAACTGTCCCGTAGGCTGCAGGTGACCCACTGGGGCCAGGAAGGGATTAGGAGCTGCGGACGGTGGTGCTGGTGACCACGCACTGCTGTGGACCTGGAGGAGCTGACACAACCCCGCTGCGGCCAGGAGCACTGCCCGAATTGCGAGACCTCGGTGAGCTGCCTTGCTTTAGGATGTTGACGTGGCTGCTCGCAGCTCCCTGAGGTGGCAACAGCCTCATTTCAAAGAGCCAGGTTTGATATAACTAACTCGTTTTTTTTTTTTTTTTTTTTCTGTCCACTTGAATCTAATGAATGCACCGCGTCTGCAGTAGTTGCTGAGTAATAGTGACAGCTTGTACGAAGAAAATGAGCATGAATGGAGCATTAATAAAGCTCTGCTAGACCCATTTAAAGCAGGCGCTTTCCCAGAGCTAGGAGCTGACGTTAAGTCTCTGGGGTTGTGTAACTAAAGGAAGGGACAGAGCTGAACTTCCCCTCGTACCATAGCCCTCGCTAAAGTATTTGAAGAACTAATGTCTTCATAATGACATATGCCATTATTTAGGGACCCTTGCTATCAGTTTTCTCTGCTCCACTGGTAAGGTTCACAAAACTTAGAACATTTTTGTGATCAGAGAAGCAGAATGATATTAAGAATGATTTCTTTCTTGCTAGGGAACAGTTTTTGAAGTTGTGTATAGGTAGGCAAATAACTCAGATAATGAGGTGACACCCACTGTGTCCTTTCACTAGAACAACAACCACTTCTGCAGAGTTACCCAGTCTCTTTGGGCATGATTTTGCCACCTTTACCATATGGAATAGCGATCTGTGTTTACTCCCAAATCAAAGAGAGTAGACTTATCACCCTTCCCCCTCCAAGTAACTACATGAATCATTAACATTGCAGAGGCTGCTTGAAAATGAGCAAGTGTTATTTGTAACACGGCCATTTTAACAAAACCTGCAGACTTGTTATTGCTGTAGGAGGTTAATTTCTCATTATTCAGGCTGTTTTCAAACTTGGGCAAAGCAAAAAAATAACTTTTAAAAAGCAAGCCCAGATGTTGTCCTCTTACGCTGTATGAATAGCACCACTGAAGCCTGAGGACTACTCCTAGAGCAACATGCTTCTAGAGCAAGATGCTGCTCTAAGCTGAAGGGCCCAGCTCTGAACATGGGAACCATGAAAGAAACACGGAGGTGCAGCTCTCGCATCTTTTTTATGGATCCGCTTTCCAGTGTGCGTCTGCAAATTCAGACAGAGAGCCTTGTGGGGAGAACACACTGCCATTTACTTTATTCCTCAAAATATTTACTCTACAGTAACACCTACCAGACCATCTCATCACGCACTAGACAGCAGTGGATGTGAATGTATGTGCTGAGCTCTTGACATGACCGTGGTGTGAAAGTGTTCATGTGAGCAGGAGAGCAGCGCACAGTAAGGGAGATGGATATCCACTTGGTTTCCCACAAAACAAAATAGTTATTAATGATTCTGCAAGTTCCCCTCAACACTAATTTCCTGTTTAATTTAATAGGTGGAGAATGTCAGTGCTTTGTGGACTTAAGGGCTCATTTTTTGTCCCTGATTCCAAGTCCCTCATGAGCCAGACCCCTACAACAAGCCTATGTGATCGGATACAACCCAGGATGTTTACTTCTTGTTCCAACACGTGGTTTCTAACTTTTTGCCTCCCTTGATTATAAATCTCTCAGCTGCCAAGAACCTGGAATGTCACCCAGCACACTCAGGAGTTGGTCCTACATTCACTTACCCTGCATCCATCAGAAGCAGCGTTACTGCAGCAAAGAGTTACACCAGCATGAGATTAGAGCCAGATCAGCTCAAGACCATTTCCCTTGGAACAAAACCAAAGAAAAATAAAATAAAACAAACAAACAAAAATCAACCATCAAACAACACAAAAGTTACTGAGTTAGCTCTAGGATGAACCTAACACTTGATTGCCAGAAGTTGGCGTCTACACTACATCTGGGAGATGGTGCCTTCATCAGTGTGATGGATGAAGTTGCAGAGAATCCCCATGTAGATCCATGAGGGACAAATAGGTTATTAACATGACTCCACTGCATTTTTCTGAAACCCATTAGCCTGCACCATTCTGGGGACCTAATTTTGCTCTGACTTGTGCGTTCATTCTGCAGGCAGTGATTTCGCAGGAGCACCTCTTGATTTAGATCAGTATAACCCCAAATCAGACTGTGGTCTCCTGAAAGAATACTTTAATTTCTATTATGATCTATCCTCTAGCACTCAGTCTGTTGGCAGCTCAGAGCATGCACATGTATGTTTGTTACGAGATCTCTGATGACCACAGGGAAAAAGCCCTGGGGAGATGCTGGAAATGCATGTGCTGTATGGAAATTATAACTTACCCAGGTGCGCAGCTCTTGAGGAGCCTGAGCCTCTGAGGGGCTGAAAAACTCAATTTCCTGTGTGGGAGGAGAAAGTTTTGTGAAGGTTTTCAAGTGGGAATAGAGATGCTTAAAACATAGACAAGAAATAGGTGTAATTTTTCTGGTATTCCTTTGGATGCTAGGTTTTACAGGAATGTTCTTTTACAAAAATCAAAAAAGGGGGAGGGGGTGATTAACAATAAAAACAATCAACGACAACACACATACAACCACAAAGAATTAAATACATTAGAAAGTTTGCTTCATTTTTGCAACGGTGCCTAGGCATGCCAGATGAATTTTAGCCCCTGCTGTGCTGGGCACTGCACAGAGATACAGCAACAGCCAATACCCACTGTGAGGAACATGCGACTGTAAGGGTCAAGACAACATGTGATGTGTTCTCAGACCCAGATGGAAACCATGGCCTCTAAAAATTAAACAACTGAGGGACACAGAATCAAAAAGCAATACTAAAACCAGGAATTAAACATCACTGTGCTGAATCTTGCTCCAGCAACCACTGCACAGCCAGTTTACCCCAGCAAGGGTGTTCAGCCACCCAAGCACATCACAGTGACCAGCAGGGCTGCCAAACAGCTGGAAGCTACAGCAGCTCCTATAGATTTGTCTCCAAAAAACTCACATCCCTGCACAGAGACCTCCCTACTTCCCCCTGCTGCGATGCATCCGCCATGAAACCACACGTCCATTACAGGTCTTTCTTTCTTTGTTTTTTTTTTTTTTTTTTCAGGCAGGACCTGCTTCAGCCTCTCCCCATGCACTCACCTGCCTTCATGCAGCCTTTCTGAAGGCAGCTCAGCTTATATCTAAACTTCGCTGGGCTCAGATGCACTCTAGCTGTTAGCAACATCAGCTCCTCTCTCTGCCTCTAGCAAACCTTGCTCTTTGCCTCCAAACAGAGCAGCAACAGCTGTTTCCTCTGCAGGTATGGAAGTCTTTACATTACCCAAGAACTTCTAAAACCTCTAACTGCCAGTAGGAGTATAATAATCCCAGGGTGAAGAACATGAGCTGGGTAATCCCTGTGTGCAGGTGTACACAGAGGAGGCACGGAGTGGCTTCTGCTTAAAAAAGGTTCAGTTGTTGGCAGAGGCGGTCAGAGAGAGCATCCGCCCAGGCTGTGAGCCTGTCCTACTGCTCTGGGGAAGAGCATATGAAGATGGCAAACCTGTAATGTTGTTTCTCAAGAATACTTTCCTTCCTGCCAGTGATCCGCAGCTAAATGAGTGGTGGTATCTGTTGAATCTAATAGCTTTGCGTGGCTGCCTCTTCCATGAATTTGCCTAGTAGCTTTTTGAACCCAGGCACATTTTTGGATATCCAGAGCATCCAGTGTCAAGGAGTCCCACAGCTTAACAGAGAAGTATCTTCCTGTATTTTAAGCTGCTGCTTTTGTGTGATGCTTAATTGTTGTTTCACCAGGATGGCAAGTGAGCACTCACTGCTGATCCTCCCTGTGCCGCCCCTGAGTTCAGGAGCTTCCAGCACCCCCCAGCTTGTCTCTTGTAACTCGGTTGCTGCAGTCACTGTCAGCTGATGAATTCAGCTGCAGGAGGTCAAAGTCATTACTATTTATTTTCTTGCTTTTTCCCCCTAAAATTATTCTTTTCATGATTAACACAGCTAATACTCAATTAAATGCTTAAAAATACAGATAAGCCACCATGCTCTGGTTCTCCTAATCCTTTGCTATCCTTTATCCTCCCTTTTCCAGCTTTCCTAGGGTCTTGCCCTGTAGTTCAGGAAACTGCCTTACTGCAAAGCAATGAAGACAGTAGGAAATATCCTTAAATTGCCTTTTATGTGACTGAAACATTTATTTATGATCAGTCTGCTTGCGGTTTGAAATGGGACTTTACATCTCCTCAGCAGCTCTTTCACAGCTCATAGAGCAGCATATCGACATCAATGGGCTTAACTTTACGAAGTCTTATGAGATCAGCGAGTATTAGACATGCTTTACGTGTTGCCATCTCACTGAAATGATGAAGTTTCAGCTTTGGAAAGAGCCAGGGAAAGCTCTGTTAAATGTTTTCCCCTTCTTTCGATCTCAATCCAATACTTACCCTGGTTGTAGAGATTTGGAGACTGAAGTATGGAGGCTTGGGCCACGCAAAGGGCAAACCCTGAGCAGAAATGGGGCTGAGTAATGCTTTCCCTCTCTTTATGCTTTAAAGATCCTAAAAATCTTAACTTAAATGTTAATAAAAGCAGAGGAATCTCGCAGTGTGTTAGCATTTCTGTTATAGCTAATAGCCTGGAATTTCTTCTCAGATGCAGTGACATACCTAACACACAGCCAAAGAAATTATGGTCAGGCAATATATATAGTTGAAGCAGAACAAACAGCAAGCACAGTGTCAGATGCTTTGAATAGGAAAATGCTTATACCGAGAAATGCCAAGGAAAACATGCTTCTTCCACAGGTCTTTTCGCTGCTATTTATTCAGCATAGGCTATGAATAAATAATAAACAGTAGAAAGCTACATGGGATTAAACTTTGGTAACGACAGACATTACAGATAGAATGAACAGGCTGGAATTCCTCCTTTGTCACATAAAGCAGAAGTAATTAGACCTGGCTGGACAAATGCCAACAGAGCATTTTCATGGGGAAACACAATCCAGCTGAAATATAAGTACTTTACTAAGTCGTGCAGGTATCTTTTAAAATCCCTTGATGGAGGAAAGACAGAGTTCTTAGAGTTTCAAAATGAACCCGAATGAAAGAAAATAAAGCATATATATATATATTTTGTTCATAAATCATGTTTTGTTTTGAAATTTTAAAATTGTATAATTGCAAATAATAAATAAAACAAATCAACTGGCACTGTGTAATCAATCCTAAATGTTATTTCTTCCTTCAGAGAAGATTTCTCCATTTGCTACATGGTGGAAAGGGAAGGAATTATATTTTAATGTAGCGTGAAGACAGATGTCAGCCTCTCAAAAGAGATTAATCTCTACTGTCAGTGGTACCTCAGCCAGGGAGCGACCTCTGGCTCCTGAGAAATTCAGTGCAGGCTGTTTTGCATCCAAAACATTCACGGCAACCTCTGGAGAAAAACAGCTGAGTCCCCAGTGTGTGCCCAGGCACAGAGATCTCTGTCCTTGTCTCTAGTGTGCCAGGAGCAGACCCGTGCCCGAACTCACCTCCCACCTCTGCCTGCCTAATGTGGCAAGGAGCTGCTTGAACCATCCCAAGGGGATGTCCAAGGCATCAGCTGATACCTGCTCAGTGACCAGGGAGCAGAGCCCAGGATGAGTGAGCCAAAGGGGTGTAGGTGTCTCCTGTCCTTCAAGAAATGAGCCTGTAGAGGTAACTCATGCACTGTGGGACTGCAGGAGTATCACCAAAATGAACTTTTTGACTGATAGCTGTTGGAATTTCCAGTTGACATTTTCAAATAATATGTTGTAATATTTGCTAGTGTAGGCTCAGCAGAGAACAATACCAGAAGGGTGATATCTCTGGTTGCTCAGAAAATGCTGCCTGTCTGCAGTTGTGTTGAAGGGACCATGGGTAGGACTCCATCCACCTTGCAGCACTGGATGTAACCACAGACCTGTGTCCATCCATGATTAACTACTTTGGTTCAAGATTCACAGAAAGCTTTATTTCTCTCTTTAGCTGGCAGATCATGTTGCAAAGGATACACGCCCTGCAAGCCTTCTGCTCAGACTTGAGCCCATTGCTTCTGATCTAGCTGTTCAGAGCTGCATTGCTAAGTCCATAAAAGCCTTTAGCTGTTCAAAATCCTGCTGGCTCTTCCTATCTATTTTTCTACTAGACAAAGGTATCTGGAAAGGACAACCAGATGTCATGCTTGTCTATTACTAGAAATGGAGTTCATGGTCTGTTAACATCTAAGCCATTTTACCTGGAACTCGCTAGTGCATAAAGGGTAGTATGCAAATGGTAGTATACAGCCAATAGCCATGAAAGGAGAGCAGCTGCATGGCAAAATGATTTTTCTGTTCTGTAGGCAAGCCAAAATATTGAAATTTTATTCAATTGACTTGAATGAATTTTTCATTTTTCCTTCAAAAGAGATTGTGACAAAGCCCTATCTATGTTTTGCACATAGTATTTTGATTTAGGTTTTAAAATATCTTTAGAATTATGTAGATGTAACTACAGAGTGAGAATCATCTAATCTAACTTTGTTTAAGTTAGACAAGCTCTCTTTGCAGTCCATATAGAGATAATCATCTCCAAAGGACCAACCACCCCATCTGTTTTAAAGCATTGAAGACAAATACCATATAAATGTCTCATTTGAAACCATCAGAATGAAGTATTTTAGTATCTAACCCAGGTTTGCAATAGCTTTGTGAATGCAAAACATTGAAAAAACATTCCCAAATTAATTGGTTTATTGGAATCTGCATTTTCAATGAAAAGCATTGCAATAGAAAACCCCTCCCTGGCTGCAATTAAGAGCTGTTTTCAGCAGCTGGCAAGGCAGGAGATGTGGGAGCTGCAACTTCAGGAACAGTGTGGATGGTGTGTATGTGCTCACATGTGATTGCATCATGCACACTACCTGAATGGAGCATTTTCCTGTGACCACAGGCGTGTGTGAACCAAAGCTGCCCACCTGGGCGTGCAGAGCCCATAAGCCGTGTTGCCTGCTCCAATGCAATGGGGGTGGCAAATATGTGACTTGGAAAAAAACTCAATTTTTTGCTTGTGTTATTTTTTTTTTTGAGCCTTAAAGAGGTCTGTTCAGGTCATATTTACAAGCTTTGATCTGCAAGACTCAAGACCAGAAATGTCTGTCCTTTGTGAAAGCTGAGATCCTCTCTTAATTGGCTGAGCCAAAGAGCTGATGTTTAGGAAAAGTGCCAGTTGTGACAAAACATAATGAAATGATGAGAATTGGCACCGATACAGTGTAGTGCGCTGCTTATTCCTGACAGCAATCCTGAAAGTCATTTATACATGGAAAGTACACAAAAAGCCATAATTAGACCATATGGTTAAGCAGTTCCTCTGGTGTCACTCAGCAGAGCAGCACCAACTTCTCATTTACAGCAGTGGAGTGCGTGGAAGGGTTGGATGCAACCTGGAGGATTTCCACATTTTTATTTTTTTGCAGAATTATCTTTTCCATCACTATGGAAACCTCCCATTATTGGTTTTCTGGGGGAAAATATGTCTATATCTTTGATCTCAACCACAGCCCACATGGTCTATAAAACTTGGAAAGCTGGAGTACTGGCACAGCCGCTCTTCTCTCATCTCAGAACAGAACAGCCATTCTTAATATATATGTATTTTTAACATTCTTGTCTTGGGAAAGATACAAGGCACCAATGACCCAAATACAACTATTGGTGCAGAGGAAAATATTGTTTATCCATATATATTTGCTTAACACACTCTGAACAAAAATATAAACAAGTCAGGGAGCTAAATGGAGTGGAAAGCTTATGTGTGAAGGGAAGGTCTGGGAGTCACCCCTCATGACAGGCACTGTGTTACTGCTCAGAGGAGGGCAAGAGTTATAAAGAGAAATAATCACAGCTGTTTGTTTCAGCTAAAATGTGGGCTGGTTTCAGTACTCTTCGCTCCGAATGCAATTCTGAGCGATTTCTCTGAAGTCAGCAGGGTTATAACAGCAGAGGTGTGGTGGAGGTTAAGAGAACTGACTCTTTGAATTCATGTCTATCAGATCTGTTTGTAGAGCATTGAAATCCAGGATTAAAAGACAATGGGAGAGTCCAACATCCCAGCCCTTGATAAACTGAGGCAAAAATAAAAAGGACATATTTTTTCCTATTGGAAAACAACAACAACAACAACAACAAAAACATTGATTTTGTGCCTGTTCTGTTGTCATGGCCCTGTTGATTGTCTAGATCAGCATCCAGTCCTAGGAAATATTTCCAAGGGTCTTGATTTTGCAAGACCTAATCATCTTATCATCCATAATAGTTTTTATTCACTTAGTACTTCAGTAAGGGAAGGGAGCACAAAATTAATTCCTAAAGGCTGCAAAGGATGGAGTCCCTGGTAAATGGAGGATGGTCTCTCTAGCTAAGTCAATAAATCTTTAATCTAGTTGGGCATTGAATCACCAATCTCTTGGTGCCAATTTCAATGCCTGAGTCACTAGAACGACCTTTATTTACCCACCTTTTATCCCCTGACTTTTATCTACTTGCCTTTGTTTTATTGACTCTTTATTTACCCTCCCTTCTCACCTGTATCCACAGCAAAAATATTTCATTTTCAGGCAGAGAGAAGTCTGTGGGTGCAACAGTTGGTTGAAATCTGTCAGATTTCCAAGTCTTGATAACATTTGTCACTGGAATTTTGAATTTCCTTCCAAGAAACCCCAGGAAATTGGGCATTTTAACACCGAACTCCTCACCATTTTTGTCCAGTCTTGTATGGGATGTCATTGGGGTGGAAGACCGAGACATGTTGGAGCTATTTACAGAGAAATCTGTGACATTAAGCAACAAAAGCTATCAGACAGATGGTGCCTAATACTTGTGCAAGGACGGATCTTTAAATTTATTCAACCTTATTTTTTCCTGTAGTGTAGAAGAAGTCTAAAAAGATCTACGATAAACACAGGCCACCTCATGCCTTCAACCCTTTGGACTGTCCAGAGACAGCCTGGCTCAGAAGTCCTGGTGGGAGTGTCTTGTTGACATATTTCATTCCTTTCAGCATTTTGCAGAATAGGCCATTGATTTTCAAGCAGCAAGCAAGCGTGGCTTGTCTCCTAAGGCTGCCTGAGCATCAGAAAAAAATGAGTCAGTCTAGGAGGGTTACAGAGACGCCAGAAGGCCCCAGTGTTTATTAGTGTGGCTGGTGTCTTTATTTCTTTTGATACCTCATATGTTTTTGTGGTGGTGGTGGGTGGGAAGGGCGCCTCTCCTGTCTTGTGGGAAGTTTACCCGAAGAGAGGGAGAATGAGGAAAGCGCAATCGTTCAGCCCTCTGCAAGCCAAAAAACTCTTGCGGGGTGCTGAAACAGCCCTTGCTCTGCTTGCGAGCAATAGACGCAGCGCCGGGTTTATCAAATTATAGCTGGGGACGGCTCTTCAAAGGGACCCTTGTGGCACGTCGCAGCAACACCATGATCAGTCGTGATTTATGAACGTCTTGCAGCTCTTCTGCCAGATGTGCCTGCCCTTTGTTTTCTGCAGGAGCTGGAACCCTTCCATGCTGGAGCCATCCCACGTGGAGGGAGCGTGCGGAAGAGGCAGCTTTTGGAAAGGGAAACCGGGTGCTTTGGAAATGGCAGAGCCCCTGGGCGCAGCTCGGATGTCTCAGTTGCCTTTATGGAGCTGCATCTGCTCTTTATGAGCTGTAGGTTTCACTGATGTATGGATGGTAGTTGCGAAAGACAGTTGTGGCTGGGATCTGCAGGGGCTTGCAGGTAGTAGTAAAATTATGGATAGCTGACAACAAGTGCTGTTCTACTTCAGAATCATAGAGAAATAACAGTGAATGCTATGGAGACATAAAATACTCGAGACTTGTTGAAGCTAATGGAAAGATTCCTGTTGACATCTTGGGGACAGAAATTAAGGGGGAACTTGTGATTCCTAGTAACATTTCTGGGCTGGGAGGATCCACGTGTAATTAATTCTGCATTCATTTGAAATGCTGATGGAGGAATCCAGCCCACCTGCCTAATCCTCCTAAATCAGGTGAAAAGTTTTCTGCCCAGTCAATAAGGACAGTTACCTTTCTTATCTGGGCAGGTCCTCACATTGCAGACATCAGCAGTGTCTTCCTCTCTCCCCAAAAGTGATGTATTGGTACTCCCTTTAGGAAGCCTGGTCCACTTAGCACCTAAAATTTACACTTGCTAACATAAGCAGAATGTACCTCCCCCAGATTTATCCAATTCCTCTTGGTTTGTGTGGAGAGAATAAAGCCATGACTAAAATTTCTTAGGAAGCAATCTGACCCTGAAAGGAGAATTATATGTGTGACTTTCTAGCCTTCTGGATCTGTTTCTGTGAGTCACAATGGTTTGCTGAAAAGGTAGTATAAATAGAAGAAAAATGTGAATGGGAGTGTGCTGGAAAAGGTGCAGCCTGAGAAGTACGTAGTGCAGGTGAAGACATGCTTTTTCTATGGTTATTTAATACTCTTCAATTGAAATCAACAACGAGGGGAGGAGAACCTCCCCTCCCCTGTGTGTTCCCAGGCTGTACACATATGAGTTCCTGTCATCACGGATCACACCCTTGTCAAGGCCAATGCCAGCTCCAGGCATAAGCCCAAAAGGTCCAGAGCCTCTGTGGGAAAGGCAATGCAGGTCTGACAGCACGTGCATTTGGGTCATTTAAGAGGGCTCAGTCAAAAGGCAGGAAAAATAACTGGTTTTAGTCAACAGTGAATACTACCACATGGTGTGATTAAATAATTGGAAATAAATGAGTTTGGAGGCAGCCCAATTCCTATCAGTTGTTGGCTGTTGATTCTTTTCTAAATACAATTTCTTGGACAGCTAGGTCACAGAGGAGTCTCACCTGGGACTTCTCACCTTCATGTGCCTGGCTTTCCTTTATAAAAGGAAAAATATCTGGATAGAAAACTGGAAATGTAATCCTCCAGGAATAACAAGTTTTACCTGGTTCACACACAATATTGTTAGATGCAGTTAGTGGCAATATGACCTGCATCTAGAAATTTGTCGTCAACAAGTATAAAGGTTACAAAATCCATAAAGCCATCAAGATTTATCACTGCAAATGGAATTTGCAGGATGTGCAAGGAGAAGGGCTGTTAGTTGGATGCTGCCAACTTGGGTCCCTTTCATTGGCTAAACAGAACTCACCTAGCAAGGGTATATATTTTTTATTACATTTAATGTACTTTAGAATCAGTAGGTTAAGGAGCTTAAAGAGCTTTTGGCAAGTCTAGCCCTACTGTCTTGTGTCCTCATGACAATTCAATGTGGGATTTTTATTCTGGGGGCTCATAGCACTACCTGAAGCAACAGAAATGACCTCCTTTCCTTAGAGTATTTCAGGAACAGAGAGGGCCAAATTCTGACATGTTCTTCCCATGACATGTGGAAGTCATGGGAAATTTTGGGCACCAAACTGTCGCTTAGCAGTTCCTTGGCTCCAAGAAAATGGATGTGGTAACCCCCAAATAGCATACCCTGCCTGACCTCCGGCTGCCCCAAGGGGTGGGATGGCCTGATGTTAACGTTATGCTGTACCCTCCCATCACATGAGCATGGAGCGCTAGCCAGGGACTGTGGGAAAGAGGATCTGGGAGCTCAGGTTAGGCCTCTGGGATAAAATATAGAGAAATTAGAAAATGAGAAATATTTGTGGAAAGTCTTAGAAACCTTAGAAACAAAGTGACAAAGGTCAAAGACTTGTAAAGTACTTTTAACACTGTTCTCTTTCTTGCTTTCTGAAATACTATTATTGGATACGAAGAGGCCAGACTGGTGTTACATATTAGGAAGGATCTGTCCCTATGTCCCCAGACACCTGAGATCCCAAGCAAAGGAAATGTGGATCTGGAGAGATGCAAAGAAGAGGAATTTCACCCTTGTGTCAGGGAGCAGTATGGAAGAGTGGGCTAGGGCTGGGCTGAGGGAATCACAAAATAGGCTACAAGCAGCAGAATGCACATCGTAGGAGAAGATGGTGCATGATGATGAGGGGTCCAGAGGACCCATTGGATTTTGGGGAGAAGTTTCTTCTTCTATCCCATCTGAGACAGCAAGACCCTTCACTCAGTATCTGCATGTGTATGTGTGTGTCTACAAGCTGTGTTTGGCCCCAGGTGAGAACAAGTACAGCTAATGCTAAAATATAAATACACACACACATGCACACACGCACAGAGGGAAAGGCTCTGATCTGAGCACTGTCTCAGCATTCGCTCTGGTGTCTGAATCGCCGTCAGCAATGGCAGGGGTTTGAAACAGAGCCAGGATCCCTTCGCTGCAAGAAGCGACCTGCTTTGCTGGCCATGGTGGTTGCAGAGGGACAGATCCTCGCCAGTGCGAGCAGCTGCTGCCAGCCCCTCGCCCAGCAGCACACCGTGCCAGCGCAGGCTCCGCTCTTCCCACCGAGCAGCAGGGCAAACACTGCGCAGCCTCTGCAGAGTTCATACTGAACTCTTTCCCCTGCAGATTTCATTCTGAATTCATTCCCTGGTCCAAGAACTGCCAGGAGGGACTGGGGTGTGATGGGCTGGGTGAAAGGCTCTGTGGTGCTCCTGTCCGCTCAGTACAAAGCCCCCGATCACGGCCAGGAGGTTGGGAAGGGGGAGAATTACTGTACAAACAGTCGTTCAGGATTAATTGCTTTTCATCCCTTGAGTAGGAGCTGGCCTTTCAGCCCTGGGATACAATAAGGGTCTGTTCTGACTGTATCTTTTCAGGGGCTGTGTACAGCCAAGGAGTGTTTAGCAGGAGCAGGCTGAAGTTTTTGGGAGAAATGAATCAGGCTATGAAGCTCTCCATCCTCCCAAGGCTGGAAATTGTTATGATGCTAATGGTGGTGATTACTGTGTGTTTACAACTACAGACGGGGTGTTTGTATCATTTCATTTGTCTTCTCCCTGGGCTTTGTGTTGTGACTCCATTTTCGCTCCTGCTTGTCACGGTCTGTCACTACTTGTTGTGTCCTGATCTGGCTGATAAATCCCATATATTTCCTAGGGCGATTCATGTATCTGAAGTTCTGGTCTAGACAGCTCTAGTGCCTTTTTTATGAATCATACAACATTCAGTGTCTCCTCTAAATCCTTAGCAATAGAGGCAAGCAATTACATGAAAATATTTATATTAACTGAAAAAAAATGCCTAGGCTGTCTGGTAAAGATCTTGAAAAACTGACCAAAAAGGATCCAAAGACTTAAAAAAGATGATATTCCAAAAATCCCAACTTTTATTATATTTAACTTCTGTCATGGGCTTTTGAGCTTGACTCACTACTATGGAGCACATGATGGTAACCACCCTGAGAGCTCCTCTGATCCAGACTGTACTGTAAGATCAGTAAAACACAAATCATGGGCTGCACTGTAGCAATGATGACTCTGGAACACAGGACTAGGAGGTCTACATGGGTCAGCAAGCCCAGATCCGTGTCCTTGCAGGCAGCCGTAGAGTCACTATACATCCACTTCCCAGCAGCCAGAAAATTTCAGACCTTTTGTTCAACGTCTGCCTCGCTCAGTGTTACCTGGTGTCCTTCCCCTGGCATAGGCTGTGTTTTCCCAATGTTTAAGCAAAAATGCCAGCCACAGAGCAGAGGCAGGTCCCCACCCACACCTCTGTGCCATTTCTATGCAGAGGAAAGGGGTAACCCTGAACTCTGACGCTATGTGTGATGCCAGTAGATGATGTCAAGAAATAGGGAATATCTTCCTTTACTGGGCTGAATTCTGATTTCATGCTCCCAAAAGCAGTGTTTCATGTCCCTGACTTACCTCTAAGGCCGTTAAAGGATAAGTCCAGCTGCCTGCAAAAGAGTCAATAGTAGCGAAGCAATCTCAGGTTGTTTCTGACTTGAAGGATCTTTTTTTGTTTGTTTGTTTGCTTTTAAAGTGATTTCAGGCTTTAACTGCATTGTTCTGATTTATCCACACTTCCCCCCAGATTTGCACTGCAGGGGGAAAAAAATGCTTCAGTGACTTAATTCAAAGCATATCATAGTGAGTCGCCAGCATAAACCCATACTGACTTGTGGTTGAGATCAGTGCTCATCCATATTGACCCGGGAGGCAAACACAGACCAAGGAGAAAACCAAGATAAATATTCTCCTTATGGGACAATACATCTTTACATTGGCTAGAAATCTCAGTTTAATTCTTAGGCCCTCAGTAGAGAAAAACTGAAAAACAGTGATGAGAAACAAGCACATTTTAAAAGAAAGGAAAGATATGCTTTTTAAGGCAACATAGTAATTTTTCTGATTTCAAAACCACTTGCCTCATTGATTTTTGATCCAAACCACATAAGCTCCACATAAAAATACAGCCTGTCCCTATAGGGCATTTAAAAATATACACTCCTTAGGTCTTTTCCTTTGTCAATATAGAATTTGTCAGTGTGGGAGAAGAAAAAAACAGAAATAATAAAAATAATCAAAGAGGACTATCTGCATTAGTCCAGGAGGTGATGTGGGATCCCACAGCTGGGGATGAGCTGTGGTCTCAGGCCATGACAGGGAAGTCAATGGGATCTTTGTCCCTGGTGTCAGTGAGGCTTTCATTTGCTCTACTCCTGCTAAAGGTCATTATATGAAGCGTGATGCTAAAATTATGCTAATACAAAAATGTTTTCTAGCTTGTAGGCCACAGCATGTTAGTGAAACCAGAGACACCGAAGTTCAGGATGGGCAAGATATGGCATGATGTGACTAACACTTTTTGTCATACTGATCTCAGTCTCCTGCAGCTGGACTTCACCTGCTAAACTAAGCTCAGGACACTTTGCGAGGGCTTCACCCAAACCCAGCTCAGATCAGCAGCAGAATTCCTCATCCACAGCACAGAGTTTTAAATAGGGCCTATCACAAATTTTGCATCTCCTCATCAACTGATGTTTTCGTGTCACTGTGAATTCCTAAATAGTTCCACTAGCAACACTTCAGTGTCTTTTGGTATCTGTCATCTCATCCTTCACCTCACCTGATCTTTCTCTGAGGTCATTGGTGTCGTTCCTTTCTGTCCCCTGTGTTGTTGGATGTCAAACTAAAAGCACTCCTGATGCAAATGTGCTAGATGAGCAAATGGGAATATGACAGCCTCCTCCCCTCACAAAGCTCCATTTTTGCAATTGCAAACAGGAATCCTTTGGGGTCTGGAGTACTGTATTCCGTTAAAGCAATCTTAGCAGAGGAAAAAGAGCTCTTTGTGACTGAACACTTGCAAAGTGTTTCAAGGGGTTTCTTCACTGCAGTCCTTTTGGAATGGTGCAGGGGACTCAGACCCTGTCCTGGAGAAGGCAGATGGACCAGATGACCCCTTCAGCTCCCTTGGAGCCCTGTTGTGCATGGATGCTAGAGTCCATCAACATCAGGGTCATCTTTGATCTACAGCTCACTTTTGTTTTCAATTTCCTTTACATTGTAAAACTTTGCAGCATCCAACAGGATGCTGACCTTGCTGTTTTGGGAGCACACCAAGTCATTTGTTTAGGACATAGTTATACCAGATGGCTATATCTGAAATTAATTTATCACAATCATTTTGGGTGGACTGAACTTACAAGTATGTGAGAGCTTTTTGGGAAGTATAGTGATTTTTTGATATTCCCATCCTTGATATTTCTATGTTGAAATTTCTTTGAGTTAACTTCCAGAGAACTAAGTAATTTTCCTTGTTAGGTCTGTGCTATAAATGTGTTTGCGTGCGTATTATGGGATAACAGCTTTACTCTCCCTTATGTCTCATTGACTCTATACAAAGGTGCACAGGGTATGCAGGTATTCCTCTTGCACTGGCTAAAGGAATTCATGTGCCCAGCTTCACTCTGCCTTTGAAAATCTGCCTTTGAATTGTTAGAGTAACATGCCGCATCTCATAACTTTCCTGCATGTTCCTAAAATATGAATACAAAATGGGTTTTGGATTAAACATTTTCCCTTGGGCACTCTTAAATCATGTAGAAAAATGAAGCTAGGGGGAGGAGAATGTTTTAGAACTGAGATTATTTATTTTCTTTTCCTTGTGATAAAAGCTTGATCCAAAACACATTAGAGACAATAAGAAAACACTCCTACTCATTTGGTGGGTGAGAGCCCAACAAATCATGTCCAGAGGCCCTGTGTGGAATCGTACCTTACTGCTGACTCACTTGGGCTTTCTCCTCATGCTTTGGTGAAAGGCCCGGAGATCCTTATCGGCTCCATAAAAACCTGCTGGGTGCTGCTGCCCGTAACAGGGCTGTCAATCAAGCGGGTGACTGCTGGGGTGCATCCTGCGGAAACGTTTACGGGGGAGCGCACCTGGCGCTGAGTAGGTGTGTTTGCTCAAACAGTGCCGGGAAGGCTTCTCCTGACCCGAAGCCAAACACCTCCCGGCTCAACGTGCTGACTTGCAGCAGCGCCCAGATGTTTGCTTTTGGCTCGGCTCCTGACGCAGGCCAGCCATACCGTGCCAAGGTACGTGGCTTGCGTTCAGAGGCTGACACAACTGGCATGAAGATATGTGCTTATTTCTCTTTTCCTTTGAGGCTGAGCTTCCTTGGTGTTTGCAAACACAAGAAGCCTCCTCAAGAACAGAGAGGAGGAGAAAGGTGGGCATTAGGGAGGAAGTGATGACAAAAGGTACTGGCTTGAATTCTGATGCTGGCAACTCTCTGCCCAACAGAAGGTTTCCCCACGTTTCTCCTCCACCAGGACCTTGTTGAACTGGGGCAATATCTTTGGATGAAATTGAGAGATGAAGGTGATGGAATGACCATTGCTCTCCCGAGGTTCTTCACAGACCATGGTTTTGCCCTCGGGAAATATTTTTAATGACTAAGTGAACAAAATCTTCTGATTCATGATGCTGTACCTTCAGGGGCTCTGTTCTACTCTGCTCCACCCAAAAGCCTCCTCTGCAAAGGATGGAGTGGAGGAGTAGACCTTACATGGTGTACAGCCCTGAAGGGACTTCAAAGAAGCTATAGCAATAGGAGTGGAGTGCTTTATTTATTGTGCAAAGTGCTTTAACCTGCCATTTTAGAGGCTTCAGCTGGGGTGCAATATGACCAGGCACATGTAGGTGCAAGCTTCCCTGGAGAGCAAGAGTGGCTCACAGCCCTCCAGGTGGGGCAAGATATCAAAAGCGCTCCAGACTCACTTTCAGACCATTTTGTGGTGCCTTATTTAGGCTGTGGGACTCCTGGTAACACAGCAGAGCTGGTGACCTGAACTGTTCAGGTCGTCTGAGCTTATTCTTGAGCTCACAGATGACAGTTGCTTAAAGATGGGGGCTGACAACACATTACCCAACCACAATAGAAGGTGACTTCAGGGGCACACATCCCATTTTGGGCCCGAGATTGTATATGAACAGTAGGAAATTATTGCCTAATGAGCTCTGGGTTGCTCTCTCTGTGGGACATTAGGTCACTGCAAATACCACATTTAAGATTGCTTAAATTTTCATGGAACTGTTTACTTTGGGAAGGGAACTGCCAAACAGACAATAGAAAGAATTCAAAGGAGGGAAATATTTGGGGCTATAAGCTGTTCTTGATCTGCCTGTGCAGGTTGTAGGAAGAGTTGGGAAAAACACAAACCTAAAGTCATCATTATTGTTAAGCACCTTGTGTAGAATTGGGGATGGGGATCTCCAGGTTTTAGATAGTTGCAAACTGGCTCATAGAGTTATGTGAAATCAGTGAAACTGCTCTAATTTGCAGCAGTAAGGCATTTAAGTGTTGGTAGTGAACAAACCCTCAGAACAGCTCCACTGTAACTGTCTCCAGAAAATTAATGAGGATCCTGAAAGAAAGATGCGGTGTTTTAATCCCCAACTGGAGAAGTCTAAGTGTCGTATCACAGGATTGACACTGCAAATGGCTTAGAAAACAGCAGTCACTCAGGTCAAGGAGAACAAATAACCATGTCTGGAAACTGTCTCGGTGCCACTCATCTCAGTAGGAAATGCCACAAAAGCGATGATGAAACAGAGCAGACTGCAACTTCTCCCTGGGAGGTGCGGAGCCCATGGGAACAGGCTTAGACAACTTCACTAAAAACAACCAACTTGTTTTTATTGTATAGAATAATATATTATCCTGAAATTAACCTGTGCATTCATGCTGGCCAGGTGGCTTACTGTGAGCCTGAGATGGCATGGAATTGCAACAACAAAAAAACCCTCTATAAATACAGGCATTCAGCCGGGATAATTGATAGATTGTATCGCAAAACGTCCAGCAGCTTTCTTGACAGCTTGTAGGTTTTCCTCAGCAGACACCATAGTGGTTTCATAGTTTACTGTCTGATCATTCTTCAGTGTTATCACATGTAGTCCTCTCCAAGTTACACGACGTTTCCTGTTTACAAAAACAGGAAATCGCTGGAGCAGAAAGGGCAGGTTGCAACAACTCATTTATTACTGTTGGTTTTTTCTCTCCCCTTGCTAACTACCCTGAAACCAAAAGAAATGTTGGCAAGAGCGCACTCCATATCCATGCGACACAGAAAGGGATGTAGTTCACTGCCTCTCTTGCTGGCATTAAGTTATGCTGTCATTTATCCATGCAGAGACATGTTTTGCTTTACTCGGTGCCTTTACTACTTGTAAATGCAAATACATCTCTTGTATTATTTCTAATGTGGAACTGAAGTGAATCTGTTTATTGATTGCTTCTCTGTCTAAATGGTGCCTGCAACTTTCACAAAATCACAGTACACTCATTAATTTGACCACCTGATTTTGTAAAGGAGCACAGCAGCATCATAAAACAATGCAGGGGCCTGAATACATTTTCTTGCCACCTGTATCTTGTAGAGTGCCACTGTGGCTGGACAGAAGGAGTCTGTGTGGCCTTTAATCTGCAAGGCTGTGGATGGTTTAACTTGATGCACAAATGTCTGCGGACAGAGCTGGGGGGGTTTAAGGAGATCAGTCTGAGCCTGCATGTCCTGCAGCTTGGTTCAGCCTCGGTGAGGTTTTGTGAGGGTCTTGACCCAGCAGCTGTCGCAACGTGGGACTTAAAGCAGGGAGACAACTCACCAGTTCCATCTACTGTTACTAAATTTGCCATTTAAATGTTGTTGAACCTAAGAAAGAAAAAATGAGGTATTAGCATTAAGAAGGAAGGCAGCAGAACAGACAGACACTGAATACCAGATCATTTTGCACCAGGGCAGCATGAGTTGTCCTTCTCCTCATTCAGTTGCTCCTGTAAAAAGGCTGTCAAGCATTCAAGGCTGTCAAGGCTTCCAGAGGTACCAGTATAAACTGCCTGTTGTAGTGAGGCAGGAAAGCTGTTAAATGCAGGACACACTTTCTGTGGGACCTACCCTATCTGGTCCTGCTGTTAAGTACAAGGTTGATAAGGGCTCACACCCTCTGCCTGAGGTAGGAGGTGTTAAGGGGAAGATTGAACCCTTGGGTAGGTGCTGAGAGCTGTGAAAGTTGCCCCTCACCTCCCACAACATCCCTCGTGCTCACCCCATCCTCAGGGCTGGTCCTTGCCCATGGACCTGCTGTGGGCAGTGGTGGCCCCTCCAGCATCCTGCTGCCTGCTGGCAGCCATGGGCTGAGGTCCCAGCTCACCCAGGCTGACTGGAGATGCTGTCATGAGAAAGTGCCTTTTTCTCATTGCTTTGAGGGTTTTCCACAAGAGCACTTGAAAGGGAATACCGACAGGGCTGCTTCCAAAGCAGGCTTGGCAACACCGTCTGCAGAGCCTTGCACTGGCTTGAGACAGCCTTGGGCAAGGTCGCCTCAGCTCTGGGGCTGAGCTGTGAATATTTTCCATAGAATTAAAACAGAAAAGAAGAAAAAAGCCCTAATTTCAGAGATAGTTATCTCCTCTGGCAGTCTTTTCCACCCAAGGCAGGGTCCTGCAGCCCCAGAGCCTGGGAGCAGCAGGTGGGCAGAGCTGGTACACGCAGGGCTGGGGTATGGTACATCACCTGGGGTTTTCTCCAAGGAGTTTTGGACTCTTGGGGACCTGGAACTGCTTGGTCTTGGGTACTTTGTTCATAATCAAAAGCCCTTTGTCCCTGAGTTGTCCCCCTCCCAAGATGCCCCAGCTGCTGTCCACACTCCAGGACACCCATTATTCCCCATTATTTGTACAGCTTCCTGGTGAATGCAATGGAGCTCAAACTGGTGGCTGGAGAATGCAAGGACAGGAGAGACCCCATTGTTTCTTCCTTTCCTAGATATTCTGGGATCTGCTGGCATGTCGTATTGCCTGTATTTAGGGGAGGGTGGGTTTCCTTGAACAGCAGCTGGTGCCCATGCAGTTGTCTCTGTGTAGCTGGGCACCCCAAAACCAGCCCCCTCTGACCGTCCCTCCCCAGGGCTGGCGCAGGGGCTCTGCTGGCTGGCCTCCCCTCACTGGCAAAGCCCTCTGTTTTCACAGCCAGTCTGTTAGCATTAGAATAAGGGAAAAGAGGGAAATGCAGTTCTTACAGTGCCAAACTGGAAGGAAAACCCAGCAGGGCGCTGGAGGAAATGAGGCCGTAATACACAAAGGGGCCCAAAGGCAACGGGAACTGGGACATTTTTGTGGATTCAGCCTTAAACAGCTCATGAGGTCACATTGGCAAAGTAGGGCTTGGACCTCCAGACCTAGACAAAGACCAAGTGTTTTTCCTCCACCACTGGACTACAGGAGGAGAAGCACAGCAAAAGTTCTTGCTTGCTCTTCCTTGGATTTAGGAGCTCTCCTATAAGGATGCTACCCCACGTCCCTCCAATGGGGCTTGACGTGGCAGCAGTAAGGCTGGGACGCTGCAAACAGAGGCAGCCCTACCTGTGAGACTACAGCAATGACAAAAGAGTTGACAAGAAAATTGCATGCTTTAACAAGAGCAGAAGTGGTTTATTTTGTGCTGCTGAAGCAATCTCTCCTGGCAGGGCATGTCAGCCATCTCTGGCTGATAGATGCTGGCAATTAGCAGTGTTCACAGAAGGGCAATATTCTCCAGATCTTTATTTGTATAACCTTTATACAGGGAGCAGGAGTTCTGAGAGCCAAGATTGCATTTTCTAGCTTGAGCCAGCCCTTCGTCTTGCATATCATGCTAGCGAAGCACAGGAGGAAAATATATACATTACCCTGCAGAGGATGCAGCAAGGCCTGTGGGAGCACACAGCTCCTCCTGCCTTTTGGAGGGACCAGCTGGGACTATGACTGGTTGCAGTGAAATGCTCTCCTCTGGCTGTGCTGCTGCAAGTACTACAGACCTGTCAGGCCTCATATGGTGAGGATGACCGTGGGATTGTCTCAGTGTGAGCTGAATATTAGACATGTCATCCAAGTTATTCGTTCAGGCTCCCTCTGAAGGCAGTGGGAAGAATGAAGCCAAGAGAGATGAGATACTGTGGTGGTTTTACACTGCTGAGCAGCTAAACTCCCCAACAGCTCTTTCACTCCCCCTCCTCAAAAGAGAGCCAGTACAGACACCCTGCGAGATACCTTTGTCCCAGGAGGGATACCTGTTAGCATCTCAAATGGATCTGAAGGTGGATGAGTGGACAACTTAGTTGAGCCCTTAGTTCACTGTGCCTTAGTGTGTCTAATTTGTGTGTTGAATCCCACCAAACAAACTCCCTCCCAAGTCAACAGAGAAAGCATGGCAGGTGCCTACAGAAGACAGAACATTTACCCAGAGACTCTAATTTTGGGGGAGCTTGTGTTATGCGAGATGAATCCTGGCCCTGCCTCCTGCTCCCCTGTGCTTACAGATTGAAATCAAAGTGTTTCACAACTGAGCTTTTTGAAACAACTAAGGAGAATTTGAAAAAAATATGGTCAGATTAAAATAAAACATAAATAACAGCATTTCAATGGTTTGTTAAATGAGACCCTCAGCATACATGGCTCTATACTGACGTGTGAAGAGATGGTCTGTGCAAGAAGAGCTCTGAGGAGGCTCTGAAACACCCCACCTCTTAGTGATGTGCTCCTGCCCCCCAGAATCATCACAGGCAATGAAGTAAAATACCTGTAGGTAAAGGGAGTTAACTAAGAGAAAATGGATGCAGCTAGAGCTTAGCCAGAGCTGTTCTCAGTCATTTAGTTTTACTGATGAAATTCTAAGTAAGTTTGTGGTAATTTGCAAGGGCAGGTAATCTACGTTTCCTTTAAGTTTGGGGGCTGCCTATCAAACTGGTTTTCTCCATTTTCCTCTTCCTCATCCTTCACCTTAACTTCACTTTTTTAGAAGTTTGCAGTATCAGACATGTTAACGTTTGCAGACTGCAGTGCTATTAGCCCTGGCTGTTTAGGAGCTTTCCAACAGACTGAATTTGCTTGTGGAAAAAACCATCGTGAGAGATGATCCTGTAACTGCGGGAAGCAAGGCCAGTGAATCTTGTTTTGGGGAATGCTCTGTAAGCTGCATAGATCTGATTACAAGTTAGCAATTGTTTGTGGATTGCTACCATGGAATATATAGCCTTCTGTATCATAATGCAATAATCAAAATTACATGTGCTTAGCACATCACGAGGCAATCTCTTTACTCAGCAAGTCTAAACAAAGGGCCATTTTCCAGCTGGGCATTATATCTAGGTACCCTTTGGAAAATGGTTGCAAGCTTCTGGCTCCAACTCTGGCTCTGTCCGTGTCCCACAGAAAGCCTGGCTTTGCCCTCTGAGCTGCGGAGAGGCTGAGGGAGGCGTTTCTCATGGATCTGCCAGCATGCACCTTGGTGGAGCAACAGTCGCTGTGCATGAACCACCAACAGATCATTGGTGTGTGGGAAGAAGAAGGGGTTACTGCCAGCCAAAATACAGGTGCATAGAGCTGCTTTTGCAGCCTACGTATGACAGGCATCCAAGAAATGAAGGAAATACGCTGTGGGCTGTAATTAGGCCCCCGCGGCTGATACTTCTTCCCCTTAGAGGAACACTTTTCTGAAGGTTCTTATGTATTATCGAACCATATTATCTCTTCAAGAGCAATCATGCTCAGGGTCACTGGGTAGCAGGGCCAGGCCAAGCGCAATAAAATAAGCTGGGCTGCTAATTCGAAGCAGATTGCTCCAGCTATGCAGCAGCACTAGTGCACATGGAAGGACATCACACTTCAAAACCCGACACAGGCTCCCCGACCCAGCCAGAATAAACTGGGTTCCAGTCATACCTCAGAATAAACTTAAGTAAGCTTAATAAATATTATATTTAAACATATGTGGCTCTGTGTGTAAACCACTGTAACCAAATTGAAGCAAACTGGAGCTTGTGTTACAAGCGCTGTGGAAATATCAGCATTTGGCTCTTTTAATAGCCCACTGTTTGTACTACCAAGCAACAGGCGCTCCAAATAAGAAGCCATAGCAAACCTTACCTCCTTCTGACGCCTACTATCTAATGGAGACCAGATGCAAAGGGATATCTTGCCTGCAGTGAGTCACCCAAGAAGAAAAACATGGTATACATCCAAAAGGGGACAACCCAATGGTACGGGTCCTGGTAATTCAAGTGACCACCAATTGCCTCTTTAGTCCTGAGTAAGTTCAACAGTCTGCTTGCCCAGGCTGTCATCTCTGACTTACTAGAGAACAGAATGAGACAAAAACACTCCCAGGACATCATTAAAAGTCCTAAGAAGTCTACAAGTCTACTATGGGATATGTTGTGGTTTAGGGTGTTTTTTTTTTTTCTCATTCCTATCAAAATCTTTTTGACTGGAAGTTTCCCAATAATCCCCCCGGCTATATTTCATGGTGAATTTAGTGTTCATGCTCAGGTGTAGACATTACGTTGAAAATGAGCAATAGCAGCTGCTTATTTCAAATTATTATTCATATTCCTGAAGCTAATCCCCTTGATAGAAGGACAACAGGGTTTTGGGTGGGGGAGAAGCAGCTTGTCTGGCATATGCCAGAATATGCCACTCACAGGGAAACTGAAGAGGCATAGTCTGGATGAAAATGCTCAACAGTGGACAAAAATGGATTGGAAATATTTACTCAGAAAACAGTTAATAAAAATAGCTTGCAGTCAAACTGGAGGATGTACTAAGTGGTCTCCCGAGGTAACAGAACAGAGACAGGCATTTCAGATGCTGAGTGAGCATCGAGATGAGATGGGCTGGGAAGAAAACATTAAAATTTGCTTTGGAGGACAGTGTTAGAATTTAAAATTATCTTTACAAGTTGTAGATAGAGACTGAAAAAATAAGGGAGCAACGCAAGAAGGACAAGGTACCCCACTTAGGCATAGGTAATTGTCTGAACAAATGCAAGAGCAACTGGTTAGACAGCTAAGGGTTTAGGGGCTGTAGTGAAATACAGGCTGGTTGGAGGCATCAATATCAGGCTGTCCCAAAAAGGGCATGAAGGTATATGTAAACATGAAATATTCATGAAGCAAATTTTCCATTCTGTTTAACATTGGTAAAACCTCTCTTAGAGTACTGTGTCACGTCCTGGGCAATCTTCAACTTGTAGAAGTTTGCTAGAAAGGGGAATGTTTTAGTCTGCTTTTAGTTCTCAACGTTCATCATGCTTAGAGCAAGATGTTATCTGGTTCATGACCATCTTCCTTTGCTTTTCTTGCTCCGCGTGAGCACTGTGTTTGTTTCTATTCTCGTTCATGTTTGGTTAGGAACATGAATTTATTTGAGTAGGTATAGTTACAGATGTGTGTAGACATTTTATAAAATGATGTGCAAAGACAGCTGTGTGAGGTTCTGAACACAAGTGCAGTAAGGGCTTGGACACATGGACAAGTAACCACACTTATCACTGGGGTGCAGAAGTTGCTGGTTGCACATTCCTAGCAGCGTATATGAGATAAAACCCTCTTCAGTTGCCAGATAAGATGCAGCTTTAGCAATGGTCTAAAAGTGCAGTCTTCCAGCTCTGTTGATGCACACAGCACCCAGGAGGCCAAAGGAACTTGGTACTCATGCTGAAGCCTGATGTGTTGATCCCTCTCCCCTCTTACGCATGCACACACAGGATGTCCCTGCATCCTTCCTTCACCTCCGTGTGCACCAGCAGGAGCCCAGCTGGCATCAGGGGTGGGAGGTGAAGGAATATAGTGAGAAAAAAAAATCAGACATGTCCTATAGGGTCTTCTTAAGATGCTTTAGGAAAATGAAACTTTGGATCTATCTGAGGGACGGAAATTGGGCGTGATGTGAAATTATTCACAATGGGTCATTGAATGCTTTCTTGCACCTACCACAGCTTCCCCCGACCACTGACATTATCTTGTTGAGCTGAGTGGTGGGAGAAGCAAAACACTTAGAAGGAGATAAATGGGCTATATTTGAGCACTGTGTGCTTGATAAATTAGCTGTGCACCCAGGCTGCCTTTCATCTCCGTAGGAAGGAAGGGCATTTCAGAACTCTGTGATCTCCCAGCCAGGGAGACAGATATCTCTGCAGTGCCAGAGGCAGCCAGTGCATTAGCCCTGTCAGATATCAGCACATTTAAACAAAGCCATCTCACAATTAGCACTTTGCTATTTCCTCACCACTGCCTGTAATTTGGGGATGTCAATGGGTTGCTTCGAAGGGGGTTCATGCCCTTCGTGTTGCTGTTCATGACACCCAGCTGTGGTTTCCAGCCACCAGAGCACGAGGAACTGGTTTTGTAAATGTTGCTTGTGTGCTGCAGCCCTTCTTGATGGACCATGTGTGAGGATCTGGATGTGGGTCTCACTTTCTTACAAAATATCCTTCTGAGGGAATGTAAGTGCTCAAAGTCACTTGTGAGATTTTGAGGGGTTTACATCTGTTCCCTAAGTAGATTTAGCCAAAACTTTGTAATTTACCATGAAGTTTGCAGAAACTGGGATTAATGTAGTGAAATCTTCACAGATCAAGAAGGCAGGACATTGGTGACACCAGCTGATTTTACAAGATACCCATTATTTTTAAGCATCTGAAGATTTTATTTGCTAATTCTTCTGCCTTCAGGTCAGAACAAGAAGTCAAGTTTCTGACTAGTTTGCATCAAGGCATTTTAAGCTGGGTCCTCTGAAAGCTAAGCAGAGGTTCACGCTACTTCAAGTCTTCTGCAGCAAATCCATGTGCTCTGGTCCTCTGGCCTGGCTGAGACACAGTGTTGGACCTTCAGAAGTCAGGCAAAAGCAAGACGAGGACTTTTACATTCAGTGGCACTAGAGGGCCCAGTTCACTCAGAACCAAAAATCCAAACTCTAAAGGCAAAGCACACTACTGCAGGAGAAAAACGGACTGATACAACAGGCAAGGCAAGGCATGGATTTTTTTTTT
>VXAA01004101.1:16597-61273 GCA_013399115.1 Anseranas semipalmata | reverse complement strand
TTTTTTTTTTTTTTTACACAGCAAAATCTCTGAAAAAGTTTATTTGGGGAGAATTGAAGTGGATTATTCTCTGATAGGTCAGGATCTTGAATAAAATTTATCTTTTCCTGCTAGTCAGGGATCAAACTAAAGAAAGGTTTTCGAACTAGATGGATTAGAAGTCCTTGTCTCAATTTTGGACAATGACATTTCTAATGGTATTTATAGATGTTTGTCTATAGATTGTTGGTTTTTTTATTATTATTTGTTTTATTTGTAAAGTATATTCCTATTAGAAAATATTTTGTGATCTAGTTCTACTAAGATCTAGTCCTAACTGAATCTTGTTTAAGGATGTAGTGATGAACAGGTTATAGGAGAAGCAAATAAGGCCCCTGTGGAATCTATGCAATTTCATGCAGAATGTTAAATGTTTATTATCATTATTAGTTTTTAAATATCTGTTAATGCTTCCAAGTAAGAGAAGAAAAGTGCTATTAAACTTTCTCATTAGCTTCTTGGTTCCCTTCACTGATTTTTTTCTGGTTCCAGCTAACAGCATCTCAAAGAATGAGAGCACAGTCTTGATTCATGGCATGTATTTCCCCATTTTTCCCTTTGTGCCTTGGCACCATCTAGCAATTAGCACTGCTTTGTTAATTAGTGTATCACCACTTTAGACACTGAAGAACTTGAATTAAGCATCATGAACTTGACTTACAAGGACAAGGGCTCTTAAAGGAGCAACAGCAGAAGAGGAACAGGACTGGTCAACAGCCTGAACAATCAAGACACCCAAAATACTGTGCTTGGGAAGATGTCAGTGTTTCCTAATATCACAGAAAGCAAGAGTTTGCAGACTTCGTGAGAGGGTGGCCTTTGCTTGCAACAAAGACGAAAAGACACGTATTTACAGATTAGAACTGTCAAAATATTTATGTCTTCTTTTTGGCTCCAGTAAGCCTGGAATTAGGAAATATACTTTGGCTCATGAACACACATTTTATGTACTATGTACAGCAAGGACATGGCTGGAAGGAGACTCCTACCTGCTGCCTATTCCTAGGGCTGACCCAAATAACCAGAGATGGAAAATAGCCATACACTGACTTCTACTTAAGGGGATACCCAGGTGAACAGCATTTTGTTTTACCCAATGAAGAAATATCTCCTGTTTAAAACAGAGATAATCTCAAGCATCTTGTTTGAGAAAATAGGACTGAATGTCAGCTCTTATGTATCCATGGTTAATATTGGCCAAATTTGTCCAGAGCAAAACAGAAGTGTCCTACTTCTAATCCCATGTGTCCACAGTCCCAACAGTGTGAGGCTGTACCACACCAACAATTAGGAATTGTTATTCCTAATATTAAGCATTTAACTTCTACCATTGGTCCTATTCATGAGTGAAGTCAGGTTTTCCGTATTTGTCCTAAGGATCCAGCTGAAGGACTTTGAGTGTTTGATGTTTTCATTGTTACCACACGATCCTCCTCTGTCTCTGCTGCTGTGCTTTATGCTGGTTGGGACCCTGAGCCCTGAATCATCTCTGGGAAGTGGCTGCTCTGAGTGGTCCAGTGCAAAGTGTGAAGCTCTTCGGTGGTTGCTGTGGTTTCTTCTCTCTGTTTTGCAGGGCTCAGCTCTTTCCTGGTGTTCAGTAAATGACAAATACATCTTTTTAAGTGTGGTTTTGTAGGGATGTGTGAATTGTGTCTGCTGATACCTGCCTGTCTGTTTAGCCCTTCCAGTAACAGTTAAGCTTCTTTCCACCAAATTTGACAGAGGGATGGGAGTCTCAATGATAACGACGTTTCTACAGAATTCATGAAATTCGACATGTGGAAAGGAAAGAGAAATCCAAACTTTTGCCTGCTATTGTGGGAAAGCACAGAAGATTCAGCCTTTGCAGCTCTGTTTGACAGCATCCATATAACGAAGCAGCCAATGTGCATGTGGGTAGCACTGCCTCTTATCCTTGGGCATATCTCATGGGACAGCACTGGAATGACTGCGTATAATGCAGGGGGACACAGAACAATTTCTTGGAAATGTATTGTTGCCAGAAATCAGATTGGGATGCAGCTTAGTGTGAAAAAAAAANAAAAAAAAAAAAAAAAAAAAAAAAAAAAAAAGAATTAATTTTTGCTACATCAAAGCCAACAGCAAGATTCCTAGTCTTGAATTTTGGCCACATTTTATAATAAAGTGACAGAAGAATGAATTTCTAAGACTGAAAATTTGGTGAATGCAGCCCTTGCCATTGGCAACACCCTAGTCATGTGGTGGGTGATTCCAAATGGTCTCCCTTGCAAAATTTGGGCTTTTATTTTATTTCCTGAGGCTCAGTTATTTTGCTCTCATGCAAAGATTTGAGCATTTGTCCTCCTAAACTCCTTTTGTTTTGCCTCAGATGAGACAAGAAGCCGGTTCTCAGTTTGGACCTGAAGGTGGGATGTGTTCACCCAGTACTTGCCTCTGGGTCTTGTGTGGGTCATGGGTGCTGGAGTCCTGTTGCTGCCAAAGGACCTCAATAGTGGAATCACCCACCTGCCTCGGCTACTCGCCTAAAGGTGCCAAAATCTCTCTCTGGAGGTACCCACCCCTCTCCAGGGCTGTGAGGGAAACCCTGATGTTGGGCTGGGTTCCTCACTTTTACACAGCTGTGAGGAGGAGTGGCATGCAGGAAGCTTCATTCAAGTATAAAATGCTTGAAGCTTCTTCACAGGCAGAGTTTTATGGTGGAAAGTAGAGGATAACAGTATTCACCCGACTTTTTTTGAGGTTCACCATCAGTATTTACAAAGCACTAAAGGTCAGCACCATTCTGTATTACGCACGGGCAAGAGAGCAAACTCACTTGGTTTTGGAAATGTGAGACATATTGAGATGTTTAAAAAGATGTTTTCAAATGAGCTTACTCTTTTCTACCATTTAGGAACAACCATCAGCTATTAGCTGTCCCACTTTTAATGCCCATGACCAAATACTTGAAGGTATTTCTGGAGTGCCCAGAACTATTTCAGCAAAAGTGGTAATTACAGAAACGATACTGCTTCCAGCCAGCAATATCCCACAAGATGAGAGCACCAGACAGCCCCTGGCCACAAGTAACAGAAATTTGAAAGAAAATAAAGGGTTTATTTTAAAAAGAAAAAGATCATAACTTTATAATAACATTATTATTCAAAGAAAAATACTTCCTTATGAATTTGAAAAAACACTTTAGGCTTCAGCTTTTTTTTCCATGCCCCAATTGCAATTAATTCCAAACCATGAAATAGATCATACAATAACATTAACTGGATGTGGGTGTTGTTGGTTCCCCAAAGGCTGTCATTTCACTCTGGTCTACTAGCTGGTTTTCAGGATTATACCCTGAAGACTTTGAAGGTGTATGACAGAAAACAGCCTAAAATGTTGCCTCCTGGCTTTTTTTTTTTTTCTCACTGAAAAAGAAACTTTCTTGGCTGACACATCAATATTTGTTTTTCATGATTTCAAGTGAGCAAAGTTTTGGTCTTTTTCTTTTCTTTTGGCTCTTCCAAATAATTTATACATTTGTTTCAAATTTAAAAAATATTGAAGAGTTGACTGTTTTTGTGGGCACTATTTTTGACTATTCTACTCATTATATCTGCACAAAATTGTATTGTTTATGTGTGTATGGTGGAAAGTCATCCTCATACTGAAAGTTGTTCCAGAGTCTTTACAATAGATACCTTCCAATTAAACCCAATTTGGAGATATTCTATGGGACATAAGTGCTGCACAGATCTTTTGCTCTCTTTCTCTGCAGCAGTGAACTTGTCCTTTTGTCCAGAAGAGTGAAAATGACAACCTTGTAACAAACCATCTGAGTTTATATATGCCAAAACAATCTCATGGCCAGTATGTTTAGTTTTCCACTGTACATAATTTTCTTGTTTTTGAGAAAGGCTGAGCCATGAGTGATAGGCCTATGGATTAATGACTGATAAAGGTAGCATTCCTTGGTGGTATGACCGAGGTGGAAGAATAATAAAACCAAGAGCCAAGACATAGCTGGTATTTAGTCCTAAAGGAAACGTCCTCCCTGGAGATTAGTATTCTTATTGCATTTTGTTAAGAAAATAATTGCCATTTTTCCTCTGCGTATCAAAGTCATCATGCTTTTGCTACGCAAGACTTTATTTATGTAGGTCTGACTGTAGAAACTAATTCACAGTGGAGGAGGAGGCAGGGAAGAAGGTTTCCATTACCAAGTTTGCTGCAGTGAGCTGCCTCTGATTTGTTCTGTCCTTAGGGATGGAAAGGCCTCACAAGGCATCCTTGCAAAAAGCAGCACACAAAAGTTATGTAACAAAATATAATTTTTCCTCTCTCTGGCTTTATCTGACTTTTCAAAACACGCTGTGTTCACTACAGAGGATGAGAAAACAGGATTCAGTATGCAGCATTTTATAGTCAGGCCCTAGTTCAGTCAGTCTTAGCAGCCTTGATTTTCTAGGGATATACTTAAACTTGCAAGTGCTCTACCTCTGGACCAAGACTTTGGCTTGTTACTGTACAGGGTTTTGTCAGTAAAACATCAGGGTTGATACACCCTTTTTTAGATTGATTTGGTTTGAGATAGCTAATGTGTCTAAAAGTTTGTGGCAAGTCTGTGAAAACTAAAGTTATTGTTTATTTTTAAGGCAACACAGACTGTGCAGCTGTGCTCAGTTACACATGTTAAAGTTGGAGTATATTTCTGAACAAAATTACTTTTGATACTATGATCGGTAGAGAGACAAATGACACAATGTGTTTCATTGAGGCAAAATTAATTTGTGGTACAGTTATAGCCCCTGTTACCAGCCTGTTTAATACATGTAGACCTATGGGTTTGGCAATTGTTTTTACTCCGAAAGTACAAGTCTGGCTGCAGAGGAATATAAGCATCACATTAAGCCTATATATTTCTCCAAAGGGAAGAAGTCACAGCTCTTGCTTCCAATCCATGCTCTCCAGACACAGGTCCAGAACTTCCTACAGGAAATAGTACTGGCAGGAATGTACCTTGAACATGACTTCTTTATAGGGTTTTTGCACCTATGTCCAGGATCCCAGGAAGTTTCAAAGACTTGAATGCTCCCCACAAAGGGGCATCTATATCCTTTCTTTCAAGAACTGAAGAAGGACCTGTCTTTTCTTTCAGAATATCAGTGCATCAAGGTGATCTATATTTAGTCAGTGCCCAAGCCTTAGAGCCCTCCTCAATGTGTCTGTTGCACAGCCACAAGGCTGCAGCTTTTTCTGGAGAGAGAGGAGCTGAAGGTTTGTCACTTTTGGAATTATCGGAAGAAGAAAATGATTAATGAGACCTGAGAGAACATGAATGATCCTGACTGTGACTGGTGGGGTAAATGCTCCCAGACTTGCTTGATGCTGTGTTTAAGTATTTTACATTACATTGGGTGAAATACAGAAACTTTTGAGCAAGGTCAGCATTGTGGTCGTGCTCTCCCACATAGAGCCCTTAGGTTATAATGCCATGTTTATTCATTCCCACATGTTCACAGAAATCTTTCATTTTTGTACATAATAGCAGAAGTCTTACTGGATAAAACGATGCTGATTCCCACTCAACTTGGCCTGTAGCTAGCAATTAGGGCAGTTTTCTGAGGAGGAGGAAGTTTGGATTTAATCTCTCTGAGGCAAGGACAAGGACTGAACCTTGGTTTTCACATTCTGAGTGACCTTCCAACATCCCAGTGTTGGAAAGGTGAGTTGGGCTTGGTCAGGGATTTTATGGGTATGCACATTTGCCTGTATGGGACAAAAACAAAATTAGCAGGACATGCCTCTGTACCATATCTGCCAGGCTTATTGAGATATCTTGAATGCCTTAGGACATCTAGACAAATCAATCACACATTAGCACTCCACTGAATATTATGGGAGCTTAGATATACATGGGGACTCACATGTGGTATATACTTAAATTAGGGTGAGTGAATGCCAAACAGGGGAAGGTATGGTGCTGGGTGCTTCCTCGGTACACACCAGCCCAGGAAATTATGTTACTGGGTTCCACTTTTCTCCATGGAGCAGCTGTTACTCATTTCAACCACTCTCCATAGGAAGACTTGCCCATCTGGGCTGCTCCTCTGTCAGCCACCTCTATTTGTGATACAGCCTTTTGAAGCAAGCATGCCAAACCTTGCATGCTCAGGGATTCTTAGTGATCCATATTTTCTGTACCATGCCCATTCTACCAGTTTGTTTTCTTGAACAGAGAGAAGAGAAGATCCTTTCCTGTGCTTCCCTAGCATAGGTAGGAGGTTATTTATAATCCCAACTTCCATTCCTGGAGTGGGCGCAGCCCAGTTCCCAGCCCAGACCATGTCAAACGTCCTTGCCAGGGAGCAGTTGGATGAAAAAAACATTTCTTTCTCCCTTGGGCCATTAACCACCCCATGCTCCAACAACTTGCTGTGCCCAGACAGCAGGAGTGACTTTACACTGAACCCAGAGCCAGCAGCTTTCACTCCTGAGAGCCAGGGCTGGCTGCAGTTCTCCCAATTCCTGTGCTCAACACAAAACCCGTGACACTCTTAGGCTTCTTTCCTTCTAACTGTGGCTTTATTAGACATAATAGCCAGTTTTGTCTGAGTATTTAAAACATACAGGGACACGCACACACATTTTGCTGTGTTAGATCCCTGTCAAGCAGATGTTGGTGGCTCATGGTTTTTGGCTTGGTATCTTCATTTACTGTACAGATAGATTGATTTTGTCTTTCTCAATAGCTCTACACGAGGGAAGCTTAACATGCCAGTGAGGCAAATGATAACACAGGGCTGACACCGTATCAAATTTCCCTCTACAAAGCTGTAACATATGTTTCAATACCGGAGTTCATGTAAGTCCTAAAACATGATACTCTGCTAAGACATGCCAAAGACATGAAAGGGAATTCCTGTGTTCGAATACAGCACAGGTTTGAAGGTTTCTTTCCCTTTTCCTCCACTACTACTACCACTGACAACGAAATCAGAGTGACATCTATGGCTACTGATGTGTTTATACAAATTAATCTCCTTATTTCTGAGTGCAAATAGGAAATTATTCCACTTTTTTTTTTTTTTTTTTTTTTTTTCCATCTGGGGCCATTGAAGTTTGTGGCATTAATCTTACCTGACTGTAGAAGTTTATGTCTGAGATAATGCCCAGAGATATTCTTCATAGTCAATGAAGAGAAAGAATCACTTTCAAATTGTGATTCATGTTATCCTGACAGAAATGTTCAATATAGGCCAGATGAACTACACCTTAGAAATGCCTCTCTACCCACTGACTATACAGCGGTCTTGTAAAAGGGGATGGCTTAGATGTTTGTGAGATGGGGGTTCATCTTACTTTGGCAGCCTCAGTGGCTGCATATGAGGTATTTGCTGCAAAAGTACATTGTTGGCAACAGCCAAGCAAGTTGTGTTTTCCTATTTCTAGACCTGGAGTAACCTTGAGTCAGGGCAGAGCTTGCACTGTGGACTCATTTTCCTCAACCCTCACTGGTATCTCAAAAACCTGCACCTACCCAAAGAGAGAAGACAGGGGTGTGGTACTCGAATGAGGCTCCTGGGCACTGCAACAACAGCAGACTCTATTTCCAGAAACAAACAAACAAACAAACAAAACCACACAGCACAGCAACAGAGGCTGCCATCTCTAAGGTTTTCATAGTGTTATGCCAGAGAAACAGCTATCATGGTGCTCAGAAAAAGAGGAAAAAGGGTTATGTTAAGGACATTTAGCTTCCATTTGTTGAGACTACTTCCCCCAAATGCCAAGGAAAGATGGAGAGTTGGAACTATTCACAACCCGGATTAAGGAAAATCCATGCCATGGAGAGCAGAAACTCAATATCAATATTTGCAGAGGGTGGGTCCCACTTCCAGACATGGCATGGGACAGGGAAGGAGGCAGTGATGATGGAAAACAACTCAGCCTCCTTACGGCACCAGGGAGTGCCATATTTCCACCCCATGCTGGGAGAGAAACTCATCCAGTTCTGGCATTTGTCCTTGCAAAACTTTCCTGAAACATTGGAGCAGGTGCAGGAAAAACAAACAAACAAACAATTTGATGGTTGCAGGAAATGCTGTGCAGTGAGACCTTTGGTGAACCAATTCCTTATTTCAGTTTATCAGAAAAGTTAAAAGAGGACTTCACTGTAGTGTATAATTCACTGTTTCTCTCCAGGAAGAACATACTGCCTAACCAAGGCAGGAAGCTTAAACAAGGCAATTCCAAACTGGAAATAAAGCACATTTTAACTGTGAGGTTGATTAACCGCTGCAGTGAACCATGGAAAGATTGATAGATTTCTTCATTTCCCAATGTCTTCAATTAAAACCGGATGACATTCTGAAAGACTTGTTTTAGCCAAACAAAACTTATTGGAAAATTTAAAGGCTGCAGAGTACAGAAGTTGTTTAAGACTTTTCCACAGAGAAGGAGACTTTATATGATCTCTGTGTATTTTATTGTTTCTGTTTACTTTCTGTAAAAGAGCTCAAATACAAGAGAGATGCTTGAGATAAGTGCAGAAACAAACAAGCCAACTGTTGTCTTTCTAAAGATAAATGTCAGCAGCTAATATGGCTAAATCAGATGTGGAGTTTATCTCAAAGAACCTACATGATGAATCTTCTTCTGGAGAATTTTTGTTTAGCTATCCTCATAGATTTTATATGAATACTCAGGAAGAAAGAAAAAAAAAAAAAGGAAAAGGAACTTCAGAACTTCAGAGCTGCCATAACCAATAGCTAATGAATTTGTCTCCTTTCTCTCTGATTTATAAGTTCTCTTAATCATAAACATTCCTCCAATTTTGCTAGCTGACCCAAATCAAAAGGACAAAGTCAAAGATCGTTGTTGCACATTTTAAAATGCAAGACTGTCTCCTTCTCAATAAAACATGATGGATTCATGGTCCAGCACAGAATTCACAATCATAAAGCCAGGTGATAGAGGTTAACCACCACATTGCAAATTCCAGGGCTTTGATTCATAAATTCAAGAATAAAACATACTTAAAGAAAAAGTGGAATTTGCAATTTTGCAAACTATTGACCTCCCTCAAAGCTAGATCTGCCTTTTTACTGCTTGTGAAGCACCTGATTTCAAAATGAAACAAAGACTAAGGAAGCTGGACAGTATTTTTGAAACCATCAAGATGACATGCTCAAGAAGTCAATCCCAACTCCTTTCCATTTGTTTCTCTGGTTGTTGCTGTATACATCAAAGCAGACTGTTCTCTTGATGTATTTAGCAACAGATTTACATACTGCTTCAGGGATCTCAAAGACTCACAATTGTGGCCAAGAAAAAATGGCACTCAAGAATTTAAAAGAAATGTTCTCCATGTGCTCATTATTATAAAGCTATTTTACCTTAATATTTGCATTGATGAAGTGCAAAGTCCCCTCTCCTCTTTTTGAAAAGCAGAGGGAATCTAAAGCCGAATGATAGGCCGATTAGAGCAGTTGTCATCTCACTAGTATTTCAGGATCTGTGCTCTCTGCTGTAGGAATTTCCACTGCATTGTGACATTTATTGTACTTTTTGCACTTCTCTTTTTGTGGAATAATCCAGTGTGAAGTCATGGTACCCTAGAAGTAATTGACAGAAAATCCACTGACTGCAGAAAGTAACCTGCAAAGAACCTGTACCACAGCTATTTCTACTTGTGTTCTCTTATTCTCCTTCTGCAGCACAGAATAACACAATTTACCATAATTATATTTTTATCCTTCCTCTTTTTCTAGAGATTGGTTCTTTATGCTTCACGAGTACTTTCTCAAAGAAATTGTTTATGACTAGTCTCTGCCATCTGCAGAGTCCTGAGGGGCAGACCAGGACCATTAACTTAATTTTGGATGAGTGTATGTGCAAGGTAAATGCACTTGAAAAAGCAGCATGGATACAAGGATCAGGTTCATGCGCACACTGCAATTTCCCTTAGCTTAAATAAGGATTCTTTTTATTAAAATAAGAACTTAATTAATACACATGGGCATTTGAGGATCAAACCCTACATACCATTCATATGGACTTGATTTAAAGATCCTGAAATTAATTAAAAGTACTGGTAAAGGAGTTTGTTTCTGATGGGAATAATACTCTGATAACTTTCATAGTTAGGGCATGCAGGAGGTTATGACTGGCCTCTCGTAGATCAAAAATAAAAGTAGGGGGTGGCTAATGCCTTGTGGAGAGTTTGATCCCATCCAACCTGACTTCTCAGTGCTGGGCTTGGCTGTGCATTGCAGTCCTATACCCTACCCTGAGAAAAGGAAAAGGGTACTCTAGGTCCACTTTGCCTGTAAGGATGGTGGCAAATTTTCCACTGATTAAAAACAGCTGTTTCGTCCCTTTTCCATCCTAGATGGAACACATTTAATCTTGTTTGTCCCAAGAAGCAAAGCAGTGTTGGAGTTGTATAAGGTTTGAATAGGTGACCGCATGGAAAACTCAGCTACTGTGGGAATAAGTCAAGGACACAAGGGCAAACCCTTGGTAAACACTAGACCACAAGCACTAGATGTTCTTGTCTGCAGCGTCATTTGAGAGATGCCTGGAAGTTCTCTTCAAGACCAGATTTGCTGTCATTAAAACAGTGCACCTCGAGGCCACAGACTATGTGGGGAGGTGGGTGGGAGTTGGGACACTTCTGAGAAGATGCCTGGGCAAGCTTAAAGTTTTGTCTGCTGTTGTCCAGCTTTGCTGCCTCTGAAACCATTTGAATACATAAGAGAGATGAGTTGAGAGCATTCCCTACTTGCACCCAGAAATCACAGACTCTGTAGATCTTGTCAGTGACTGTTTAGTTCTGCCATATGAGATGAACTGTGAAGAACTATGAGGAACACAGAAGGAAGGTTTTCTATGGCCCAGCTCCCGCAGGTAGGTAGAAGGCACTGTGGCACTTCAGTAGCTTTATGGGTGAGGGGACATCTCACAGTGGAAATTACTGTGTGCATTCAGGTGTCTGAGACTCTTGTTGCAACTTCATCTCAAGAGGTTGGGTCATCCCAAAGTCCACCAAATGTGACTTTGGACCAGTGTATTTAGTAAAACTGTTGTAAAACTGTTCATAGGTTGGACTAGGTGATCCTGAAGGTCTCTTCCAACCTGAATGATTCTGTGATTCTGTGGAAAGCAGCTGGCAATTTTGTGGGGCAGATCCCATTTAGCCCTTGCCTTCAACCTTCCGGGTTACAAAAGTAACATGTTCATGAGCCAGCTGTTGCAACTGGTGCTGGTCATTGACTCAGAGAAATGGTGGTATCAGACACCCCAGAATCTCTGATGAGGCATCTGAGTTGACAAAATAAATATCTAATGGAACATAAATGAAATAGATCCTCTAAATAAGGTCCCAGTCCAGCTTCCAACGTGTCACAACATCTCTGTGGACTTAGAAAGGAAGAAAATGAATAAACCAAATAGCCAGCATGAAGCCTGTGCAGACTACAGGTTAATTTTGCCCTAAGTAGCACTTTGGAGTTGTGTAGACCTTGCTCCATAGGATATTATCATGTGTTTTGCCATAACCAAAGTAGAAAGAAGTACTGACTCTTCTAAAAAAAATAGTTAGAAAGCAAATTCAGTGTTTTGTGTTTGTCAGATGAAAGAGGAGGGAGTGTGTGTGGGGAGAACTCAGTGCTGTTGTGCTTGGCCTCCAAGTAAAGAAAATCTTTTTTTTTTTTTGCAAGTGTTGAATGAGTTTTTGGTACTGCCCATGAGGCTGGCACTCTACACAAGTGTGTATAGCCCTCTCCTGTTTCAAATTTGCCAAATTTGGGGTATGGTAAGAAGATTTTTTTCTTTCTTTCAAATATTTTGCTTCCTTTTGGGCTTAGAAAAATAATTAAAATAGGAATTCTCTCTGTCACTTGCTCTTTGCAAGGGCAGCTCTCTCATCAGTTACTGTGCTAATTTTTTGGAAAGGTTTCCCTTATTCTTCTTGTAAGTAGAATGTATTGGTAGCCAAAACAAACACAGAAAGAATCCAAGGAAAGAATAAGATATAACTACTCGTACAAATGGTCCAAAAAGGGAAATCTCCAAAAACTACTGTAAGTGTTATAAGATTTCAGATGGCGAACTCGTCCAAAATTAATGGTTAGCAAAACATTCAGTTCTTAAACACCAATAGGATAAAAAGAACAGCTTCCAATGGTAAAAACAAACAAACAAACAAACAAACAAAAACTTCTTTTAGTGTGGAAGTACTGTCTTGTGGTTAAGGCATTGGCCTTGCATTCAGGAGGAGACCAAGGTTTAGTGCTTCCCTCTCTGGAGAGACCCCATGTAATTCCTGTTATGTCTTCATTCTTCATCTGAAAACAGTGCTAGCACCTCTTTCTTATCTATTTATTTCCGTCAGATAACAACCTTCTTGGACCATGAGCTCACTGCTATTATATTTGTATGGCACCTTAAACAAGAGGCCTTGGTCTTGTTTTGAGCTTTCCAGAAAGGGTGGACATTTTTTTTTTTTTCAATTAGATACAGTGCTTTTTAATAGAAAATCGTCTTTGCTGAAAGTTTTTGCTTATGACCCCAAAATTACACTTTCATAAAAATTCAGAAGACATCTCCAGCATAGTAAAAGTATATTGAAATCTCAGGATCTAGCTAAACATATATTTCTTCTCACATGCAGTCTTCCACAGGAAAGGAGCTGGACTGCCGCAATGTTCTGTAACTTTTATAAATTGCAACTTGTTATGTATTAGCCTTTAAGAAAGGTGGTTAGTGCTAATATCTAATATTAGGTACCTTGTCACAGGAAATATATGCTTCCTCTGTAAAAATGACCTTTTTATTTTGCTCTTCTTGGTGTCATTTTTATTTACGGAGAAAAAAGAAACAATAAAACCAACACGACATGTACTCCTATTTTTGCGTGCAAGGGACAAACACAGACCTAAGACAATCCTATTGTACACAAACCATGAAAAATTCAATTTGAATAAGCAGAGCTTCCAATCTGTTGACTATGCACACATGAAACTAGGACTATGCATTGTTGCATGACAATATTTATGAAAGCTAGTGTAGTCTGAATAAACTCGGTCCATCCAGTGGTGACTCAGAACGAAGCAGCATTTCAACAGGAAGACATGAGCAGGGGTTTCTGACACACCCCAGGCTGAGCGGTGCGTTGGTGGGGGGATGGCGTGTGTTGACATTTTCCTTTAACAGCTCACCAGTTGGCTGAAACCAGACACAGAAAACATTAACCTCCAGAGAACTGCTCTGTGAAATTTAGCTGAGCTGGATCTGCCTTTTCACAACAATTGCAGCCATCGGTCTTGCTGCCCTGTTTCTATCCCACCTGAGTTTTCAGTCTGGTGTTTGGGAAAACCCACTGGGCAGTACAGATTTTATAAACTACTTTATAAACAGCTGTAACACTGTCTTTGACAAAATCACCTTCTTTTTAAAATATATTATACTTCACTCACAAGCCTTGGGTGGTGTTCTGGTAGGTCCCAAACAAATGGCTGCTAAGAAGATCTGAAAAGTAAATAAGCTTCCTAGACAGGAAGGATGGAGAATAGAGGAGTTATTTACCTTTCCGCCAGGAGCCTGGATGTGGAGCAGACAGGATGCCCAAAGGGCATTTGCAGCAAAAGCAGCGGTGGAAATGTCCTCCAGCCAGGTCACATCTGGGGAGCCCTTGCTGTGGTGTGATCCTTCAGCTGCCCCATGCTTTTTTCTTGTCTGCTGCATCTGCTTTATGCACCATCACACAGACATGCAGCTGCTGGCCGCAAGATGAAGCCAGAGGAGTCAAGATGAAGCCAGAGGAGTTAATGCTGCAAAAGGCAGGCTTGGGAGGGGTATCCCCATGCCTGCATGGCCAGGCAGTGTGAGGACACCGGGAAACCTGTCTGCCCTCTGCTAACCCGACCCACCTTTCTCCACCCCAGCTGGCCTGGCTGACCTCCCCGCAGTTACCACAAACTTGGACTTGGCTCCATCTCTTTTTTTTTAATATGCGGCAGTTTGTTTTTAAATAGGAACTGATGAAAGCTGTTGCTGTTCTTATTTTCCTTTCTATGAACTGAAGTGATGACAACAGTTTCTAGTAAATTATAACATAGGCAGTCAGTTCCAGAGTTCCAGATTAGTTTTGAAGTTGAACTATTTTTTTTTGGGAAGGGGGAGGGTAGAAAATACAGCCAGACAAGATTTAATTAAATACTTGTATTTCATAACTGTAATTTATCTAGCTCAGTATGTCCTTTCCCATGGGCTTGTTTGGATACAGGGAATTTTTAGCCTTCAGACTGCCAGGCCTGGAAAGCTCTGTGTGTCGACAGGACAGGTAGAAAGCAGGCAGTAGCAATGCCGACATGCCCACATTGCCCTCTTCATGGGTCTTCTCCCTCATCCGAAGTAGCTGCCCCTAGGGATGCGAGGATTGTTTCTAGGCCACTTAGCATCTGGTCTCTCACTTAGCCTGCCAAGACTGTATGTTTACCAACTAAAACAAGCCAACATATTTTTATTGTATCTCTTACTACTGTGGCTCAGAAATAATTCCATATGGTTGCAGTCTTGCTACAGCTCTTTATGGGCTGGATCTGGAGCTTGCTGGTGTCAGTGGAGAAAGTCCCAGTGATTTCAGCAACTTTTGGAACAGATCTGTGTACTTGAGTAAACAAGACCGAGAAAAGGCTATAAGTGATATGTTATCTTCGATCCTGTTTGTTAAGATGTCACTGCTCACCACATTTACAACCCAGCTCTTTGTTCCTCACTACCCATGAGTCCTAATGTGGTGGTGGTATCTCCTAAACGTAGCCTCCTGGCATGGCTGTTGCTCAGTGCTGCAGTCTTTGTGGGGTGCATTGCTGCACCTGGGTTTGCTGCTTTCCAAGATCCAAGTGCTGGATCCAGACCTTCTCCTACCCCTTTCATATGCCCACCCCTTTACTGGAGAGTGACTGAAATATGAAACTTCTCTCTTTCATGAAGTATTTTTACACTTTCCTAACGAGCAATATAACACTTGCAGTTCCTCATTCATCTGTAACAACCACACTAGCTGCTCTTGCCTTTCTCCAGATCAGCTTCAGAAGAGTGCAGTTTTCCTGCCAGCCATCCCACAAATGCATAAGAAAAGATATATATGTCCGTACATAGTTTACTATCTAATACTTTCTGTATGAAACTCATTCTAAGAATTCATTTGTCTGGCAGCCTGGAAAATGCCAGTTTTCTTGCATATAATGAGGATAAATGAAGAGTTACTTCTTGCTTGTCATTTCTGTTGAGTGGTCAGCATGGAAGGAGATTGCTAATGCTTGTCCGGTCCCCCATGGACCAGTGCCTTCCACAAAAGGAAGAGCTGGCAGCGTGCCCTGAGGCCACAAGGAGGGGGATCATGCAACTCTTCTTCTGTTGAGATGATTCCTCTGGGAGAAGGTTGGGGCCCACGGGTGCAATCTTTGGGGGAAATCTGTTGCAGGGGATAAGTAGAGGACTGCAGTGTTCATGACCTTTTACCTGGCAGCCCTCTTCAACCCCCAGTCCTAAAAAATTAATTGACTGGAAAAGATATGAAACAGGATGGAGTTCCTCAAAGGGACTCTCCTCTCAGCTGCTGCGGGACCTGCTGACTGCACACATTCTGTCCTCTCTCCTGCCTGGCTCCTAGTTATCTCCTTTCCTCCTTGAAAGATTACAATTTTGCTTTTGCGAAATTTCTTAGCCTCACACTTGGGGACTGAAGGATGTGTCATGAATAGAAACAGAGAGAGTGACGTTCCCAATAACAGATGATACTGGGTATCAACAAGCAAAGAAAAAAAATGTAGGGAGACTGCCATAGACATAATCAAAGTATGGCTGCAATTTGCAAGGGGAAAAGGATAAACAGAGGTTTGGCTGTGCTCAGATTTTCTTTCTTTTGTGTCCAGGAAAATTTTTGATATCAGGAGCTGTAGATATGATACACAGCTGGGATGGGGCATCTGTTCCAGATGTTAGAGGCTGGTCTTGTTTGCTGCTTAGTCCTTGCAAGAAAATACCAAATTCCTTCAAATCCTGTTGACATTAATGGAAACCAAAGGAACTCAACATCTTGTGGGGCTGGATCTTTAAAGGCAGGTTCAGGAAAGGACATCAGTGTCACAAAGATACACATCATGATTTTTAACACTTATGTGCTTTACTTCAATAGTGTTTTACGTGGAATAGTTTGAGCCTGGGGCTGACCAAAGGGATTGAAGAGCCAAGGGACAAGGTACATCAGAGCTGAATTTATAGTGTTGTTGTATGTTATAAAATTCTGTTGCACTGTTGTGCTTTCTTTTCAGAGAAGCTGTGGACTCCTGGCTCCTGTTGGAGATAAACAACCAATGTCTAAAAATCAAGGTCTTTGCATTTTTTTTTTTTTTAATGGACAAATTTTTTCTACTTTCTTCACTTTCCTGATGTTTTTATTTTTGAGAAAGATCTTGATTCTCTAAAACAACAAGATTTGACCCTATTTGTGTATAGGATTAACACAAGCTCCCATGACCAACATTGTAAACAGTGGGTCCACTTTTTGCACTGTGTAGCTGAAGATGTGCTAGAAACCGTGTAGCAAGGCCACAAGGTTATGAGGTAGAACACATCTTATTTAGTTCTTCTTTCTAGGGATGTACTGCAGTTTTAGTGATGGGACAGTAAAAATATCGCTTGGAACCTGTTGCAGAGCAATTTATAGCATTTACAATTCATGGAAGAGATTATTATATGACCTGCTTCATGAAGGTTCACTATTAGTTCAACTTTTAATGTTCACAGACTTTGCAGAGTTTCATGCAAGCTGGATGCTGAACATCCAGTGAACTTCGTTTGCGAACACAGTATATGGTGGTTAGGAGGTCTTGTAGACAGAGGCCACCACCCAGTTATGTGTGAGCCAATGAGCCCACTTGCCAGGAGGAATGAAGGGATCCTGTGAAAGGGTTCAGAAAGGCTAATAATAGTAAAAATATATCTTCACAGAATCAATTCCACGCTTGAAACACAGAGAAAAAAGAAGTGGAGGAACTGCCAGGCTCAGAGAGGACAATGTTGTTACACATTGAACCTGTGCCATTTTCCCCTCAAGAGGACTGCAAGGCTCCCTCAAAGGTGCTTCTTATGGGTTGTGAGTAGAAGAGAAAATTGTGGATGGGTGATCATAAGGCAAGGAAACTACCAGAAAGCTAAGGGGGAGGCTGACTTGGAAGGAAGCTCTTCCTTTGTTTTGTCTTCCCCTTTTATTTGGCTGTGGTTTATGGCACGATGATTGACTGCAGGCTCTTTTGCTAAGATGTTTATTTTGGAATGGTGCTATCACTGTCATTCCCCAGTTATTGTCTGTAGCTTGTTTTCATCTTAAAGAAGCTCAGAACAAATTGAAAACTTCATAGACCTGTAGCTTATATATTCAGCTGTGGTTGCAAAATGAGAGCTCCAAACCACTGGTTTATGTGTAAAATGGGCCATTTGCATAAACATCCCTGCTAGGCAAATTGTGCCTATTTTGTATTGATAAGTGTTAGCAAGCACATAGTCTGCTCTGCAACTGTTCTGTAGTACAGAGCGTAGGTTTGGGGTCCCAACACCATGTCTTTGTATTAATGCATTGACTGATCCTTCATACTCCATGGGAAAAGCTACCATGGCAGTCTGTGTGTGTGAAAGGTGTCAGCAAGCACAGCATCTTCTGCATGCATCTTCCAAACATTGGAAAGTATTGCTTAAGTTGGGTGCCCCAGGTTAAGGGATTTATCTATATCCTGAAGGATATAGAATGAAGAAATCACCATGCAGGTGAACTTAGCTGCTGAACCACTAAAGATAGGCAGCATTTGCACTACGTGCAAGCACAGATTGTACAGTCAGATGGGTATCTAGTCTGAAGTGTTTCTCTATAAAATATCTGTTGAAAGCACTTATGCTATCTCTGGTGCTGTACTGCTAAACAGAAGTTTTGTCCTCTGCAATCTCCTGACTAAGCAGAGGAACCCAGAGTCTGCAGCTGTAGTCCCTTTAAAACCACCAAAGAGAAAGAGGCACATTTCCTGCAACCTATTTTAGGGGGTAGTTCATCCAGTACCACTTGAGACATTAACATACAACTGACACATAAGGGATAGGACACATGGGAGACTCGTGAAATGGCATCCTGAAGGCAGGTGGGACAGTCTGGGGTGACTATGGTGACACAGAAATAGTAGCAATGTGTTCAAGACCTTTGTCAGTTGGAGGAGAGAAAAGAACACAGCCTGGGCTGTGCTGCCAAATCTGCTTTGCGTTAATATTAAAGAGTAAGTCCTAGGAAACATGAATGCAGGGCCTGGCTTGTAGTACTAAGGGACAGATCTTCAGTGAGCCCTTCTGTGCTGCTTTCTGAAAGGTGCCTAGTCCTCTTAAAGAGAGCCACCATCCCCTTTCAGTAACGCTGTCACGAGAAGCCACCACATGAATGTCCCTTCTCGTAACACTTCAGAGAATTAGTGATATGCTTATGACACCATACCACCAAGCTTGCTGGGACAGTTATGACTTCTACTATTACTATGACTTCCAGAAAACGAATTGAATATATGATGAAATCACTGTGATGAAATTCCTTCTCCTAGTGTCCCACTGCAAGACAAGATAATAAGCAAGGCACACAACACACCATCATATAATTAAAGTTGGTAATTTCTAAAAGGTCAAAACATTCAGTGGCAATGCCACCAGAAACTCTGTCTCACTGAAGCCTGACCATGTATCATGAAGACCACCTCTTAATGAGGGTACTGACAATATTGCTACATTGTGGGGAATGCACACTACCTCCTTATGGCGCAAAAGGCATAGTCTGTTGAAAGAGGGACACTTTTGCAAGTGGGAATTCAGAGCACTAAATTAGGATTTATCCTGAATTACCCTTCTGCTGTTTCCATAAAATACGAAAGGGGACGAGCTTCTGAATTTGGACATTTAAATTATGCATGTAAAGTTAAAAGGTGTGAATTGTCCCACCTCCTTTCCTTGTCTCTTGCATTCAGTCTTAAGATGAAAATGTGTAATGGATGCTTAAGGAGAAATAATGTTAATTTACAGGATTGGTTGGGAGGCTATTACTCAAACTTGCTCCAGAGAATTAGCCACCAATGGGGACTGTCTTTTCTGCTGTAGAACATCACACCTCGCCAAATACCTTCATACGTGTGACCCTGGTAATACTTCTGGGCCTTGCTTTTCAGGTGGTGCACCCAAATGATCTTGCTTGTATGGGACTTGACAGCTGAGAGCACACATTTTTCTAGTTGGAATATTTCCTTTCCTTTCTTAGCCCTGTTGATCAATAAGAAAAGAGACATCTCTTGGTAAACAGATACCCAAACAGAGCTGGAAATCACCGTAAAACCATTTTGTTTGAATGGATCAAAATGGTTTTCAGGGGTTTATTTATGTGCTTATTTTAGATTCTTGTGGCCTTGAATTATGAAAGGGAGGTGGGTTTTAATCTATTCCCTACATTTTTTGTTTTGAATTTTTTTTTTTTTTTTCTGAGTTGCTGGCAGGGATAATGACCTCATTTGTATCAAAACTGGGGTGGGGATAGAAAAGTGAGGCCAGGTTGTTTGGCCACTTTGGGCATGGTTTCACTTATTTCAGAAAATAAGCAAACATTAATGATCATTAACACTTATATGTGCCCAAACGTTACACACACAGACACAAAAGCTATTAATAAATATATTTCTTAATGTTGCTGAATTATTCTTGTGGTAAAAACTTGGGTGGCTTCCAGCTTTCCATAACTAGGGTAGGCTGAGCTAATTGGGATGAAATGAAAACCATCCTCAAGCTTCCATGAAAAATGTTGAGATAAAAAGAAAGATCTGTTCAATATTTCCCCCTCCTTATTTTTCATTTTCTCTTGCCTCTGCTCCTCTGGTCACTAGCCAAATCTTAAATATGTATGCACATCCAGACTATTCAGTTATAGTTAATGATAACAAACATTTTGGGAGGAATATTAAACCTAGAGCTGCAAGATTTACAGTACTCTTTCTAAATGTTAGAAATCAGACCTTTGTAGGTTATTCTTCCTTCTGTCTCTGCTGTGGATTTAGGTCTACCTCGGAATCAGCTCTTTCAAGCACTCAGAGATGACTCAGAAGTGAATACTAAACTGCATGAATGCTAACCCAGTAAATTCTTGTTTCTGAGCAAAAATGAGGAAGAAGTGAATAACAACAATATTCATCTAATTCAGGTCCTGATGCACTTAGTCAGTCTGGAAGACGTAGGCCTACAGGTCCTGGACCTGGTGTGCATATGGAATGGGTCAGCATTGATTGCACAAGCTTGAGTGAGCTCAGGCATCAGTGACAGTGTATACAAGACAGAGTTAATAAGCAGATGGAGAGTAACAATTTCTCCCAACAGCTGGTATCTGGGGTATTTGGGTTTCTAGAAGATCTATGGACAAGTTGTGTTCCACTTAAATCCTGTTTAGGCTTGAGTGTCAGCTGAGATGTAGTAACTGTCAGGGTGTGTGCTCTCAGACCAAGGCTAATGTGAGAGAATGCAACTTATCTTAAACTCCTTCCACTCTGGGTTGAGCTAAACTGCGATAATTCACATTTGCTGGGTGAGGATAGACTACCTCAGCTACTACAACTAAGCCAACTTGCTGCTAAGTCAGAGGAACGTGCTTCTGTGTCCGTGCCTGCAGTAATACCAGCATCCTTTGGTCCTAGTCTTGTGATTCAACTGGAAACATTTGGTCCTGTAGAACTCTGATGAGCACCATGATCTCCTCAGTGCCTGTCAGAATCTGAGCTCTCATAATCTTTGAAGAGCTCTGGTGGTTAGAGATGAAGCAGGTCTGCACATGCAGATGGCTACAAAGACCCGAATGGCTTTTACTGTAAATTATTTAATCTCTTTCCTTCCCCCAGCAGTTCAGTGCTCCATGATTTATACCAGCCCAAAGGAATGCATCTATCTGGCTGAACTTCTGCAGATTACCCTATATCCTATCCAGACATTTTGGGCAAATGCAACATACTAACAAGCTGTATCTGCATGAGGCTGAGTAATGCTTCTTCACAACACAACTTCCTGCGTTCAACCAAGATAAACAGTGGAAGAGCATCCTGTTGGGACACTGGGATGAGAGGCTTCAGTTCTTATTTATTTTAAAAATATTTAGATTTAGTAAATATCTACAGCAAATGGGAAGTGCATAGTTCACCCCAGCAGCCCATCACAATCCTGTGTGTGCCAGCAGTATGTTGTTCAGTCACTAGATGTCTCTGCGGGCTGCACAGAGGGGCCACCAACCTTGGGGTCTCTGGTAAGCAAAGAAGGACATTCAGGATGGTCTGTATTCCTTCAATCATGTTGGTCCCTGTTGTATAATCCCATCAGCCATACAATTCAACAGGCAGTACTTATCATATATGGCTTTATGTTTATGAAGTACTTGAAGAGCAATGAAAAATTCAGCTTCAGGTGTGTCCTTGAGAAGCTGGATAACAAACATCACAGGAAGAAAATCAGGAAGAGAGCACATGTAAAGACTGAGCCATGGTTCCTTAGGGAGGCAGGAGAACAAAGAAGGCCACAACGCAACGTACCCAAGAGTCCTCTGTGTGGGAACACCACCTAGCAACGCAATGAGAAGATGACGGCACCATCAATCCCACAGTAAAACCTGGGCATTAAGGTCTCCAAGTCAGTCATGACATTTCACTTTGGTGGCTGGGAAATGTTATACAGAGCAGAAGAACAAAATGCCAGCTCTCATTGCACGTCTGGAGACATCTCTGAAAAAGGTGGATGATGTAAAGCATGAATTCATGCATGTCTTTCCTCCTGAGTGAATGTGAGGAAAGAAACCAGCATTTCACTTCCTCTGGGAAGAAGTAGAAAGACATGTGAGAAAAGTATAGTCTGGAAAATTTTTGGTGAAAGCTCCTTTGAGCCATGGTAGGAACACGCAAGGGTGGGCACAGTTGTGATTCACTACAGTCACAATATCGCAACTTGCTGGTGCCACAGGATGTGTGTATGTGTGTACACATACTACAATTGTGTCCCTCTTAACCCTTGTGTTTGCATCTATAGGTAGGCAGATAGCTAGATGCTTGGTTGCTTGTGCCTATCTCTGGCTTTCCTGGGGTAATCAAGTTTATTGCAATAACACAAAGGTTTAAAAGGCCTTTGATAGGAAAGTAAAGCTGAACACTCAGTAGCACAGGAAAAGATAGACAGTAAGACAAGATTCAAGCACAGAAATTAGAGATAATCCAGACTGGTAGCAAAGGCACCATCCCACTTCCATCAGAGCAGTGTGTGGCCTTTGAAGAATGCAAAAAAATAATTCAGCTTCCAAGATTACCATGGAGTAATCAATGTCATATTAATTATACTTGACACTTCAGAGCCAAACAAAGCAACTATTTAATTAAAAGCACAGCATCACCTTAATGAGAACAACCCACACTTGTCACATCACAGGAGGGTTTATAGCCTCTCTCCCCACCCTCTATTCTTTTAATCCAAGTTCAAATTCAAGGGAAAGTTTGCCTATGGATTACGTCCAGATGTGTCTGATGTTTTAACTCTTGTTTTCAGCAGTTCTCTCTGTGTGAAAGATTTGTACTGTTTCTGAGCATGCTCTGGTTTTCTCTGACACAACACTGAGCTGTGATGCAAGCCTGAGGCTGGAAAGAAATGATGGTGTCACTTCCAAATCCTGCTGAAGTGGAGCATATCAAAAGCTCTTGTCCAGACCAGCAATTCATATTAATTCTCCTCTCTGTCCAATTACAATTTGAAGCTTTTTGGCTCTGTAACTGGAATTGACAGGACACCGGTTTGAATAAAGTAAATCAGCTTAGCTCCTTGGGTTTGCCCTGGATTTAGGCCAGCTGGTCCAAGCTGAAGCCCTGCCAGGAGGGTCTGAATGGTATTCCAAAAAGTATTTAGGGCAATGGAGAATCTCCATGGGCGTTCTAGGATGCTCAGTGTTCCTAGCCATGAGGACAGGTGCCCTAGCTATGGCAGCTCACTTTCTATGGGTCTCAGAAGTAGCTCCCGAGTCCGTGGTGGTCCATGAATATGTGTGTAGGGGGACATCAACCTCCATAATGCCATTGACTTTAGAACAACTCTGGAGTTATGTCTCTAATTTCTCCTTCGGCATGTCCTTCAGTGTGTGTCCCACCAATGCTGAGGAGGTCTCCTGGGCTCTTTTTTTTTGTCACTTTCTCTTTCTACCCATATTTCCCAGGAAACTCTTCTACAGTCACACATTCAAAAAACACCCTTTTCTTGATATCCACCTTTCATCCAGGAGAACTTCAAAAACAGTAGAGATAATTTCCCTAAGCTATTATGTGTGCTGTGTTACCAGTTGTTTCCATCCTTTTTTTAGCGTAGTATACTTCTGACCTTTTGTTTGGCAAATTAATTGTAAATAGTTAGGGGAGAGGACTGTTTTTGTGCTCCTTGTTCATGCTGCACCAGCCACAGTGGAAAACCTGGTGCTGGACACTGCATTAACAATGACACCAGAGTAATTACCCAACTACAATTTGATAAGCAATACAACTATTTGTTAAAAATAAGCTTGCTGATATGTATTTCAAGTTGTCTTTTTAAACACTTATTACTGGTCTTTTCCATCACTATATTATTAGCAATATCTTCTTACATTTTATCTCATCCCTCTGTGGTAGATTGTGGTGAAATTTTCCTCATTTCCTTAGCAATCTTGTAATTTTGCTCTTTTAGAGAATACTAAAGCACAAAAGTTTATCTTCTGACATTCTAGAACAAGCAAATGTTGAAGCTATGTGGGGCTGTGGTTGAAATAGATCTGTCTGAAATTATCAACAGAAAACTGGGGAGCAGTCTGTGATATCCTGCCTAGAGGTGCCTAGCTCCTTATTCCAGGGAGGATGTCTTTGTCATCACTGCTTTTCATTGACTATTTATAGTAACACAGTGACAATGGGAAATCTGAACCCTATTTGAGACAGGGAGTGGGAAAAACTTCACAGCATGTAGTTTTAAACTGAAAACTGGTATGTGTAAGCTAGGAGACCAGTTTCCTTGGCTTTCTTCATAGCCAGAGGCAGGATATATGCTCTGCCAAAGGATTGTTCAGAGACGGAGCCTGATTCGGCTCTTTTGAATCTCCCCCTGGAAGAGTCTTTCTCTGTCATAAATACAGCTACATCAATATCCTAATTTAAGCGACTCAATTTCTAAAATAGTTGGTGTGAACTTTGGGGGAACTTTGGGGGAAGTAGGCTGGGTTTTGCAGCCATGCTTATTGATCAGCATATTCATTTGTCTAATTGCATAGCGTTGTTTCTTATTGATCACAGATCTTATTGTTGGGAGAAAATCCATACCAATATACATTGGTACATTCTGTTTTTGTATTCTAAATTGGAAATAAAAGCAATACCAAATCACACTTTATAGTCTTTTTACCTAAGAAAATAGCAGCAATTCCTGTAGGCCTGTTCACTTAAAATTATTTTAAATCTAATACAGGTCCTTCTATCTCCAAGCCTGTAACCAGCTCTACAATGTTCAACATGGAATCTAAACCAAAACTTCATTAGGGTCCTTTTGTATCTCAAAGTTTGGGTCAAAACTGCAGCTTTCAAGTTTCTGAATAGTTTAAACACTAGTGAGAAAGTGGGAGCTTCTCACTGTAATGTGTCCAGAGGGATTATTTACAGACTCATGTGCTCCTTACTGCAGCAGTGGCAGCAGCAGACACACTGAAATCAGTTTGCCTTGTTTCAGCAAGAATTCTGAAAAAGTTGTCAGGCAATGAGGAAAAACCCACAGTGATGGTTAAAGCTATGGAGACAGAGCAGCAGGAAGAGGGAAGTTTTGCAGCGCACACCTATCAAGAGCCTGGGGCATACATGGCTTTGGGTGACATCAATGGGGTTGTATCCTCTGGTAAATCTGGTCCGTGGGAACATAGTTCACAGGACTGGAAGGGCTCCAGAAGAGGTAAATTCCAGCTGACAGAGGCAACAGACATATAATCTTGTTCATAAACTTATCAAATCCCCTTAATTATTATTTTTTTTCTTTCTCCAGTTGCTCATGCTAGGATGTCTGGTTAGGGACTTTATTTTAACATAAACCCTACAAGTAGTTCATATATGAACTACCATTCAACAGTTCCTCCTTTGCTGCTATTTTTGAGTTAAATAGTTGAAGTGTTCACTCTTCCTCTACTAACATGATGCTTTTTGCTTTGCATTACAGTTGAGACATGGCTGAAGATGAGGGAAGGGCTTAGATAATCCTCCAAACGTTAGGAGGCTTACTGGATCATATATAAGCTTTTCTTCTTGTATTGAAAACATTTTCTCCTGATTATAGTTTTATTTGTTGATTGCAGGTTGATGACCTACTGCAGCCTTGGCTAATGCAACTGGCTGAGGGATGAATGTTAAGCAAACAAGTTTAGAGTTACAAAATGGTCCACTTAACTTGAGTATTGATACTGTCTTTGGTATTTGATAGGATTTTCCTGGCAGGATTTACGGAACTCAGTATCACTGAGTCAGGGCAACTCCTTGGTCAAACTTGTGTAAATACAGGATACTTTGCTGGGTTCGTTGTTCTCCCCATGAGTCTGGAAACGTCTGATTTTCTTCTAGTGGTCTGGATGAACTCTTGTTTGGCAGCTCTGGTATTTTATCTTCCTTAAGTTTTTGACCTGAGAGTCATTTCACTGGTAGCACAGATTCTCTTTGGAATTGTTTTCTTTAAAAATTGAATTACAATTCCTCCTTTTGATGAAAGGAAGTAAATCATTAACAGGCAACTCTCTGAAGTTTCCTAGAGTTTGTCCCAAACCAGCAGCGTTGCTCTCTCCACAGTGGACTGTATCTTAAGCACATCCTAATGTAATTACTAGACATCCTGGGATTTAGCAGGTAGGACATATTACCCCTCTCTCTCTCTATGTATATATATTTCTTTTTATTGGTCATTCAAAATAAATCAAAGGCATTGGTAACCACATGATGTAGCCCAAAGATCTCATCAAGAGTAGAATTAGCAGATGTCTGAAAAGCCTTACTGAATGGACATTTTGAATTTGTAGGGAACTTGAAAAAAATTGCACTAGGTAGGGGAATGCCCTGATGTTGCTCCAGGATTGTGGGGTTCAAGCCCGTACCAAATGCACTTCAGACAGGATCCTGCCTCAAGCTCCTGTATCTTTACTGGCATACTAACTCTCTTCTGAGATGGTGTTGACCCTCTTACAGCTGGATAACTCCACAGCTGATCTCCAGGGGACATTTTGCATTCCCCAGCAAAATGGAAACCATGGTCCTTGCATTACTGAGAAGTCTACGACAGTGACTTTAAGTTATGAGGGCTCGTCATATTGGCCAAGGATAAACTTTGTAGGACAACCTACAACCATGGGAGTCAAAACTCTGGTTTTGGAATTAACGTCCTTTAACACCAGCTGTATGTTGGCATTTACACAAACCTCAGCTTACTGTTAATATGGACTCAGATGCCTTTTAAACACATAAGAATGAGAGTTTGGATTCAGGGTACTGGAAAGGCTCATTTTGAGTCTGGGATATAGAAGTTCTGGTATGGAACTAATGCTTTCAATTTTCTCTTTGTAAAAGTAAGACCTTCAGTGCTACAGAGCTTAGAATAAAATTCTTAGACTGAAAGACAATGTGCAAGTTAAAGTTCAAGAGTTTTTTCAGGCCTCTTATCCTCTGCATCCATGGCTGGAAGTTGTATAATTTAATATATGGCAGTGTAACAACATACAGTTGCAATCCTTTTAATGTTATCAAAACCTGACTCAAAAGAAAGTATCATAACACTTTCAATGCTCAACTTGTAGAAGAAAAGCTAAAGGATAAATTCATTCATAACCACAGGTAGTAGCTGGTTTTTCTTCTGAAGCATGACAGCTTCTATTTTCCTGGTGTTAATGGCAGTTTTCCCAGTAGGTCTTTGGGCTAGGCGAAAAGTCATATGCAAAACTGACTGAAGAAAGATCTCCTGTAACTCTCTAAAGTAATAACAAAACAGACTTTTTTTTTTTTTTTGTCTTCTAATAATTATGTTGCATCTGTGGCATCTTTCTTATGGCAATGACACAGAGGAGAATATTTTAAGCAGTAACTGACTGGAAATGCAAGCACCTGTGCAAAGATGGCATGTTTGCTTATGCCAAATGGATAATTAAGCACACATCTGCCTCTGCAGTTATCTGTATTGTACATGCAAACACTTTGTGGAGAAATAGAAGCTCCAGCCAGGCAGGTGTGTGGTGCGAGTTGAATGACTGTTTCTTGAGATATGCTCCTACTGTCAGCAACGTGCAGCTCACACAGGAGCAGGACACAATGAACAGACAAACCTGTCGTCCCCTTTGGAGATATCTGCAAACTGATGGGAGCTCCCTCTGCCTTTGCTATGGATCTCGAAGCTGTATAACCTCACTCACATCACTGTCTTGAGCACAGAAGTGGGTTAACCTCTGCTACCTGCCTCCCAAAGCTGCCTTGCATCTGCATGTAAATACAGGGAGATGTGCTCATAAGAATTGAAGAATCTTTGACACATGCTGTCCAGCTGTCATCAAGCAGTTAAGCGTGACTTACCTCTCCATCATTAACACTACAGCTGACATCAATATCTTGCAGCTGGGGAAGGTAGGACCAGAGTGCAACTTCCAAGTGCAACTTCCTTGGGAGAGCTGAGAACTAGCTGGCAAGTTGTTCGTCCTAATGTCCTGCTTTCCATTGCTCTCCCAGTGAGAAGAGGGAGTGGAATGAGAAGCAGTACGGTCATTCAGCTGTCATTTTGCTGAGGTGGCACAGAGAGATGTCATGTTTTTGTCTGAACTAGAAGGGGAGAAAAAACAAAATGATCCAATTCTTTTGAAGGTTTTCTACAACTAGGACAGAGTTCAGTGATTTCCTGTGTTTATCTTTGCTGTCTCATGCAGTCATACAGCTCCATCTGAATGACTGAGTGCACAGGTATCTTCAGGAACCCAGAGAACACACTGACAGGTATCACAGCAATTCTGACCATGATGAAAAACCCCACCAGGGCAAAAACTGCCAAGAATCAGATTTGGCAGCTCCAATTATTAGAAAATATCTGTATGTTGTGGTTTTATTTTACACAGTCGACTTTTTTCTTGTAATGATCCCATGCCTAGAAATTTCTTAGACAGTTGGAGTGTTCCTGCTTTTGGTTCAACAATTAAATTCAGTACATTGTCTTCTAATTGCTAAAAAGACACATTGTCCCACTGAACTGCCATTTTATTTGTGTTCACTAGAAGTCTGTAAATGGGTGCTCAGCATGAGTGCCAGTGCAACCAAGGGAGAAGTCATTAAGTCACTATTAAAGTTATTCTATCAAGTGAAGACACCATGACTGACACTTCTTCAGTATTTTATTGTAGAGATGTTTAAAACATTGAATGATAGGTAAAAAACATTTCTGTTGAGAGGTAAACCCAGAGAGCTGTTAGGTCAGAAGCAAGGAGCCATGAGCCTCAGAACCGTGCTTAAAAATATATATATCTTAATTTTCCTTGCTGTTCTGTGGCAGGACAACAATCTAATCAGCATGCTGTGAATAAAGTCTTCCTGTGGAGCAGATTTCCCAGGCAGCTTGAGCTGAGCTCCTGGTGGCATTGCCTTGTCTCCCCGCAAAGCCACTTCTAGTGCTACCCGTTGCCTAACGCTTCTCTGTCATTAGAGTATTTTCAATGGAATGAAATTGTTAGCATTTGATCCTAAAGGCTCCCCACAACTCTAACCTACTGTATTTATCATATTTGGCTCTTTTCCTCGACATGAGGATCCTTATAGCACTCTTTCGGAAAGCAGATGGGAAGCCTTCTTAGGAAGGAGTCCTCTGATATGTATGGCAAAGTCCTCCTCAGCATAGTATGTGCACAGCTAAGACAGCGATTTACTAATCTAATGCCTTTTTGATAATCTACAGATACTTTCTGTTAGTGGTGGAGACTTTGTAGGAAGGAGAAAAGCCCCCATGTTGCAAATAATTCTCCATGCAAAGACTCCTGGTGGTGATGAGTTTCCTATCTACCTAAGGCATGAGTGCTGGTTACATATTTTTCATCTAAGAGAGATGAAAGGAGAGACAACTCATGAGATCTTGGGCTAATCTAAACTCTCAGGAGGTCAGTAACTTCAATGCACAGAAATGAGGACCTGGCCAGGGGTAGAGGGTGACTGGAGGTGATCACTGTAAACAGACTTTTATGCCAAAAAGCAAATGGTGACAGGGCTGGTTGCAAAGAAGACAGTATCTAAGGAGTGCACTACCGCTCTTCATTATTTCAAAGAAAACAGTATGCTGACATGATGATATTTAGTAACGAAAGACACAAAGGGAATCTGAGAAAAACATGTAGACAGTTTCTTAGATGAAAGGGAAAATTTCTTACATGGAAAATGTGTGAAAACTCTTAGGGATGCAGACAAGGATTAACCTGGATTGTTATCTTCATCATTGTAAAATATCTGTGGTGCTGGATTCCCCAGGCCTTTTTCCTTCTTCCCTCAGTAAAGTCAGCCTCCTGTTTTCTAAATCGTGTTATTTTCTAGATTCAGAAAATATGTATGTACTGGCATATCCTTTTAATTAGCCTAAATTTACATAATTCCATATTACCAACTACTGAGGCATTCAAAAACCCACAGTTTTATTTTCTGGAATTTTGGGCCTGTTTCTCATTTGTACTGGGGATGCTTCCTATCATCTGACAGTGTGAGGGCATTGACAAGGAGTGGGCATGTAATTCATGCTTGTCATGCTGTGAAATACTACCTGAAAGGTAGCAAAAAGTCTCCTCCTGAGTGGTTTTCAGTTACTATCTCTACTGTAGCAGTTTCTAGAAGCCCAGGTCCTTTACAGGATTGTGACTGTGGTAGAAGCTGTGCAAATGAGGAACTATTGGAAATGAAGGGCTTGGAAGCCTTTTCCTTTCTCTCCTTGGTCTCTCTTATGCCAGTGTGGGGGATATGTTACTTCTGGCTTTTGGCAGCTACTCTGAGTTTTTTCATTTCCCTTACCACTTACCTAAAGCAACTCACTGAGATAATTTTCCATGTCAGCAGCTAATTTGATCTATCAGAGATTGCATTACTAAACTTTTTATACAAAACTTCTCTTTTTCCACAGTCCTCTTTAAAAATCCCAAACTGTCTCACTATTTCCAATGTCTACACCTGAAAGATGCAACTAGGTATTAGCTGACAGTATATAGCAGATGTCACAGAGCTGTTTCTTTGAGCCTTGTTCTTTATTTGGGGACATAAGAAAGCTGCAGTCCTCCTTAACTTCTGGTTGCATAAAGGATTAAATCATTATATTTAGCTGCAAGAGGCTCCTCTCTGATGCTGAGCAACCCCAGGTCTAATCTTGCTTACCATTTGTGTGTTGAAAGAACTTGAATGATTTCAGAACAACTGCTCCTGAGTTAAACTGGTCCAGCTGAATGCGGTGTCAGGCCCCTGTTGATTTATTTATTCGCTAAGTCACTAGTCATCTCAGTCCTTGACTCAGCCAAAGTAAATACTGCCTGATCTGCATAAGCAGAAAATGGCTACATAGTGAAAGGATTTTTGCTTTTAAGTATGTTCCCTGAATTAATTTATGGTCCCTCTTTGTCCTTCTACATAGTGGACACAAATGTGATGCTCTCCTCTTCAACCTAGGCCTTTCAGATAAATTACCTATAATCTCATCCTATTGCTTTCTGTGCTGCAGTGCAGACATACCTTCAGACCACAAATCCTTCCTGATCTACCAAGGCTTCTCCACTGCTCAGTATTTCACATTCTTCTTTATCCATTGGGAAATTGAACTTCCAATTAAATTAACATTATTATAAAGAGCAGTTTCTTTCTCTAAAATGTTTGCCCTAAAACTTAAAAAAATAAAAATAAAAAAAACATTTAAAATGACACATTTTTTTTATGTTTGTCTGAAAATTAATACTCTATTTTTTTTTCCTTTGGCTAGAAAACATTCATTTCACTCAAATGTCTCCTCATAAATACCTTCTGCCTTCACACTTCAATGAGTTGTCATCTCCACATTTAATATCAAAATGAAGCAAAACCTTTGTTATGAACATTCTTGAATTCTAATGTTTCAGCCAAAGTCCAGATCACACTTTTATTTTTATTTTTGAGCTTAACTCTGCAAACATACATAACACTCACTCAGAGGTCATTTAACTGTTAGTAGACACTTGTAGGTGCCTTGAGCTAGGTTGTTAGTAGGGTTAATCTGGAGTAGTTTCTTTGCATTATGTTGCTCCCATCAATGATCTACTTCTACCATTCCAATGGAATGTTCCCCAAAATGAAAATATATCTTAGCTGTATTTTATGTTTTCCTGGGAGAGTTATGATACAGTGACCTAATTCCTCCATTCTTCTATTCCATACCAATAATAATAATAATAATAATAATAATAATAATAATAATAATAAACTATTACATCCTTCTGTACCAGAGCTATAGCAGGATTCACACCCTCATAGACGACCACTCAAAAGTGAATGGCATAATACTCCTACAGTCTTGGCCTGTTTGTTTATTTATTTATTTATTCCCACTCAGATTTTTCATTTTTGATAGAAAGAAGCTGCAATTTCAAGCTGCTCATGGTGGCCACCTCTCTTTAGCATCAATTGCCTCTTTACATAGCTAGTCTGTGGTATCAAGGAAGCTCAGAGCTTCTGCTCACAGATAAAGTAAGATAAAGTATCATTTTTTTCACCTATATAATAGTTTATGACTTCCAGTGTGCTTATCTTAAATAATTCCACTGAAATGAAATATGCTTAGTGCACAGACTAGGTCAGCAGTTGTTTCAGCCCACTCCAGACCTGGCCTCGATCAGTCCTGATTTTTTTTTTTTGGGGGGGCCTTATGTCTGGCCTTGAGATCTTTCAGCAAGGTTGTCTTTCCTTCACAATTCTGCCACTAAAGTTCTGCATGGATTTGTGTACAAAATTGACAGATATTTTATGGCTTAGTGTTGTCACACTGAGATATTTGACCTTCACATTGTGGTGATTTGAGGGCAAAAGCAAGCTAAAATGACATCCTAACTTTAGTCCTCTACTTACGGGTGCTGTGCCCTCATCAAGGCCATGACTTTTGCAGTTTACAAGTTGAATGGAAAATCAAGAGGTCTTTTTTTGGCAAGTTGTGTTTTGGGGCAGAAAGGATGAGCAGTTAAAAAATAAAGAAGTTGCATTCACTTGTGTTTAATGAAAGTAAAGAAAACACTAGGCCAAGGAAAAATCTATCTTCATCCCTCTCTCCATCATGACCCCCTTCTTGGAAAGCTCATGTTGTTTTTTTAACAGAGGTTCAGGTCTGCTCCAGACCTGCCCCATTCCTGAGTGCTGAGATGCGTCTGGCCCCTTGGGACATGAACCAGATGTTTATTTTTTCACCAGGAGGTTGCTTCCAGTTTCTCTAGCTGAAGCCACTCCTTCATCTCTTAGTGTCCTTAAATATGCAAAAGGAGACAGACCCAGATGATTCCCCTCCCAGTCTTCAGGTGGATGTCCTCACTACTGCACTAGGAGTCAGCCATTCTCCAGCTGACTGAACACTTACTGTTTCATCACGGTGAATGGTATTCTCTCCCCAAAGCCAGAAGTCCCATGGACCTGTGTTGGGAGGAGCTCGTATTATACTTAAATGTGCAATGAGCTGGGGCAAGACTGAAGTATCCCTTAGCCTGACTTCTCTCTGTAGAAGAGTTTCTAGACTAAGACTTTGAGTCCTGCTTAGCTCCTGAAGGGGCTGAAAAGGAGTGACTTTGCTGGTTTGGTCAGCAAACATTTCCTGGCTACCCACTGGAAGCCCCAGGCAGGCATGTCCACTCCCAGATGCTGCGAGAAGCTCTATCTCAGGAAATAATATGTAGAAGATGCCTGGGGGAGACATCATTCCTGCCCAGACTGAAAGCAGAGCTGCTGGGGTGCGTTATACCGTTGGTTGCAGGATGGAAAGTGCTTTCTTGCTTCTCCATTGAGAAGTACCATAGATACTAGCTAAACTCAGGTCAGTGCTCCTTCTAAGGGGTCCTGCAGGCTGGGCTCGTGCACTGACAGGGAGACCGAGGGGTAATGCTACACTGCAGCTGGTTCTGGGTGCCTGTCTATGCAGGCAAAGGAATCTTTGTGATTATTATATAATAAATAATAAAGAAACTGCAATATAGTAGTATATTCATATCCACACCTGCATCTGTATCCATATCCATATCTATCTACACCTAAACCTACATCTGTATCTATATCTGTATCTATATCTACATCTATATCTATATCATCTATCCCTATCTCTATCTCTATATCTAATCTATATCTATATCTATATCATCTATATCTATATCTATATCTATATATCTATATCTATATATCTATATCTATATCATCTATATCTATATCTATATCATCTATATCTATATCTATATCTATCTATATCTATATCTATATCTATATCTACATCTTGCACTGAGACAGAGCCATACCACCCAAGGACTGGTAACCTCATTGGGACTGTCCACAGTTTCTATCCTTCTCCTGATTGCTCTGTGTGTGACATTCACCGCTTTCTTTCTGGTCTGGGGAACAACCCACCTGTTGTATCTCTTAGATGTAGGGCAGGAAGGGAGAAATTGGTTGCAGCCACAGAAGTTACGCATAGAGAATGATGACAAGACCAGGACTGCAGTCCACACCCTGGAGAGCATTTGTTCCACCTTTGCATGGACATGCCTCAGGTGTAACAAACATAAAAACCTGTGCCCTCAAAAGCTTACAATTGACACATATAGGATTTGTGCTTCTTGTGCAAATTTACAGGAAGAATTGTGTTAAGCCATAGCACTTGCACGTGAAATAGCTTAGCAGTTAGTGATTTAAACAAGTCTATGGTGTGGTGGTGTGCATATATGATGTAAAATAATTTGTTCTGTGGGATGTGGCTGCAGAAACCAAAGGTTAGTGTCTGTTTTGGAAGGCTTTTTTTTGAACTGCAGGCAGCAAAACAGACCGGTTGTTAAAGTTTACAAAAGACTGTCACTGCTCTGCTATGTAATTTTTAAATAAACACATTTTAGTCATTAAATACACACTTTTCAAGCCTCAGTAAGAAGAACATCAGAGTCATTAGTCAAGCTTTAATTCATCTGGTATGGGTTATGGCTGAGCTAAGGCATGTTACAAATAAGAGGAGGTATTTTTCAAGGACAATCTATCTGTGATAACCTCTAACACAGCAGGAGACCAAACACTAGACCGTATCCACTTTATTTATGCATTTTGGTTTTGGTCTTCTTGTTGCTAATATTTATTATATAACTCCAGAGAAGACCAGGGGACAAAATTGATCTCTCGAGGTTCCCTTGAGCCTTCCATTTCCATGATTAAATGAGTCTATGAATTGTTACAGAGGTCACCACACAAATGAATGTTTTATTAGGCACCAGTAAATGACTACAATAGCAAACCAAAGTTGTGTTTGTATAATATTTCATAAATTACAGACAACGAGGAGTATCTTTCATATGTGGGCATATTCATTCCTCCCCCATCCCCAGACCCTTGTGGTTTCTTCTTTCATTTGGTTTGCAGTGTATGTGAATGGGTCCTATTTCTCTGAAGGAATATCTTTTTCAAACTGTGGTTGTTAATTTATAAGTGGTTTGCTGGTAAGCTCAACTGGTGTGCCCAGCTTTAAACCCACCTATGTAGTCCACAAAGAATTGAGGGGGAGTCAAGAAGGAGGATAAGCATTGCCTAGGTAGGGCATGTGATGGAATATATTTCATCTCTATGAATGCAATGACATTAATTTAATTAAAAATCCAGTCTGGTACAATTCACAGAACAACATGACTAATATTGTTATGCTTATGTAAGCAGAGAAATTAATTAAAACTTTGAAGCTTACTTGTTGGCATAATGAAAGCTCATTTTATGCTGGTGAGAGATTAAGGGAACCTTCTCGGTGGGCTTTTTTGCAGAAAGGGAAAGAAACACTCCCTGCCCCATTCTCACAACCAGGGAGCATTTAATTAAACTCAGTGGAGAATATAACAGTGGGAAAATGAAAACAGCAAGAAATATTTTTGTTAATATGTTAGTTCTGGAAAAAGAGCTTTGGAATAGCCAGAAGGAGTTTGACACCAGCTCTGTTGGTGTGAGAGATAAATGAGAGCGTCATTTGTTATTGGAGCTGCAGTGATGTGATGCTGAAGGAGAGATGCAGTCAGGGGAGCACTGGTGTGGGGGGGTGAGCTCCCTTGTGGCAACATTACAAGATACTGTAGACGCTGACTTGGATGGGATAACTCCCTGCTTGTTTTCAGGGAAGGGATGCCAAGGTCAGGTCCTCCTCCCTGGGGCTCTCAGCCTTCGCTCCTTTCTGCTAGTTCCCATATCTGCTTTTACTCATCTTCCTGAACGGAATGAAGATATTGCTGTGAACTACATAACCATAGGAAATTTCTATGGTTGTCAATGTGAAGGTAATTCAGTTAAAAATCTATCTAGCACTGCAAAGTGCCCATGTATTTGGCCATACACATACATATATGTATGTATATATATACACACACACATGCTTATACACATAAACGTAGAGTGTAGCTGTTGGTGTGGGTTCCTCTTTAGTATGAATCCAGATTTCCTCACTAAAGTAACTGGACTCACTGCAGAGTTGTCTGAACTAAGGAAAAAATCTGAGGATGCTCTGAGTTGTGACCAGGACAGGTCCAGGCTTCTCAATTGCCTGGGCTGAGAGAGTAGATGGTAAGGGCTTGATTGCACCACACTAAAGACATCTGGAGCCTAAGATCTTGTGTTGGATGAGAGTTTTCAGTTTCTCCAAGGAAAGATTGCCTGACATGTTTAAAGTCACTTGGGTCTAAGGAAGGGAATTAAATTTCAGACATCGAATGGCTGAAATTGCAACATTTTCTAGTTCTGGATTTTGCTCAGGACTTTCTCCCATCAGCATTTTGCCTTTCAACATAATGATACAAAAACTTTTTAAAAAAGAAAAGAAGGAAAATTCTCTTCACTTCTCACCTGATCAGCAAGGTAAACATAAATGCATTATATATTCAGAGAAACCGTGGAAAGAGTACACTTGGCAAGTAGAGGGAGCTCTTTGTACCCCATGTTGTCATCTGAATCTTCCTAGTCTGCATGTCTTGCTTGAAACCCAGCTGCCAGAGCTCGCACCTGGGCATCCCACATCTCTCTGGAAGCAGAAAGGTCCATGCTGGTTGGTTCATTCAAGTTTGCTGGGGAAAGCTCCAAGACAGGTACGTGGATTTCAGGATCTGTTAGTCCAAAGGGTAACTAACTATATAAATCCAGCATTTATTAAGAATCAGGCTAATTACCAAGCTTATTATTTTAGGGGACCAGTATGTGAGGCTGATACTAAAAGATCTGATTTTAAGTGTATTTGGTTGGCATTGCCACTCTTTGCCAGGGGGGTATGAGGGATTCTCCCTTGGCTGCTATGGGTGATGCTATATGTGTGCCCGGATTGACTCCTCCTTCTCCGGCTGGCCCTACTGCATGCCACATGTGCTCTTCCCAACATCTGGCTAATTGAAGTTACTGCTTTTCATAAGAATTAGATATCTTCCATATCCAGGTGTCTTTGGCAGGCTCTACTTCAGCCTCAGGGTTCCCTGAGAGCATGATTCCCTGTGATGACAGGCAAGATGAGCCTTTTTATGAGGTTATAGCACAATATGAACACACTGTAGCAGTTACTGTCAGGCCCATTTGCAAAATGACAAATGTGGTTAATATTTAAGCCAGGGCTGAGAGTCTGTCTGCCCAGGCAAAGTGACTCTTCCCTTGCCTATGTCTTTTGCTCATATATCTTCAGAAATTGCTACTCCAGAACAGCCCTCATTTTCTGTGTCTCTGTACGCTCTTGGGATGGCATTTCCCTGGTACAAGCTCTGAGGCTGCATCTATAGCAGTGAGTAAAAAGAACAGGGACCTGTTTCCCTGGCCTTCAGGCAAGTAACATGGTGCAGATCATGACTTAGCATCTAAATCAATTTCCTTCCCAAAACAACATGGCTCTTGTCCATGTGTTGGTTGGACACAGTCCCTGTGCTCTCCCATACCAGGAGTGGTGCCAGCAAATGACTGGTGCCTAAGATCAGGGGACAGTGCACAAGGCCAACTCAGTGACACAGGTACTTAAACACCAGCCTGGAGATGCTAACAGCGAGTCTCACAGATCACCTATGGAAGTGCCTGAAGACTGCATATGTATATACATGTATCATAGGGTGAAGAGTTCAGCAGGACCTCAGAAATAGCCAGGGAGAGGACACTCCTGAAGGTCTTGGCATCTTCTACTAGAAATCAGAATTTCCTCAAAATGGAGCGGGCTGTTTCAGGAGACAGTCAATGGATTGGTCAAGGCAGCAGTGGGAAGGTGAGCATGGAGATTAGGGTGGCAGCACTAAGTGAAACAAGAAGCTAACATATCAGTGTGTCTTGGAAGTATGGCAGGAAGGACTATATTCTCCACCTACAGAGATAGCCAGAGGCACAGTTAGTGCTTCCTCCTTGCACCGAAAAAAAGGTTACCCACTAATTACAAGTTGCTGAATATATGTGTAGGGAAACAAGACAAAATTTTTGCCTTCCCATAGGAGGTCCCCCCACACCATCAGCCTGTTGTGTAATTTTTTCACCTGCTTCAGGTGCTCTTCATTTTTTTTTGTATTTCCACTGTGACAAAAGCCAGAGCCACTCCCCTACTATCAGTACCAAGCATGCAACAAGTATTTTTTAGGAGAGAGTCTCTGAACTCAAGAGCTCCAGTTATGGAAACAGGTACAATATTTCTGGAGAGCTGATAAGCAGATAAGTATGTTATTGGAGGTGTCATAGTTAATATTTGACACACCTCATGACTGACAAGTGTTATACTAATTGTTTCCTTTAACTGTTTGCATGAAGTATTGGCCCTCTACTACTGGGAAATTAAGACAATTAAACAGCACAAGCACCAGGCAAGAAATTTGCAGTGACAACTGGATGACTGTGGTTTTCCTGTCCACCCAAAGAACAAAGTCCCCAGGCACAGCAGGTGATCAGCAAATACTAACGAAGCAGCTGATGCGCAGAGGAGTCCTTCCCTTGTACACTCCATCAAACTGGCTGGAACACCTTTAATCAAAATATCTCTACTGGACCGTGTGGCAGTGCTGTGCTGATATTTTCTGGAAGAAGCACTAGAGAGTGTTGTGAGTGCATGTGTTTTTCTTCAGGGAACTCTACTTGAACTAGCATGTTCACATTTTCCAAATTGTGGGGTTTTAAGCTAAAAAAATGATGGGCTTGCCATTTGCCACAAAATGCTGTTTTATCATTTCAGAAATTGTAAAACAACCTTTTTTTTTTTTTTTTTCATCTAAGGCTTTTTTTGTTTGTTTGTTTTGTTCTTATGTTCCTGAGCTGAAATTTTGTTTTGGGACTTTTATTTTTTTTTAGTATTTTGACCACTATTTCCATTCTATAACAGAATCTAATTTAGATATGTTGACATGTCTAGCAGAATGAAAATATGCTTTCCCAGCCTGTGTGAGCTATGAGTGCTTTTCTTACAGATGGGTCTCAACCAGCCCTGGAGCCGTGAACATGCAAGCTGTCTCAGCATAAGCCTGAACTCTCTGCCTGACTCCTAACTTTTGTGATGGACGAAGTCAAAACCTTGGATCTTCATCCCTGAAACATTGTGAATATTCTTCATTGAAGTAACTGGAAACCTGGTCATAGACATAGAGTAAAAAGATGATCTTTACACAAAGTTTTATGATCTACACACCTTTGGAAGACAAAGGCAGTGGATTAGAAGAGATGAAAAAGCTTTGGTCAGAATGACAGATAGCAAAATAAGCTTGCCAAAAAGCTAAGCATTGTCTTTGTTGTTGTTGTTGTTTTTTGTAACAACCATGACAAAGGGAAGTTTTACAGAGATTTTGGAGCTAGATACATAGAATCATAGAACTGTTGAACATCCAGAGTTGGAAGGGACCCCCAAGGATCATTGAGCCCAACTCCTGGCTCCATACAGGACTACACACTTCATAACACAGACCCTTCTAGACTTCATCTTTTGTTTAAGCCAGATCTTCAGGAAAGCAGAAGTGCACTCACAGAAACACTGTAGGCTAATGCAAAATCTAATTTATTTCTCAGCTTAATGCCAAGACAGGGGTAAAAAGTAGAGCATTTTCTGCTCCTTGCTTTCTCACTATTTATCAAAAGGCAACAGCTAAGAACAATGCTGAGCAGTTTCTGCCTGTTGTGTTGCAGAAAGCTGTAATCAAGGGAGGAGAGGTTACACCAGGTGCAGCCAAACATCAGCAACGCCATGCAGCCAAATATCATGTGCCAGGGCAGTCTGGCCCCAGGGCACTCCATACAGCCATGAAAGCACAACACGTGCTGTGCCACATCTCTATTGGCACCACAAACCCTCCAAGTGAAGGTGGACATAAAGAAACCTCCCCAGCATCTAACCTCTGCTGCTCCCAACATTTGTTCTGGTGTGAGTGAGGACTCTGAGGTTAGCTGCGTGTTTATTTGTTTTCAATCCTGGGATGCTGTGTGATCTTTTTTAAGTCCGGAGATGCAAAACACAGCTTTGTCTTCAACAGTTTCTGCAAGTGGCAGTGACTGATGCCTTTTGGAAGGGCACCCCGGGGGCGAGGAGATGTGTGTAGCTGAGTGTTTGTCTGGGTATTGGTTAGCAGCATTTGTACTGAGCCAGTTTCTATTATTCCATATGTCAGGAAGAACATTTGCGCTTCCAGGCCACTAGATGATGATGGTACTGTAATTACAGCTGCATCTTAATTAACATTCCCACATGAATAAAACATTAGCATGATTATTCTTAGCATTTTATCCAGTGGGCTGTGGTCTCATCTCATTATAGCTACTTTCTTAACCAAAACACACACTCTAACAAATGAAGAAGAGAAGTAAGCACGGAACATCAGTTCACCCTTTTCACATTTATAACTTGGAGTTGAGTAGGGGATTGGTTAAGTAATAATGAAGTCCCCTAAAAACCACTGTGTGGGACAAAATCATTCCCATAATAGGAGATCTGTGAGTTTTAACCCTTCACTTCATGCCTCTGCTAGGCCTGCAGAGGTTTGTTTTGCTTGCAACCGAGGAGTGCAAATTGCAAATATTAGACATATAATTATAACTTTTCCACATGGAAAAACAAATTTCATGTGCAAATCCTAGCACACTGCATTTACACAAAAACTTAGGGCCACAGGCACGATGTCTGTGTACGAGCCTGGATCCCAAATGGTACAAAGCCAAGTTGAGGTCCCATTTGTGATGTGCTCGAGGTGGAGGGGTTGCCTTTCATCTGCCTTGCTGCCCTGCATTCCTTATGCCGTGGGCTGGACCAGCAACAGCCCACGAGAGCCTCAGGCTTGAAAAGACTTTTCAGGTGTGTCTAAACTGGAGCCAAAGGTGTGACTACAGCTCACAGAACCGTACCTGAAGTAGCTTCATACGGCATAGCCCCAGTGCTGATAGCAATGTGGCTACAGCACTGTGCAGGTGGGCACGAGCTGCAGAAAACCACAGAAATGCACCAGTTCTCTTGCCTAAATTCAGTGTTGTCATGAAGGTCTGGTTTTCAGTCCCATCTGTCTCTTGCTGTAACTTTGTCTTTGCATTGGTAGAGGGAAGAAAGGCATTTGTAGGTTTGTGGGTTAGTGGTTCTCATGCTAATTGAACTGTCCATTGATGTGATCTCAAATTTGGTAAAAACGGAGATACAAAATAAAGATGATGATTTCTGGCTTTCTGGGAAACCCATTAATGGCATCATAATCCCCTTCAATGTTTTTTGAGATTTTAGCTTGTCCATTTTTTACTGGCCCTCTTTAACTCTATTTTTATCTATAGTAACTTTTGAATCCTCTTGCCAGTTTCAGGCAAAGCTGACAGAGTCATAAAGGTCTTGAAGATACCAAGTTCTTAGAGGTTTCATTTAAAATGATGTTTCAGTAGAAAAGAAAGACAGAGAGAAACCCCATCATTTTCCTGTCAGAGAAAACATTGGTAGCATGAACACAATTCTCCTACTGCACAGCAGGGAATCCTTACCTGAGATAATGTGAGAGGAAGGGCTGGGGTTGCTTCAAATGGCAGAGAGGCATTAGTCAGAGCTCACATTTTCTTATGGTCAGCTAATGACAAGACACCAGGCAACCATGTTCTGCTGCTCATGAACCTACACTGATAATTTAAGAAAGTAAGGTGAACTTCAGTCTCAGTACATTTATGCAGTGTGTTGGGAATAAGGGGCCTTTCCATTTGTTCACAAAGCCTTAAAATGTGAGTGAGAGCAGTCACCGTCAGGATCTTTCACCATTGGTTTGAGAAGGGATTGAACACCACAGAGAGTGCACATTGTAAAATTTGATCATAATGATAGGTTACAAGTTAGTACCATAATTGCTGTCAATAGCCTGAACCCAAATTTGAATCATAATAAGAATAATAATAGGTAGCTACACATTCTCATTTTAGTAGTGATAGTCTTCCAGGGGACACATGGTTGTGGCCACACTTTGCTGAGTGGTTTGGCTTCTTGAACACTGACCGCTGAGTTGATTTGGCAATTATGTGAGCAAAGTAAAACCATAGCTTCTTTTTATAGCAGTCTCAAACTTGACTCACATACCAGTCTAGGTGACGTAAGTGGTAAACCCCAGCATCCCCATCAAATACTACAAAGTGGTCACCAGTGTGTCTGTCTTAAAGGATTCAGCTGTTTCCATCATTAGCCTTTTAACTGTGGCTTATTATGAGCATCTTCCCATCACATACAATGCAAATTAGGCAACTAACATGCCTTTGAGCACCTGAGCCTTAGCCTTAAAACTTTTACTTTGCGCAAGAATTTCCAGTAGCTATTCAGGACAAAGGGTGATGAGAAAGTAAATTGAAATAGTGGCTGCAAATACAAGATAAGGTACTTTGAGTTTAGTATGGTTTCACAGCTCACATTTAACATCAGACTCCCACTTAAATGGGGATTGTCAAAGGTCTTGCCTTTGCTTTTCCTCTAACACCAGTTAGCATAATGTGACTTAAGAATGCACCTTTTCTGCTGTGGAGATATAGCCTAACCTGATAAGGAAGAAGGGAAATAGGAGAAAAATGACAGCAAGTAATTTCTGATCTAGGCTCGAAGGAAGGGAATGTCTAGGTTCTTTGTGACACTTCTGGCTTCAGGGTCTTGAGGGTCCCCCAACAAAGAAAATGTGTATTGCTTTAAGTTGTTCATTCCTTTCTTTCAATTTTTAACATTCTCCCAAGCCTGACTGTTGTCAAATCCTGTTTGTATTCATTCTGTGTGCCCAACAAGAGGAAGCTCCACCTGTGGCTTACATGGGATTGAGTCACCTGTGCTCTGGGAAACACATTCTATAATTCTTATCTCTTCTCCTCAGTAATTTGTCAGTTTTCACCTCTGTAATTGGGTGATGGGAAGTTTCATTCTTCATCAAGTCTACCGTTTATTTCAGATGGCTTTCTTACACTTTTAGATGTTCTGTCCAACAGCAGCCTAAGGTCAATATTATTCAGACCTAACCTGGAAACTGGTCTAAGAATGAAACCATACCTGCATCTCTATCCTACTCTGGAACCAGGATCTGGACCCAAATGTCATGGTTGGCCTTTATCTTTGTCATATCTGTGCTGCTGTCTCCCATCAACCTTTGGAATGTGATGCTGAACCAGCTCAGGTAGTTTTTAGCTAAACCACAGAAAAGGCAAATGAGTGTAAATTCAAACTGCCTTGACTTGCTTTTTGCCCATTTCCTGGTATTGTGGCTTTAGAGCTTTCTCCACTAAGGTATGTGTCCATCCAACAAGTATATGAAGAGATATGCTTGAGAGATGATGGGCCAAGCTGAGCCTGAATCTCATCAGCTCGTGGCCACCTCAAAGACTGGGGGTTTGGGGAATATCTCTATTACAATTAAGTCTGAATTTTCTTGTTTTCCCATTCCAGTGGGGGAGAAATCTAACTCTTCAGAGGCTAAAAATGCAAGTTATAGAGGTGCTCTGGGAAGGATGATAACTTTGGTCACTCAAGAGCTTTCTTCCATAGTAGTTTCTCTGGTTGTTTCTTTTATTACTATTATTATTATTTATTATTTTTATTTTTTAACAATTGCATTGGCTATAACAGGAGAAAAAACACCTTCATGTTAGAAGTAAAACAAACTGGATTAACCTCCTGAGAAACTGGCATACGAAGCTGTCTTTGCCCTCCCTTAAATTATATACTTGTTCTTCCCTACTGCTACGATAAAATAAAATGAAAAAGAGTCTTTTCAATTTTTCTTTCACCAGTGTGTTAAGATATTGTCAGGTCAGCCCTGGTGGTAGGGTAGCAGATGACTAATAGCTATGTTTTTTAATTAAACGCTATCAGAAGAGGATGATAGATTAGCATTCCCACCCCCTGCATTTCCCAGAACATTTCAAAATTACTTTTTGAAAAATGGACTTAAAAACTAAAAAAAAAAAAGGCATGAAACAATGATGGGAATTCCTTGTCCTTCTTTCTGGACTAGAATAAAAGCTTTCTGGCTGTCAGAGAAGGAAAACCTCATTTGTTTATTTATTTATTACATTTCAACCCAGTGCAGGCCTGACTTGTACCTGGTTGGGATTTCTGCAACAGAGCTGGATCTCGTCTTGATATGTCTCTGTTTTACTGCAAGTATTTCCACTGCCACAGGAGAGCTTTTTCTCCTATAAATTAGCTCCCTGCAGCAAACCCTGGTGGTTGTGCTGGTGTAAACACCTCTGGATTCCCCTGGCAGGTAAGCAGGGAGAAGCTGGTCTAGAGTTTTTATCCCACCTTGCTTTGCGAGTGGATGGACATGTTAATTCAAGATGTCCAATGCCTGTTAGTTAAGTCGCACATTTCGTTCTGCTGCATATGAACATTGAATACTTCCTAGAGGAGAAGGCATAACAGGCACAATTCATCTCAATAACCCTCACATCTGCAGCGCTGAATCTGGACTGAAGTGCCCTCACTCTCTGTACAGGCAATGGGGAGAAAAAGGTCATTCTGGACAGTCCCAGGGTTCATACATTAGCCCAAGGACTTTTCTTGCACCACAGCTGTAAAGTGGGAGAATTACACGAAACTTATTTAATCTGGGCATTGTGTGATGAACATAGTACCGTGGTCATGTAGCTACACAAACAGTTGCTTACAGAACAACTTTCTGTAAGTGCACGGGTGGTGACCATGTATTAGAGGCAAACTCTGTTGCATATTTTTCTTTGCCTCTCCAGCAGAAGTGCCACAAAAAAGCTCAGCTCCTCTTCCTCTTTCCCCACGACATTATTATGTAAATCATTGTATCACTAAGAATAAGCACTTTGCCTATGCCTGAGAAGAGATGTTATCTGGGTTTCTCACCTTACAATCCAAAAAAAAAAA
>VXAA01004101.1:0-16576 GCA_013399115.1 Anseranas semipalmata | reverse complement strand
AAAAAAAGGAAAGAAAGGAAAAAGAAAAGAAAATAACCTTGTAGGTATTGTATCCAAAAAGGAGATGTTGGCATTGTGATATTTAGAGCTGTAGAGCTGTAACACCTGAAAATAATAAAACATTGACGGTTGAGTGAGCCCCACATTTCTTCTGCTGAGAGATTTACTGGGAGTGAGTGGGGGACCGTCTGAATCCATGAAAAGGAAAAGATCTCTTTCTTATCCGGAAGTAGCTCATAATTCAGGGCTACAGTTCCACAGCTACAAGAAATAAGGGTGCAGAGTCTGAAGCTGTGCTTTAATCAGGAACTGAAACCAAATATCTCAGTGTGAGTTGATTGGATCACCATTTTCTCTTGGAAGACCTCTGGCCTTTTTTGTTATGACTATCAGTTAGAGCACTCAAGGCATGAAGACACAGACACAAGGTTTAGACCCTCCACCAACTTGAAGAAAAAGCTTAAGAACATTTTCATTAGAAAATAAAGGCCATTAAAGTGACTAAAGCCTTTTAGAGGGTTGGTTTTGTGTTGCTCTTCTCAATATTGGAGCTTAGATTCTTCCTGAGCTGATCTTTAGGTCCCTGAGTGCTATTCTGGATGGTGCCCAGAAGAACCAGAAGAACAAGTGGTGGTGAATAAGGATGCAAATAAAATGGGCACATCACTGACTTTTTATCTTCATCTTTATTTCTATGTCAAGGTTTTAGCCCCCAGAAGCTGGTGTATTTGTAATGAAGAAGATGCAAACAGTTTGTATGGCACACTATAAATTTGAAAGACTGGAAAACTGAGCTAGTGCCTAGACAGATGATTATTTTTTAAAAGAAATATATTTATATCTCTCCTTTTTAACTGAAAAGGTGTGTAAGTGCTTAGAGACAGGAAAAGCTTCTTTATCATTTTTTTTTTCTCTGCTGTACGTCTTTTTTTCTGAGACTCCTCCATCATCAGATATGGCACGCACATCCCATGTAACACACAATATTTCAAAGCAACAGAGTCCTGGCTATTAACATTATAGTGCTAACTTCCCGGATGCCTTGTGTAGTTCAACAAATCCTGAGCTGCAGCACACATGCCAATAAAATCCTGCTTACATGCAGTGGTGAGTGAAAATATGATCTAGGCTCTTCCCTCTGCCAGCTGTACAATTTTTGTCCAAGAAAATTCAAGTGAGGTTCAGTTCTCCTGCAGATGTTGATTAATTTCTAGGTCTATCTCAAGTATGTTCTTGCAAGAAAAAACAGAAGAAAATGTGGGAGCTGGTATTTCCTTGATTTTTTTTTTTTTCCACCGAACCTTTTCTGAACATCTTTGAGCACACGAAGATGCCACTTCAGGAGTGAAATGAAAGGAAAAGGCTGCTATGTTGCTGGAAAAGCATCTGCGTCAGTTTACCTACTTTGCATGTAACATGGTGACACAAACAGAGGGGCCTTGTATGCTGGTCACAGTACCCTGTGATCAGCAACAGAAACAGAGGCATTTCTAAATTAAAAGACTATCTTTGTATTAATTTATCACCCCGGTACACACAGGGCTAGCTATTTTCCAGAAGCCAGCTACTGCACCCCATATAGCTGACTGAGTTTAAAATGGTACGAAAGAAATACAGTTGCTTTCTTGATGTGATGTATTTGGCCTCATGAAAGGGCATTTTGTTGAGTTAGCACATAGAAATCTTAGAAAGTGCCTACGGACACAGATATGATCCCTGGGGGAAGGCAGCAAACCTGAGCAGAGAAAGTGGCATAAATCACAGCACTTAATGTGCAGCTCGTAAATCCCATGTTCGTACAGAGGTCTGATAAGGCAGGACGGTGTCTGAACGCTTTTGCTTCACATAACGTAATACATGGCATTTGCATCCGCACAGCAGTGAAACGAGCTGAGATTTGCATCTCATTTTAACTCCTCCACTCCATGGGTGGGTCAGACTCTGATCTTGACTACATCAGTATAAATATGAGAAAAGCCCTCGGTTTCACAAGAATTACTCCAAAAATAAACTCTCCTATTTGAGATGAGGGTCTATCCCCGTTCCAGTTCTGAATTACGCTCGCATGACATGAGATAATAATATCAACCTACAAAATTATAAGTCAAACATCTGTGCTTGCTACTCACAATAATTTGTATATATACATATGAATGCTTATTTTATATTTGCATATTGTATATTTGAATATTTGGAATGCAGAAAAGGAGATCCACCAATAAGTTTTCATGTGCCTGGGGCTGTCTGAGAGGTAAGGTTGTTATTAGACGATGGTGGATGCTGCTGATAAAAAGAGTCTGATGGCCACTTAAAGCAGTCAGTGTGTAACTCCTGGGGATTTGGGCATGGAAGTGCCTTTCCATATGGCAACATTTGCAATACTTTTGGTTTCCGGTGCTGTCAGTATTCCCTCCTTAATTTCTTAAATAAGCCTTCCTGGATATCTTCTTTCTCTCAGAGTTTTAACCAATGACAAAGGAGATGAAGGCAGAGACCATTGTCACTCTCTGTTCTGCAATCTGAGGAACATTTTCATGAATAACCTCCGTGTTCAAGGTAAGTTACTTCCGTGGGACCCGCTGTAAGGAAAGGGAGTTGCTATGTGTTCCTTCTTCTTCTCCCTACATAGCGAAAAAACAGGTTTTTCTTGGCTCCCAGCATTACTGATGGTGACTCAGACTGAATTATGATTTGTATCATCTCCGCAGATGTCCCCACCATGGAGAGCCGAGCAGCTGTTAGGGCTGTGGGTTTAGGCCCTCCTGTGTGCTTTGTCTTCTCCACTCACATGCAGTGGGGATGTGGGACACTGCCCCACCACCCTGCGATCCCTGCGGATGCGGCTGTAGCTCCAACAGACGAAGCAATCAAAGTCTGCGGGCTGGGTGCCTGCTCTTGTTTATGCTCATGTAAATTAGGAGACAGCCCAAGGGCCTCTCAGGCTTATTCCTGACCTACATCAGAGTGTGTCAATAGATTTTGACCCCAGGGACTGGACATGTTAAAGGCAGTCTAGCTGGCATAGTGCAGGCTAAACAAGTAATCAAATATCCTGCCTTCTTCATTATTTCTTCCTGCTCAGGCATTGGTGGATTTATTAAATAATCCCTCTAAATTAAATTTCTCCCTTTTGTAAACCCAGCATGGATATCTATGCTTTTGGGACTTAACTGAAAGAGTGGCTATGAAGCTAATTCATTTTCCTTATCCACTTTCACATGTTAACCATGGAAGGCAGTATATGCTTTTTCTTTTCCAGCACAATTAGCTGTAACATATGTTTGTTGCATAGTAATTTATTCTGATGCAGGAAGACAATATTTCCCTAATGATGTATGCTTCTGAGAAAAGATGAAACATCTCTCCTTTAACAAGCATAGGCAGTTGGATGAGAAATCACTGTTTCCTTTAATCTGTCTCAGACAGACCCCCAAAAATTACTAAAATGGGTCCAATTCTCTGTGTTCTCAATAAGCATAGCAATGATCTCTTCTCCTTGTAGTGTCCAGTGTTTCACTTGTACTTTTCGTGATAGGAAACAATAAGGGAAGTTAGCCTAGAAGAATTTTAGTCTATTTACTGACTACAGTAAAGTTGTTTTATCTTCTGCAGCAAGCTGTCATATAAAGTTTTGTGATTTGGGTTTTAATTTACAGAATTAGCCCTGCTTAAAGAAAATGCTCTCCAAAGCAAGGATAGGTGCTACACCACTCTCCATACAGAACAGGAAACTACACAATAAATCTGGAAGTGTGTTCATTACTGCTTCTTTCCAGTGTTTAAAAGCTTTTTTTTTCTAATTTCCAAAGTAATTTTTTTTTAAATAAAAATAAATATTTGTGTCTCTGGGGCTCTCACTTTACCCTGGTTGCTGAAGGGGCCTGACAAAGTCATTGGGGGACCTATACAATGAAAAAACATAATGATAACTCTTTCTTACTCCACATTAAGAAAGGAAGGATGTTTATTCTTATGCTGTCTGAATGCTAAAAACCTGATCAAATTCCTGGAAGACTAACAAATGTCTGTACCATTAGAAAACCATTGTTTCTTAAACACTCAGTGCCAGCGTGTGGTGAGCAGCGACATGTCAGATGTCAGCAGGCTTCCAGTGATCTAAGCATTTGCAGGGGATGTTACAGCTTCATGAAATCAAGGACATCACAAATAAAGAAAAAACAGCAAATGGCCAAAAAGGGAGATTGGGTCCATTCTGCACACCTTTGCCAGGGTTCCTTCGGAGGGGAAGAGCTATCTGCATCTCTGCGTTGAGGTTTTCATGAGGAGTTCTAGAGGTGTTGGAGGAAGAATAGGGATACAGCAGTGGGGCTGCAGATAGGGAAAGCCAACATCTGCCTCATGCTGCTCTTTTGTGCAGTGTAATGCCTCCACACAAGCACATAAAGAGATCCATGAGGAGGTTCTCCCACTCTGCAGCACGCAGGAGGTATCCCAGATATCCCACTTTCTTTTCCACCCCCTGTTGTCCCTAAGGCTGGGAGTGATGCCCTAGCTTAGGCGTAGTTTTTGGCCCACATTCCTTACACTGTTGCAGATACAAACTTTTCATCTCTCTGTGATACACCGTCTTTTCATTTTTTAGGAGAAACGTTTCTCCAACACAATAAAACAACATCTGTAAAATAGATTTGAGGCCTCCCCAGGGCCTTTCATTTCTTTCCACTTTTCTCCATTACGGTGTTCTTCCTTTTGGTCTCCCCTTCTCCTGGGAATTATTCAAGGATGCAGAGGCATCTCCTTTCTCTTTCACGAGTTCTTAAAAGTTTAAATCATCTTTCGTTGCTGGGAAACAAGAAATGTTTTCCTTATCTAATGATGGGCCAGAATCAACCGGTATTCAGGCTGATGGCATTTTAAAAGCTTGGAAATCCTAGCATCGCTTGTTGTAAAAGCCTTTGGGGCTGTGCATTGTGCAAAACGCAGCAGTCCCAACAGTGTGGAGGGACAAGACTGGGCTCATCAGTGCCCCAGCCCAAGGTGGGGACAGACAATGCATTACACAGACAAGGACTACAGCACCTTTGCCTGTGTAGAATGAGTTGTTGTGAAGTTTGAAAAAAATCATGAAGGTGCGAAGAAATGGAATGCAAAGGATGAATGCCCCAGTGGAGATCTCATAGGTGGTCACCAGACAGAGCCTGGAGGGAGGATGCGGTGTGTGGGATCTGGCGGCACCAAGTGACGGCCACTGGTCCACATGGCCTTCCCCAGTGCAAACCTCTGGTGGGGCCTGGGTCCCTCCTGGAGTTTCGAGTAGCTGAGTTTCGGAGTATCAGGCTTTATTTATTTTGGGGATTTTCTTCTCTTTCTCTCCCCCTGCTTGCAGAGGTGCTAAGTATTAAAATAACAGCAAGGAAGGGGAGAAATCACATCTTGGCATTTCTCAGTGAAAGCCTGCCAGACATTTAATAAACTGTTTTATGTTGAAAACATTTGAAGAATGACTCTGCAAACAGTGATAATACTTAATCGTTAAACTTTCAAACAGCCTGGCCTGACAGCCTTAACCTTTGCACTGTGCAAGTGAAAACATAAGGCACAAGCAAAACCCCTTCCTGCAGTAACTCCACTGGGCTGCGTAGCGGATTACACCAGGCACGAATTCACCCCCTGGCACTTGGTTCATTTCTAGCACCAAGTCATCGTGGCTTAGATTGAACCCCAGTGCCTGATATAAGGCCCCCAATAGAGTTAATTACTCAGCTCTTTATAATAATCCATCGCCCAGTCAACCCACAAAACATTTCGTCACAGTAGCAGCCTGAATGTTCAGTTAGGGGACCAATTAATCAAGTTGGCATTTAAAAAATATAAAACCACATTTTATAATAGTGTAAAACATCAAGGTATTAATTTTAGTTGCATTTGGCATGCATAACCGTGCACACACAGTATCTCTCTACAGTTTGATTTATTACATTTAAGGCTGAATGGCTTTGGAAACCAATTTTATTAAACTTCATTATTTACAAACATAAAATGAAGTGAAAGCATTAGTTAATAACAGCTTTTAAATTCTAGATAAAGATGCCCAAAGGGAACATATAGAAACCCTGGTGCATTGTATATTGTTCACTTTTTGCATGAAGCAGCTTGGTGATTTAGAAAAAGAAATGGTGCAAATTAAGGAGTGCATAAAGGGAAGGAGTTTGTAGGTATTACCACTCATCCAGTGTGCACAGGAATGAATGAAAATCATTTCATTGTCCCCAATGTGCTTTGGATCAGAAAACATAAATGCGTGGCATCTGTCTCATTTAACTACAACAATAACAACAGAAAGATAAAATGAATGAGGAGTTGTCTTTTAAGAGACAAGAGAAAATCCCTTCTTTATTTGCAGATGTTTCTCCATCCAGAGCTATACTGGGGGTAGGAAGGGGTAGATTAGAAATCAATGAAAGAGAGAGAGATCTGTGTGGCGGCACTGAGAAACTCGACTGCAAGTCATTCCCAGCAGCGTGTAACGTGATCTCTCCCAACTGTCGACACCTGTGCAATGGAAAGGCCAAGAGCAGAGATTTGTTTGAGGTTTATAGCAGCTAGGTGGGCAGCAGTTCACATTGAAGCAGCCGATGTGCAGGTTGGTGGAGTAACCAGCACAGGTCACAGTGTCTGGACCATTGCATGGCCCTCATTGGCAAGGTCTTGCTAAACAGTAAGCATGGCCTGGGGGTTTAAAAACTTTAAACATACACGCACAAGCATATGTGTATGTATATATGGACATATATATATACGCATTTTCCTATCAAAACATGGCTACTTAGAATTAAATGAATGTTTTCTATGACTATTCTGTGCCTCCAAAGTAGACAAATGCTTACACAGATTTTTTTTAACAACTCATAGGTGTAGGTACACTTGATTTTGAGGTCTTCTACTGATAACATAGCCGTCACTGGGAGGACATGGCTCAGGAGCGAGGTCAGAGGGAACACAGGACAGTTGGACACAGTTTGGTGCTGACAGAGGTGCTGCAGCCAGTGGCAGGTATATGGCCACAGAAAGATGAAAAATCAAAGGCTGATTATGGTTTTATGGCTGATTATGGCTGGTGAAATTTACATTACTCAAATCAACCTGTCCTGGCAAGAAATCTGTGTATGAAATCAGATCTTGAAAAGCAGAAATGGGCAGTACTGTGATATACCTACTGATGCTTTTTTTCGTTTCTTTTTTTTCTTTTTTTAAATCAGTATGTGGAGAGATTCACCTGCTTCTGGGTGCATCCTCAGCAGGCTTTGAGTAATGAGCGTTGCAGGAGAGTCTGAACTTACAGCTAAGAACCATCCCTGTGTTATATCTACCTAATCCTGTCAGAAGTACTAATGCTTTGCACCAAGGAACAGAGCAGGACCATGGGTGCTGGCAAACCAAGACCTGCATGAAAACTGATCTCAGTTCTTCCCCCAGTGCTTGCAGTGGGCAGCTTCCCTGCGTGCTGCTGATATTGTGTGATTTTACCCTGGGAGAGTTCCCTATCTGCTTCCTTTATTTCCAATAAGCCTCCTTCCTTTTGCTGCGGGTTCAAATTCTCAAAATGAAGATCTTTTTTTTTTTTTTTCCAGAGCTTTTTCCCTCCCCCCCTTTTTTTTCCCCCTTTTTCTTTTTTCCTTTTTTCCTTTTTTTTTTTTTTTTTTAAGAGAAGACATAATCTCAGGACCTTGTCTGAACTCTCTAGTGCTAAGACATTAATCTGCATTGCATAATGTTTCAGAGCAAACAGCGCTGGAGTGAAAGCAAGCTCTCCCCGTCTGTATTTTACTCGCTTTGCTCCTCTCCGCAAACAGAGATGACATTTTTGTGCACAATAGGCCAACACAAGAAATAGAGGGGTTCATTCTGGGAGGGTTTTTGTGTTTACGAAGTCCTCCGACTATTTTATAAAATGAAGACAAGTCCAGCTGGACCTCAAATGCCAAACAATATACCAAATGGCTTGTTAGCTAAGGGGCAGCATCAATCCCTTTGGGATGGGGTCAGAGGACAGTGGAAAATTGATTTAGGAGAAATGAGAACAAATAAATTTTCTGTCTAGGATTTATTAAAAGTATTCCTTGTTTACTTTACTCTTGTTGTTTTATTTTCATCCCAAGGCTCTTCCCAGTATTGGTAGTTGCTACCTGCTATGCTGACTGGTGCTTGGTTGAGCTCAGGCGATCTCTGGCTGGAGTTATCCAACATTATAACCTAATTGGATATTCATGAAGCTCATAGTCCTGCAAATTGCCTCAACGTGGCCACTGCAGGTGCTGATCTGGGTGGCAGATGCCTTAACCTAAGGCAGGGACTTTTTCCCAGTTAAGGTGCCTCCTCTCCAGGAAGAAGGCTCTTGGTGTCACACAGCTGAGAAAGGGCCTTGGTGGCACCAGGAACAGCCCAGGGCTGTGAGCAGACCCAAAGTTGGATAGGAAGGGAAGGGCAAGGGCAAGGCTGACATCTGTGAGACAGCCACTCCTTCTTCTCCCAGATATCATCCCTCTGGTCAGAGCCACAGCAGATCAGCTCTGTGCATCTCTTCTCCTATGCCAGTTTTATCCTTTTCTCTGTTTTTAACCTTCTTGTGAGATGGTCACAAGAGACGGTCTTGGCACCCTTGATTTGTCAGCTTTCAGCATTGCACACAGGGCTGAGAAACCATGAGCATGTCCTGTTGAACACAGGACATTGGAGCTAGCTTGGGCTTGCAGAGGGTGGCTCTAGGATGTATGCCCATTGCTCATTATTTAGTCTTGACTTGTCTTCAGCACTTGCCTTGAAAGTGTTATCATCCATTGCTTCTTACCTTCAAAAGCTCCTGTGAACAATTCCCTACACAAAACTGGCATCATCTGAAAATTGCATGTGGGAAGAAGGACCTCTCTGAAAGAAATCTCATTGTCTTGTGACATGGACAAATGCACTACAAGGATCTGAACACAAACAAAATGTCCTCTCCCAGAGTATTTAAAAAATACCTCTTTTGAAAAGCAGAATAACAATAGATGGAGAATACACCTCCACTGTCTAAGGGTATCACAAAAGACAGCCAGGACATGCCTCCTAGAGCACACAGGTTGCCATGTGCCAACCATACCCAGACCAGCCCTATTTGAAGCACTCCTGCAGCCAGAAATCAGGAGGAAGAACCATATACACAGCTGCTTTAGAGACCATGTTTTCAGTGTGTGCCTGTGCTTATATTGCCAAAAGAACAACTGTGGGTAATGGTCCCAGGTCCTGAGGCCAGGTTGGATAGACCCCAGTGTTCCCAGAACCAAGGCTGGGCTTGGTCCACACCAAGCCAGGGAGCATGCAAAACATCAGGCCTTGTGGCTGATCAGTTGTCCAGGACCTGAGTTTGTCCCACAGCTCTGTTATTCAGTACTGCACGTACAGTTCATGACTAAGTTGATTTCATGAAGGAAATCCACGGCAGAACTAGGAGATGAGCCCAGCTCTCTGGAGCCCTAAGAGACTGCACCATTTCCTTCATGTGGTTTTATTTCGTCAGTCCCTGGCTTTTCTGTAGCACTGAGATACATTTCTGTGTTCCTGTTATGGGAACTGTAATTGCCCCGCTGTTGGGAGGAGCTACCGAAATGTAGTAGTGACCCAGTACCTCCTGACTGCTTGGGACTGTTTCAGCAGGGTACCCTGGGAGGGGGGAAGTGGAGGTCAGGCTGCCCAGGGGCACATTTAGCCACTGCCTATGTTGCCTCTGGTTGAAGCTCACCCTTGATAATGTTGTTGGCAGCACTGCCCAGGCAGAGCGTGGCCCAGAGAAAGCTTATCTAAGTCCAGGTCCTGGTCACATGTGGCTGGGCATGATTGGAGGAGAGGAATTGCAAGTGGTTTTGCATGATCTTCTCTCAAAAGATCTATTTGCCATTGCTAGAGCACTGGTTCTCTTGGAGAAAAAAAGTCCCTGTCCTCTTTGAGAGCTCCCCTCTGCCTGTGTAACCCCAAAGAGCTGAAATCCACCCCTCCTGAACACTGCAGAAGTCCAAGCCCATGTGACGAGCTGAAATCAGGCTCTGGCTGCAAAGCGCAGCCCCAGACTTGAATTCTCTTTGAGTTCAGTGGATTCAGTGCTGGGAATTTGCTTCCACCCATGCCACGGGTAAAGGGATTAGCTGCAAAGCCCTGATCTCACTCCGTACTCTTCCCAAAGCTCAGGGCAGCCTGGGCTCCCGGGCTGAGTTTCAGGCCTCTGAAAGTGGTTAAATAGGAACGTCCATCACTCAGGGTGAATAAAAGCAAGCGTGGCTCTTTTAAAAGAGAGCGATGACTTGATCAAAATGCTGCTTTGTCATATCTGTTTCATAAAAATTTGCCCCCTCCGGGCCAATCCGGCTTGATGTCAATGGTGAACGCCAACCACAGCCTTGTCTCGGTGAGTGCCGCACAAAGCCTTAATTTCACAGCCTTCAAACAACAGTGAAAAATCACCAGGAACTCTCTCTCTGGCTCTGGGATCTCCCTAGCAACCGCAGGCCAAGCATACTGTAATTCAATTTACGCCTTGAACTCCCTCAGGAGTCTCTTCTTTAAAATCTGTCACAGTCAACGTGCCTTGGGAAACTACTATGAGCGCCTGAACCTTTGACCAGCCGGAGAGAGTAAGTGTTGGTATAAATCTCCGTAAGCATGTTTGGTCTGTTTTTATGTTTGCTGTACGGCGCGTTTAACATTCAGCCCGCAGCCTCCATCCCCTTTCTGCTTGGGAAAGGCACCCCGCATCTGTCACGCTGTCTGTGCTGGCCCCGCCAGCGGCCCCGGACGGAGGCGTGGGGGAAATGCCTCCGCTCAGCCAGAAGAATGGCTTTGTGTGGAGATGCACGGACATGGCCCTGGGCGCGTTGGGAGACGGGGTGTCATGGGAAAGATAAGCAGGAGTGACCTGGCAGGTTTGTGAATGTCTCAATCCGGGACTTGGAGTGGGCTCACAAAAGAGTGAAAGCTTAGCAGGAAAACACAAGTGATAATGAACTGCTCGCTGTGTTTAAATAGCCGTCCCCCAATAGTTCTGCAGTGAACATTGTCAAGTTACTTCAGTCGAAGGGAGGGTTGTAAGCCTGTAATTTTCAGGGCTGTTTGCTCAGGAGCCCAGTGTGAGCATCTTGAAAAAATTACTGCTTTCACTGACAAACAACATTTTAAAATTAGCCATATGGCACAATGTCTTATAAATAGGATCCCTTGCTCTGTGTTAGCTCCTTGTCTTTAGTGTGGTCAGAAAGAGAAGGGACAGTCTCCCAGTGAGTAATGCTTGACAGGAAATGGGTCGGTGTTGCAGATCTGGGGGCAGATTCAGGCTAGGGTCACTCAGGGAAGGAGGAGAAAGAGGAGGAGGATTAGGAGGAGGATCTGCTCCCATGGATGTGTCAAGAGCCTCTCAGGTACATAGGCTTTGATGGGATGGGCAGGTGCTCTGTACCTCTCAATTGGCTGCTAAAGATAATTTGCAAGCAATTGCTATCTGGCCGTATTCCAACCCAATCCGAGTATTTTGTCCCTCACTCCATCACACTATGTTGGCCAGGAATAGTAAGTCTTTGCTGTGACAGGGGATTTTCCAGCAGGATCAAAAATAGACATCCCATTTATACCCTGCTCTCTTGCTGAGCTGCAGGATGGCATCCTAAATAAAGCGCCGTGATGCGATAACACACCTAAATGGTGGTGATTACCGATGGCTCATACAAATTGAAATTGCTGCTTCCAGAGCATTGCGGGGCAGCTCTGAGGGAGGAGACCATGTTCAGCCCATGCAGCCCCTGCTTGCGGAGCTGGTACCCGCCTGAAATCCCATCTGCCCGCGAGTGGGCAGGGCTTCGTGCTTGGCACAGGCATAGATCTGATCTCAGGGCTCTTTCTTCACATTCCTTAATATGACCATATTTATATTTTCAGTCCTGCTGCTTGCTTTGATCTCGGCGAAGCTTTGTAATGCAGGTTGGGGACAGTATTTGGCCGGGTAGTATCTCCATCTACTGTCAGAGAACAACAGCCTGCAGCTTTTTCCAACACTTGGAGAAGTAGTGAGATAAAGGCAGTTTAAAATCAGTAAGGGTCTGAATCCTCATCTGCAGCTGAGTAGAGACTTGGCATCAATTTATGTTGGAAGAACCTGCTTTGATTTTAGTAAGGCTTACGGGGATTTGGCATCACAAAATAAGTGGCTGCTGAAAGGCAGACAAGGCCCTTAAGAAATGACAGGGTAACATGCAAAGCCATGGAGCTGGAAACTGCGGTGGTGCGATTTAGTGCAGCAAAGCTGGAGCAAATGCCAGCTCAGGGCAAATGCAAATCTGTTGTGAGTTTTACTTTTCCCCCGGCATTTCTGCTTTTGCAGATCTGTGTAGTTGCTTTGCCCTGTGCTGTGTTTCTGCATGTGGTGACTGGTACGGTATGGTGCTGGTACGGGGAGGGTATAGGTGTAGTAACACCGTGTCACTATTCATCACAAACACACTGTCATCGCTGGAGTACCCCCGGGTTCCCATGGGGCAGGGCTGTCCTTCACCCTGCTGTCTCCGATTTAAATAATTCCTCCCCACTCAAACTGAGCTGTAGGAAAAGCACACATATTACTAATTAACCAGAGGTAATTGTTTTACCCCAAACAATGATATCAAAACTCATCAGTTTCAGTGGAGCGGGACTGTTTAGAGAGAGAACGATTAGTGACACATTAGCAACATTCCCTTAACTGTTTGTGCCCCTAACAGCAGCCTAGTCGTTATACAAAACATAGGGATAGATTTCATTTCCAAAATGGGTTACACCATCAGCATTAAATCTGGGCTCCCCTTTATTTAAGATAAACCGTGCACAAGCAGCAGAGTTGGGTAACTTCGTGAGCTGCCCGTGGTGAAAATGGCCCAGGGCTGCCAGGACTGCTCTCAGCAGAGATTTCAGCAGCCAGCCAGGGCACGGGGGATGCCTGGATGCTTCAAACACAAACCTGAACATTTGCAAAGCCAGGGAAGCAGATCATAATAGCTGCTTTGCACCAGGACACTTTGCTGGCTCTACATCAAGAGAAAAAAAAATTAAATATCATTTATCTTTCTCTGGGGAGTTTACGGGCCAAGTTTTGAGGGAATTATCTTTTTCGCATCGCCTGTTCGCTTCACTGTATAAATACAATACCTGCTTGAGAAAGGAACAACAGTGCTCCTTTCAGCCTTGCAGGATTTCAATTCACAGTAAGTTTATCTGACATCTCTCATGATTAGTTGTGAACTTATCTCATGCAAGAGAGAGGGGTGGGGAGAAAGCAAGAGCGAAGAAGATAAGTACCAAACAAAAGATTTTTGTCTATCTATGGTTGCTGTCTTAAACAAGCCCAGTCTGTCAGGTGCTGAAATACGAAGTAGCATGTAAATTTTGTGGCAGGGAGCAAGAAGAAAACATGGTATAAAAACCCATTTTGGACACCAAATATGCCTTAAATATTATTTGTGTTTCCTAACATATTGTATGGCTAATTCCATGCAATCAGAGGGAAAAATGATGTGAGCAGGTAAGTGCTTGCTTTGAGGTGCAGTGGAAGATTCCCAGTGATTTCAGGTAGGTTTGGGTCAGAGCAGAACTGGGGCAGTTTACAGCTTGCTGGTGTGAGGCTGCAACTTGGAGGTTTCCCTCCAAGGGCTGCAGGAATCTGGTGGTGACCAGCTTTAGAGCGTGATCCACTTCCCAGTGAAGGGAATGAGAAAGGTCCAGTTTACCTGACCAATCTGAGGGGTCAGCTGGGCATTTTTCCCCGCCGTTTCCACCACCTACGAACCAGAGGACATCAAATGAAATGATTGCAGAGACATTCCAAAGCACGCCAGACTGAGTACTTTTTCCCACCACACACAGCCTTGTGGAATTCACCTCCACAGGGTGTTATGTCAAAAATATAAATTTATTTAAATATGTTTAGGCAAAGCTGTGAAGGAAAATTCCTTCAAGAGCTAGTAGACGTAAAGATGCAAATAAAATCCTGAGGTATCAGGAAGTCTCTGAGCTAGGGCCAGTGGGATCTTCAGGCACATACTGCTGGAAGCATCATGCTCATCTGATTGAGGCTTCTTCTTTTGGCATCTGCTGCTGGTCACCTCCAAAGGAGGACACCAAGTGAGCTGCACATTGGTTCTATCTCTATTCTTAACAAATCTGAAATAGAAGCAGAACATCTTTTATCAAAATTGCCCATAATTTTTCAATAGAAAAGAAGAATAGCTTTATTTTCAATGAAATGGAGCAGCACAGTGTTCAGTACTGGCTTGATGCCTGCAACATAGCTGTTTCCAGGATGCTTCACACTGTGGTGTCGTACATTATTCAGGGACTTCTTCCACTGTAGACAGGACGTTAATTCAGAATAGCCCTGAAGGAATAGTTGTTCCAGAGATAGCTGTCCCTGAGTAACTCCATATGTGGACATTCTTATTTCTGGTTACAAGCATCTTCTTCTGGACTAATCTAAAATGGCTCTCTGTTCTCCTATATGAGTCTTCACCCATGTGTTATTCAATAATTGTTGCTCTTTGAATTCACCTTGCCTTTAACTTGAGAGACCTATGAGTATAAAGGGGCCCAAGGACAGAAGTTTATGTGGTAACAGCTGGCACATGTTGATTGTTCATCATTTCACAATATTAATAACGTTGTGTTCACAAATGGCCTTTGCTGGAGTCGCTGAACATACTTTGAGAAATCACGGTGAAGTAAGCAGTTTTATTTCCATTGCACAATCAGGGAAAACTGAGGAACAAACACAATAAGGAACAATTTTCTAAAATGATTATTAAGCTGAGATATTCTATTTTGGGCAAAACCTAAGAGGAGAACAAGAAGAGCTGGACCTTGAGATAATGGTGAGCATCTACACCTGGAAAACCAGATCTTCTGAAGGGTCTGCTCTTGGTACCCAAGAATGGAGGCAACAACACTTTCTTGTCCCTCCTGATCATGTTGGCTTATATGACTGCTCATGCAGATATTATTCCCATCATTATTGTGGTTACAGACAAATATAGATTGGGGATTCTCATTGCTCTACACACTTGGCAAACATATGTCAAAGAGTGGTCCTTTGCCCTAAAACCTTGTTCTCCTAACAGTAACACATAATCATTGGGCTGAAAGTGGGGCAAAGAAAAATAAAGAGTTGTCCAGTTCCAAGATGCTCAGGAACAAGAGAGCGGCATGCTACCTGCTCAGCTGCTGTTTGGCAGCAGTTTCTTGCCTGCTTTATAGAAGAGGAGGGAGCTGGCAGGAATCACGGGGCAGACTGTGCAGTGGTTTGGTGGGAACCTTTCCCATTTCCCCATGTGGCAGGAGAAATGATCTGAAAAGTGATTGTTGGAAAGAGCGGAGCAGGCGAGTGGGGCTGGCCTGATCTCCCCCACCTGCCTAGCAACTTCGGGGAAGATTTGGGAAGCAACACAAAACCATTTTCTTTCTCCCTCAGCCTTTTCCCCCTCTCCCAGGCCATAACCTGAATTGAATTTCGTCTCCTTCCCACTGTCTTTCTTCTGTTGCAACTCCAGTGGCGTATCCTGGCACTTTCCAAAGTGAAGTCAGATTTTGGCAGCATCCCTTCAGCTGTGATGAAAGTTACAACAGGGAGGATAAGTGGAATTTGATAACAAAAAGCCTCTTGAGGCCTTTTCATCTTTGAACCACTGGCAGTCCCAATAAAGTCCTGTTTCTGTCTCAACATCAACATTCACAATTCTGCAAAAAAAAGAAAATGGAAGATAAAATAAATAGGAATTACCACAGCAGATCCCCTAAAAGATTTTCCTTTTACTAGATTCCAACAAATTGCTTAAAACACATCTTAAACTGCCTGTATTCTCAGGAATGTAAATACACCGAAGGACAGATTATACAGTCACAGCTTTCGGGGCCAGCATGTCAGAAGTACCAAAGACGGAGTCATAATCCTCCCCCTTGTTCTTCCTGGCTAAATATTCTTATGTGGTCAGAGTGACCTACCGTGCAGTCATGTCAGCTCCTAAGTGGTTTAAGATAAGTGTCCCTTGATCACAAGGGAAAATGTGAGGAAATTTTCCAAGACATAAGTGTTTTGAAAAGCTATTGATGGTTGGCAATGAAGAAAATGTATTTTCCTCCCCTGCCTATTGCTGAAATTCTATGCTCAAATGTAAATATAATTTGAGCATAAAACAATAAATGTTTTCAAGCACCAATCTAAATAACTGCTAGAAAAGAGAAAAATAATCATACTGAACTCTAATGACCTTTGTGTATGTGTATTTGACAATATAGAATCTCTAGCCAAGGTTTAAAAATGGTTCAGTCTTGCATCAGAGGGTAGACTGGACCATATTTCTAAACTGTGCTGCGGTATTAGACATGCTCATTTATCTTCTGTTTCTTCAGTTGGATTTCACAGAAATAAAGAAGATGTACTTGCCAAAGTGCATGTTTCAGAGTAAATAATGATGAAAAAATGTCGTGTTTTGTTTGCCAAAGTGCAGTATTTTGTAGTAATGCACAGAGGACTCTGGAAGAAATCGAGCACTGGAGGCAGGCGACCGGCATGGCT
>VXAA01004100.1:173074-233068 GCA_013399115.1 Anseranas semipalmata | reverse complement strand
GCCTCATCCATCTCCTCATCCTGTTTTCGCAGTCTATAACAGACCCCCACCAGGACGCCCACCTTGTTGGCCTTCCCGCTGATCCTAACCCACAGGGACTCAACCTTATCACTCCCAGCCTCGAGCTCTACAACATCGAAACACTCTCTAATATAGAGAGCCACACCGCTGCCCCTCCTGCATTGCCTGTCCCTTCTGAAGAGCCTATAGCCATTCATCGCAGCACTCCAGTCGTGGGAGTGGTCCCACCATGTTTCAGTGACANCCTTGTTGGCCTTCCCGCTGATCCTAACCCACAGGGACTCAACCTTATCACTCCCAGCCTCGAGCTCTACAACATCGAAACACTCTCTAATATAGAGAGCCACACCGCTGCCCCTCCTGCATTGCCTGTCCCTTCTGAAGAGCCTATAGCCATTCATCGCAGCACTCCAGTCGTGGGAGTGGTCCCACCATGTTTCAGTGACAGCAACTAAGTTGTAGTTTGCCTGCCACCCAATGGCTTCCAGCTCCTCCTGTTTGTTGCCCATGCTGCATGCATTAGTGTAGACGCACTTCAGCTGGGCCATTGCCCTCTCCCCCAGCCCTGACATTGTTCCCCCAGGCTCATCTCTAATGAGCCTCCTCTCTGGAGAGATTATCTAAACAGCAAAAAGGTGCCTCAGTACCTCTCAGCGAGGAGTCTCCAATTACTAACACCCTTCATGCCTTTTTTGTGGCAGTGGTTCTGATGCAGGTGGTAGACTGAGCCAACTTTGTGTCATCACCCTTTCTGACATCTTTACCATTACTCACAGAGTCTCCTCTCTCCAGCCCTAGAGCTTCGTATCTGTTGTGCAGGGGCACTTCAGGGGCAAGGGGGAGACTCCTCCACCTGCTCTGAGCAGAGACAAGGGTCCGGTCTCCCCTGCCCTGCGAGCCTTTCAAGTCTGTTGGTTCAGGGCTGGAAGCCCATTTACCCTCCCCTTGCCAGGATTCAAGGCAGGGCTGTTGCTCGGCCCGTGTCAATGCATAATACCATTTATCAATCTCCTGCTCAGATTCCTGGATGCTACATTGCCTGGAGAGCTCTTCTCGTAACAGAGCCACCTGTTGGAAAAGTTCATCCAGCTGGGCACACGTACACCCATGACACCCACCTCTGCCTTCAGGCCCTAGGGGGACTTCCAGATTCTGGAGTTCCCTGAAACTGAGGGTCTGGGCAGCTCTTTCGATGCTCCTGAGGTCTGGGTGTAGGCATCTTACTGGAAAGGTTGTGGCCCCTCCGTCTGGGTTTCAGCCTCAGCCTGGCAGGCGCAGCAGGTGGACACCATTTTTGTTTCAGTAGCAGGCACCTTCCTCTGTTGCTCCCAGAATAGAAAGTGACCCACCTTCCATCCTCCATGCACACCCTCCCACACCAACTGCCGAGCCACGCCCTGGCTGACACACCATGCCCTGTTTGCTGCGCACCTGGTCACCCGCACTCCCTAGGGGCGGCTTTCGTACATGGGGATGACTGCTGCTCCTGCCCATGCTTTGCCAGCCACTCTAGCAAGGGCTGCCAGGTGCTGCCGGGTGCTGGCAGCTCCCTCCACTCCCTGGGGTTGCCTTGAGGCAGGAATCTCCCTGCATGCCACGATCCCCCACTCCGTTGCAGAATGAGCCTGTCCTGGAGCTGATCACCTCGGCAAGTGACTCAGTGACTGATTTCAGTGTGCTTTGGGCTTATTACTGCTATTACCAATCTGTTCACAGCCATCTGCAAGCCCCAAATGCACCAGCTTTTCAAAGCCAAATTCACCTCTCCAACGCATTTTCTACCTTATTGAGGAAGGACTGGAAACAGAGACACCGAATCTTTCATGTTTTTGATGTTATAGGATTTTTTTTAAAGATAGCCTATAAAGCATTTTTAAAAATTCTGAATCAGGGAAATATTTTCCTATTATAAAGTTGTGATTCGGGTAAAAGTTTCTTGTGGTGTTGGGCAGTTTTCTGTGTTGTTCTCTTGTGATTGGTCGTCTAAAAAGCGCGGGCTTCGGGACCCAGCTTGCAACGTGCCGTAGCAACAACAAAGACCTTCTGCGCATGTGCAACCGGGCAACCACGGCAACCGAACGAAAAGAGCCGGTGCGGACTGCCACCCCCCCGGAAAGGTCGAAAGTGCACGGCGAGGAAGACTTCGAAGCCTTCATCTACGATCACCCGAAAGACCCTCACCGTTTTCAGGGCGCATGCGTACAGGGGGCGGGTAATATGTTAATGACTTATAAATATGAAACACCCAAGTCTAGAACCTTCTGTGCCCAGAGTGCATGTGCAGAGGGGGCGGGATAACATGCTAATAAGTTTTGAATATGTATAACATGCCTATAAAATGGATAACTGCTCTTCCCTTTTTTGTACATGTTTTGGCAGAGCTATCCCCATGTACCAGGCACCATTGCAATAAAGGAATACCTGTTTGACATAACTCATTGGTGTGTCAAGTTATTCTGGCAAGGTTTTTCTTGGATTCAATTCAAAGCCAGCTTTTCTATTACATGGAACTTTGTTTAGTTTGATTTTTTTGTTGTTGTTACTCTGTATTTTTTATCTTTCTTTTTTGTGTATGTGCATGCCTTTTTTTTTTTCTTTATTTTTGCATTTATATGGGTAAAATCACAAGGCAATTAATGTTATAGTGCTTTAAAGTCCTTCTGTTATTTATAGACTTTCTTTTCCTTGAAATCAAATGTAGGTAGATATATTGCAGTGATGGACATATTCTAACAAATCAAAACAGCTTTTAAGTTCTGTAGAGCTAGAGATCACAATACTTTCTTAAATCACCTTCAAAACAAAAACTCATGGCTTCTAGTCCAGAAGGTACATAAGCTTATTCGGCCCATTAAGAATGGATTCTCTGCTGAATTATCCTGCAAAGTTAGTACCAAAATTTTACTTGTGGATTTAGCATTGTGCAGATGTGACTATGCAGAATTTCACCCCAAGTTTTCATAATCAGAGCTAGTCCTTCTTCTGTCCTCCTCAGCATCTTGTTGGGATTCTTTTCATTCTACCCAGAGGCAAGCATCAGATCCAACAACTCCACCTCCAAATAACTACCAGTGCAAAACTCATCCTGACTCATAAAATGCAGAAAATGTTTTCAGGGAGCACTTCAGACCCTCTGACAGGAGGTCAGCATTTTTTGGTCATCACCCAGAATACTAGTTGCTTTGCAGAAGTGACTTGCGGACATTGATCCTCAGGAACTTATGAACCTGTTAATTCTCTCCGTGGCAACATACTGTGATTTGTTAGGGAAAAAGAGGAGAGAGAGAAAGGAGCGAGAGAGAGAGCAGAACAAGACAGAGCGAGAGCGAAAGAAAGAGCAGAAGAAACAAAGAAAGAGCAGAAGAAACAAAGAAAGAGCAGAAGAAACAAAGAAAGCCTGCCTTTGGGAGTATAATAGAGCATTGAAGGGGCCAAGGGTCACAATTATCAAGATCTAATGAGAGCAACGAGAGAAAATGCTCACCAAAATGAACAGCTTCAACAACCCAAAATTGCTAATTATGTAGAAAGTGAGACATCATACCAAGAATAATCATAACGAGCTTTGATTACACTGCAGCTTTTGCATTTATTCTTTCAAATTCCCACTATGCTCTTTGAAATTCAAGAGTTCTCTTATGTTAACATCAAAAGGTAAAAGTGCTTATGAGGCTGTATACTTAGTCACCATGAGAGATGATTAGCAAATTAAAAAAAAAAGTCCAGGGCTCAAGCAAAAGAAAAAAAAAGAAAAATAAAAAGAAAGAAGAAAAAAATAGTCAGCCCAAAGTGCTAATTATGCAGTTTCTGAGCAACACCTGGCTTGGTTTTGCTTCTCTAATCAGACTCACAGGCTCTCTACAGCGCCAACATGCTGCCGGAGGAAGGAGGGGCTTGGCTTTGTTATTTCCCTGCATCAGGAGTGCCAGGATGCAGGCAAGGTAGCTGCACATGGAGAAGGAGTGAGGTGCTGGTAGTGGAGGGCATCACCCCTCTTTCTTACAAGTGCTGGGAAAATGAAAGGTGTCATATTCTACCTGCTAATTAAGGATCTAAATATTTGATGCAATATTCACAGTACTCACATAAGGACTTTTGCCAAAGGATGCGCTTTGGTTTGTCTGCATGAGGTAAATAATGAAGCGTCCCTATTCCTGCTCTGAGGTCTCCAGCTGCAAATCTGAGGAATAAAGAGATGAATAAATAGATTTCCTCAGCAGAGGAGATGGGACTGTCACCTGTGGAGGGGCTGGTTCCAAGAGGGGTGCCACTGTATTTCTTGGGAATGTTTACAGGTGATGTGGTTCAACTCTTCAATCCCCACAGAGGGGGAGGGCAGCACAGTGGAGGCTCAGCATTTCCCTCCGAGAGGAACAAAAGTGCTGTGTTCCCTTCCTAAATGCAGGCCAGCACAGGGTGGAAAGAGAGAGACCAGAAAAAGAAATTGAAAATTTCCCCCAAAATGGCCTCTGAATTGCTTCTTCTCTTCCATGTTCCTCCTGGGGTTTATCCACACGGTCCCACCCCACACTGTTGAAGACTCACCATCTCTAATGCACTGAGACTCAGAGCTGGAAATAGGTGAAACTGAACACAGGTTAATAATAAGAAACTTGCCCAAGGTCACTCCAAAACTGAGTGACTCAAACAAGAATCCAGTGGCGGTTTCTAAAAATCTGAAGAGCCACTTTGCTATTCACCATCTCTTTCTGTCTGAGCTCTTCTCTCTTTCTCTGTTTCTTATGACACAGAGTCCCTACTGTCCCTACTACCTGGACACTTTCACAAGCATAGTTGCATACACATTTATAAATGCTGACTACATCATTTGCAGAGATTTGGGCATACAATTAATTTAGCTTTTTTTTTGTTTCTTCCAACTGGCAAATGGTCAGAGAAAAGATCATGAAACCTTTTAATTAATTCATTATTCCTCACAGCCCGCTAGTTTTTCTCAGTAGCTCGAAAAACACGTTGCTCATCAACAAAACATTGCAAACGTTTGCAAAGTGACTGGTGTAAGGGCTGCCTCCGAGGCCACATGCTGGTGTCTCTGCTTCATGGGGCAGTGTGGGCATGCTTACCGAGAGCTGAGGGCAAGTACAGACTGTGCAGCTCAGTCTGAGCACATAGTGAGTTTTCAAGCTCTCAAGCCAAGATATAAGAATAGCAACATCCCTCCTTCTCAGTTCCTCTTTATGCACGGTCCTGTGAGATGTGCAACCTTGGTGGGACAGGTGCCTTGTCTCCCCGTGGTTTAGACAAGCCCAGCAATCTCCCTGTGCACCATTTCTTGCTCCTTAATAGACAGCATTCATTCTGCGGCAGGGTTGGAAAAACTAACTTGACAGGGAAATCAGGTTTACAACCCAAAATTCTTCCACCAGCCATAGACGAATCACTTCTCTGTTCCTCAGTCTGTCCAACTGCTGCCTGGGTTATACTAAGAGTGCACCATGCTCTGCCCATGAAGATGTACTGATGAAAATGGGGTAGATGAGGTGGCCTCTTTAATCACAGCTGTGTTCAAAGTGTTTTGAGACATTTGGTCACAAACTTCTGTAAAAGGCTCAAAACAGTGTCAGGACAGTTTGTTTTGACTGGCCAATGGAAAATGATCCATGTTGTTACAGCCACCATAGGATGGATTTATCTAGAACACCTAATTAAACTAAGCATTTGCTTCTGACAAATCAGTCAGAAGGCACAGCAAATTAACCCAGAGAGGCTGAAGAGGCAGATGAACTCTCAACTGGGTCCAAACACAGGCAGGGAGATGGCAATACAAGCACAATCATGGCCAGAGAGGAGCAGGGCAGGAGCCACATCACCGGCAGGACTTGCCACCAAGGGGTGGTGGCCCTAGGGTTCATGGGAGCAAAGCAAACCTCCAAGTGCTGCAACCAGGAGGAAAGCAACAAACCCTAATGCTGGGAGGTCATATCCAAACCAGAGGGACCAGAAGAAAGAGGGTCACTTCCTAGAGGCCAGATCAGGGTAATGTAGGATGGCAGCCAAGGGAGAGGCAGGGGGGATCCAGGCATAAGGTCTAACATGTCTCATGTGGCAGCATCACTCCTGATCTGATCTGCCAGGACAGTCAGGTGCCAAGATATGGGGCGAGATGAGACTCAAGTCTGTCTCTATACTTCACACGTTATAAATGCTCTAGAGGACTGTGCTTGGCTTTGCCTTACCATCCCTGTTACAGTGGGTTTTGGAGGATGGTAACCCCATGCAAGGCACCGTAAAGGTAAAAGAGAAGGTCCAGGATGAAGGAACTGGTACATAGCATAAAGCGTCAGTGTTATGCATACCCAAAATCCACACGCTCTAGGATAGAGAAAGCAGTGAAAGATTATTAAGCGTGAAGTGAACAAGATGGGATTGGGTTGGGAACCATAAAACAAAGCAGGATTTCAATTTCAGGACTGTCTAACTCACTTGTTGCACTGGGCACACTCACCTGAGAAAGAATGCTGTTTCTAGAGGAGCATTCATCGAGGACATGATGGCAAACAGGGCATAGATGCCCTGCCAGCAACCCCAGTGTGAGGGGGAGACTACTAGAGACAGGACCACCAGTACAGACAATGGCAAGGGCTTCCTGGGGATGTCATGGTTTAACTGTGTACTGGGTCTGGCTGGGATAGAGTTAACTTTCCCTGCAGCAGCCCATATAGCATTGTACTCTGCACTTGTAGCTAGAACAGCGCTGGTATCACACCAGTGTTTTGGTTACTGCCGAGCAGCGCTGGCACAGCACCAGGACTCTCTCCAGACCCCCCAAAGCCAGTAGGTGGGGGTGGGCAAGAAGTGGGGAGGGGACATGGCCAGGGCAGCTGACCTAAAGCAACCAAAGGGATATTCCATACCATATGATGTCACGCTCAGCAATAAAAGCTGAAAAAAGGAAGGGGGGGGGACTCTCGTTGTGAAGACGTCTGTCCTCCCGAACAACCGCTACGCGTATTAAGGCCCTGCTTCCCAAGACGTGGCCGAACACCGCTCGTTGATGGGGAAGTAGAGAATAATTTTTTTCCCTTTCCCCTCTGTGCTTCCGCGCGGCCTTCGCTTGTTCTTTCCTTTTTTTTTCCTTTAATTAAACTACCCTTATCTCAACCTGCAAGAGACCCTGTTTTCTTTACATCATACTTTCTTCTCCTCCTCTTCTTTGAGGAGGGGGAGTGAGAGAGCGGCTGTGGTGGAGTTCAGCTGCCCGGCAGGGTAAAACCACTACAAACTGACAACCAGTCCTGCAGGCTAGACTGCTTCTGCATTGCAGCCAGCTCATTTTCTTCTCCAAGGGCAAACAAGAGCTGCCCCTGGGCATCTACAGGACCTTGAAGTCTATGGCCTGACTTGCTCCTAACAAAGCCTTCACTATGTGGGCATGAAACACACCTGCAAAACATTTAATCCTGGAAGACAGCAGAGCACACTCCAGCTTTCTATAGAGGAAGCCACCAGCTGATACCTGGAGACAGACCCCTCAAAGGTGTGCTAGGTACACCTCGCTAAATCTTCCCACAAGAGAACTTGCATCAAGGCAAACACTGGGAATAAATGCTGATTTTAAAAATCTGTGGTGAAAATGAAGCCTTTACTCTATCCACTACAGCAAAACCCAGCCAAGAACAAACAGACAAATGGAAAAATGGCCACGTGCCCAGAGTACTCCAAAGTGTACCCAGAAAAGCAGTCCTTGAAAATCTTGTTTGCATGTGCACCGATAGAGCTTCTCAATGAGCAAGCCTTTCTGGCATTTGATGGGTCATTGGAGAAGCTCAAGCAGCAATACCAGAGCAGACATCTGCAGAATGACAGCCATCCCTAGACAATGGGGACAACATAGAGCTGAACACTGGGACCCAGCTGAATATAAAAGCTGTTAACCCAGGTTCTGTCTAATCTCTTGCCTCTCCCCCAAGAGTGCCCAGTGCTAGACCCTGCAAAGAAAGCATAGCTACTTGCTTCCTGAGCATCTCACTGTAAAACCTACTTCTCAGAGACCAGATTTCACGCTAATTTCTCCGCTAATTTCTCCTGGTAATTGTTTCAGATCATAGCTGGTGGGTCCAATCACTTTGCTGCAGTGAGTGCAAACACATTCTGCCTTTATTCACAAACACCTCCAGCCTACTCACCCTTTCTAAAAGCATTTACAAATATGCTCCAATAGACAAAGAACTCTTACCTCCGAATAGTCCTCAGCAGGGTAGACCTGGCCTCATTGTGGAAGGTGATGACAATGCTGGTTGGTGGGAGATCCTGATGATAATGCAGGGTCATACACCTGGGGAGAGAAAGAGGAAAAGGCCATTCAGGTACTGAAATTCAAGGAGGGAGCTCAGACCATTAGCACAAGCAGAGGTAGATGGTCTTCCAGCCACTACTTAAAAAAAAAAAAGAAAGAAATTTTTTCTGCAAGAATCTTTTTTGAAGGAGTCCAGAAACTGTAGAGCAAGCAGGAAAAAAAAAAAAAGCTTAACTGTCATAATTAGGAAGGGATGAGAAAGGAGGCACCCAGCTTGCAACCCTGTTCTCTAACCATTGCTTCCCAGCTGGCACGCTCTCTTGGAGCCATCAGGCTCCAACACCCATAGGTAGTGGGAACAGGTCCTTCACACAAAAGGTGAGGCCTTCTTGCAGAAGGTCAGCTGCAGGTAGACCTGATCTCAGTGGCTTTGTGAGCTTCACAGGGATTTGTGTTGTCTCAAAAGTACTGGGTTATCATGATGAGTATTTTTCTTTCTTAAATTGAGCCATCCATTCTGTCAATATTTGCTCCATCAGGGTAGAAAGAAATGCTCATATAGTTTATTCTCATATTTGATTTATACCATGTACAGAGTTCTGAAACTACAAACAGCACAGAAAAAAAAAAAAAAAAAAAGGCAACCCAGAGATCTCCAAAAAGTCTTCTTATTTCTTTCCTGAATGCAATTTTTCCACTTTGCTTCCCAGCATTCTTGGACACATGAGCAGACTGGTCCAAGAGCAGTCAAAACTTGATAGCTGAAGCTTTGCATTTCACTAAATTTTAGGGTCATCTTGACCAGGAGCTTTTGGCTTGTCTTTCTAGGTCCCTGTCAGCCTTAAGATGACCCACCAGTGGCAGGAGTGCACCCCACACCCAGCCAGAGGAGGGCTCCATCACAGCAATTGTGCTTGTGCAACAGGTTATATAATTCCAAAAATAAGAAAAAAAAATGACATCTTGGGTGGGACAAAATATTTGCAAGCTCACACTAAATCAGTTGTTTTCTCATTGTTTCACTCAAAACCTTTCCCAAACCCTGCCTTAACTTGACCAAACCAAATTTCTCCTTACTGCCCTGTTCTCCTAGCGTAGTCACCCATAAAATCATCATTAATCCAATTCTAATACTAGGTACATCCTCAAAGGACCCCAAAGGTGCATGCCCACTCTGCATGCAGGAGAAAATTTGATGACATTGCCCCATATGGCAACACCCTCAACCATGAAAGTTAAATCTCAGGGGTGCAAAATGCAGAGTTTCTGAATTACTAAACAGCACCAGGTCATGCCCTAAGCTACTCATCAGGGTCATGTTGGCCCCTTGCATCATTCATTAACACACTTCAGCTGAGCTTTGCCAGCCTGACCTCATGAGAAGCAAACTATTGCCACTGCTCCACGCTTGGTTTACCTCTCACAGGCTCAGCTCTCACTTGCTTTGCAGAGCTGTGGTGACAGACTATGACAATTGCTCCCCCCACGCTATTTTTACACAATTATCTCCCAGCTGTTCCAAGATGTGTGTCCTTCCACCCACTTCCAGCAGAGCACTGGGTGGGGGGCGAGGGGGTGTCTGTGTAGCAAACAAGGGAAGCTATTTCAGGAAAAAAATGAAAGAAGGTGGAAAATACTAAGTCATCAATACATTACTACGATAGTTAAGAAGCTAATAAATAATGCCACGGTATATGCATAATGTATCAACCACCAGTGGGACTGACAGGGATACTGCATGCTGGCTGAGCCTGCAGCGATGCGATGAAGACTCCTTGTATGTGACAACTTGTCTTTAAAACTCCAGATTTGTATGCACTACATCAGCCTAATTAGACAACATGCATGCAGGAAACACTGAAACTTCATATATAAACACATTCAAAGCTCTACGACTCGCTCCTAACTTTGTTTATGAGGCTTGTAACATCCCAAAAATGGGATGGATGACCGAGCTGCCACTACTGAGTGCAGTAGTGCAGCAAGCGCTGCTGATTGGACGCAGCAGAACCCCCAGCATCACTTGGACTTTGTATTTCCTCTAGTTGGCCTCCTTTCCCCCCCACCCGCCATTTAACAGCAGCTACACATTCTGGCTCCTGAGAAGGCAAATTTCAGTTTAAGTTGTTGACTTCGTGTGGTTTTTGGCACTTGCTTGGGTAATAAAAACCACAGCTTGGAAAAGCATTAAATCCAGCATGTCCAGAATTATTTTGTGTGACAATTACATCTGGGGTAATTTCAATTTAATACCTCACTGCAAGTGAAAATTGCAGTATGCAGCCCTAAAATTGCTGTAATAATGAAAATAAACCTGCTAAGAGCTGCCTGTGCTACCTCAGGCTGTCACTGGATAAATGTTTTGTGCTGCTTATGGTATTTCATAGGTCACCCAATTGCCAACAAGAAAAAAAAAAAAAAACACCCACAACATTTTCAGGAAACCAATGAAAGAAAGTTTGAAGGATTTTTTTTTTTTTAGATTGTTCATAAAAAAACGCATGCACACACACACAGAAAAGTAATAACTGCATCACTTATATTTGGAGTGTGATGAAACTCACAGGCTGAAGTCATTTGAAGTTGCATGTTTGGAAGTCTTGCAGCAGGACTGGGGAGCAATATTAGCACAACAAGTGCTAGCAAGGATGTGGCCAGGCCTGACCACCTGCAAGGTGGGCTGCTGCACCAGCTCAGAGCAGCCAGCACCCACAAGGCTGGGGGCTAAAGTGTCATGCTCAAACCACCCCAGAGAGAGCATCCAGCTGGAGTTACAATTATTGTTTCCTCCTAAAAGCCAAGAAGTCAAGCTTTCATTTAATGGTAAGTTTCACTTTTCTGTTTTAAGGTTATTTCCCATTCAAGTTTGAAATAATTTCAAAATTAAAGTTGTTTATGGAAGGGACATTCTGATTGCAGGCACCCTAGGAATCATCCTCTGAAAATCCCAGCCTAAATGGGCTGTTTGCTGTACTTCCTTCAGGGTGGAACATCTCATCTCCATATTACCAATACGCTGTTAACAGCTCAGGAATAAATTACAACGCACCCAACTGTGGAGACAAGGAGCAGACAGCCTGAGTCTTGCACTCATCACAGGAACCACAAACCCTCTTGCAAAGTCCCAAACTTTGGCAGTGCTAGAGCTGAGGGGACCCTCATGGCCTCCATGCACAGCCACCCCTGCATCCCTAGAGGTCTACCTGATGGGAGTAACACACATCAATTTCCAGGGCATTTCAACTCATTTTGCATTTATAGTGGCAGACTTGACTCAACAAACCAAGACCTTCAAAAAACCAAAACCTACCTTGGAAACACCACTGTGCAGCACAGTGGTAAAGAATAATGCTTCGAACAGAGAGAGATTCTGCTCCTCAGCCTCTCCTGGTCCATCCCTGGCCTCATTAAGCGTGTGCATTTTCCTTAATATCTGCCATCCCTGCCTCCATGTGCCCACAGAGCTGCACTGTGCTTCCCATGCTTCTGCACCCTGGCAGAGGAGCAACAAAACCCACTGCTCATGCTCACCCTCTCCTGTGCCTTGTTAACTTTCTTTAAGTGATGATTATCCTCATCCTGCTCCCACAGCCCCCTCACCAGGCTTCTCTCATTATTCTATCCTGCTTCAAAAGCAATCACTTGCCAGCAGCTCTGCTTTGAATTTTTAACATTTTCCATGAAGTCCAAACTCTCCCTCAGCAAAACTAGCAACTTCCAACATGTTCTCTGCATATTTATATTGAACAGCCAGCCACATCACATGGAGCTACACCATCTTGCAACACCCTCCTGGTTCCCCTCTTCTCCTTGGAAACATGTGGAAGAGTGATCTAGTTATCTCACATCTCAAACAGAAGTATTTGGGTTTGCCTCCACATCTCAGCTGCAGGGCTCTCCCTCTCACATCAACCCAGAGAACAGGAACCTGCCATCTGAAACAGGATGTGTTCACACCACTGCTGATGGACAAACCTACAAGCACATCGGGTTTCAGATGACTTTCCTTGAGGCTGGGTCTCTCTCCAAGCTTGATGTGTCACTTCAGTGAAGATGCGTGCAAGAGACACCCATAGGCTGAGTGTTAGAGACTCAGATGCTCCAGCAGAAGCAGAGATGAACTTTGGTGGAGAAAGGGTAAACACATATAAACTCCTTTTAGCTCACAGAAAAAGTATACTAAATTACACAAATCTCAACAGCAACTTCAAGGGAGAAGTAATATTAACATCAAAGTTCCCAACTTGTATCCACAGAAGAAGAGATCTTGCTGGCCTGGTGCATGCGTCTGAAAGGGTTCAGGCAGTCAGGACTGGAGCAAGCCTCTGCTCCAGCCTGGCCTCAGGCTAGACCAAGTCATCCATGCCTAGAGAAGCCTCTACAGCTTTGGTCAGGCTACGTGCCAGTCAGTCAACAACTACCTCCCAGGGACTTTGCTGTCACCACAGGACTGACAGCCTTCATGTTCTGCATCCCACATCCAGTTGGAGAGACAGAGCTGCAGGGGAAAAGGGAAGGGAAAAAACAGAGATGCTGAAAACACGTTGGTACCTTACCAAAAAGACAGAAGCCCTTCTGGAAATGGGTGGCAGTCCAGGAAAGAAAGCCAAGGAGAGCTTTCTCTTATTATTATTTTAAACATGAAAACTAGCTCAGCCCTCTCTAGGCTTGGTGTATTCACCATAATTCCTCTCTCCAGGACCCCACAGGAAACAGCAGAAGTGAATCTTGACAAACAACCAGGTGTGAAAAATGACTCCCTTGGAGGAAAGTGAAAACTGCTGCATAGGGAGGGAGCAGGCCACCCATTGTAGGAAACCAAACAGTGCCCTGGGAGAAGGGCATAGAGCCCCAGCTGCCTTACCATGGACAGTACTGAACATGCCCAGGCTCTGCATGCCTACAGGGATGGTAGGACATGCAGGCACCTTGGTAATACCTCTCTTTCAAAAAATCATTAGTTTGTGCTCCCCAGAGATGGGAAATCCAGGAAGCACTTTTCACATTATAGTCAATACAGTCGCATCAGACAGTATTAATGGGATTTGTGACAGCTCAGTATCTGCACAAAACACCCGTGCAGACAGAGGGGTCAGTATCGCCTTCTTCAGGACACATCACCTCCCCATCACTTTTCTCGGTTCTTCTTGGAAATTCCTGGTCAAACGGACAACTGGGGGTGTACAAAGGCTTGAACAAGGGTGAGAACACAGTGCAACCTGCAAGAAATATTCAACTGTGGTTAACATCAGAGTTGACAAGGAATTATTTGGCTTTAACTAGATGTAATAGGATAAAACTAAGGAAGACCATCAGGATAACAGCGCCAGGGTGCCAAAACAGTTTAGGCTGTCGATTGGACTTCCAGAGGAACGTGTCCAAGTCTCTACCTCTCCCCTCCCCAGCACAAGGTACCATAAAATTACTAGAAAACAGTCAAAAGAGAACAACCCCAAAGCCAGGAGATGCAGCCACTGAAGAAAGAGGTCTTCTCAGCCTCCATGATTTTCTGAGGTGCTACCATGTCACAGCCATCACCTGCCTGAAGGCTGAAGCTGGCTCCAGCAGCAGCAGGGCATCAGGCCAATGGGAACTGGGGTTCAACTCAACAGGGCAGGTAGACCCAGAATGAGATTTTTCTACATAGCTTCTGGATATTGAAACAGTGCTATATTTACCTGGTGTACAATTAGTATTTCTTTTTCCTTTCCTTCCTCCTTTTCCTTTTTTTCTTTCCCTCCCTTCCTTTCCTTCCTCTCCTTTCTCCCTTTCTTTTCCCTGCAAGATAGAAAACTAAAAAATTAATCAAACAGCTAAATTTGAAGAAAGGGGAAAATGCAGGAGGGAAAAAAATAGCCTCCTGTGCACATGATGTGCTGCTTGCCTGTGATCCTCCAAACTGACAAGATGATGCACTTATAGTTTATTAAAAATTACCTGGATTTTTGTATTTGGAAAAAGAGGAGGGGGAAAAAACCTACTAAGATACTTAAGAATCTACTAAAATGGAAGGAGACAATAGCATGGCTGCATTTAAAAACTAGTTAAACCAGATTGTATGTCTTGATTTTCAAAGCAGTTCATGAATAATTCAGACTTCTAGGGCCCTCCACGATGATTCAGGGTTGTGGTTTAACCTGGCAGACAGCTAAACACACAGCCGTTCGCCCACTCTCCCTCCCCATGCAGTGGGATGGGGGAGAAAATTGAAAAGAAAAGTGCAACAACTCACGGGTTGAGATAAGGATAGTTTAGTAATACAGGGAAAAAAAAAAAGTAAAGAAAACCAAACAAAAAAACAGTAACAACAAAAAGAGTAAACAAAGCAAGTGGTGCATGACACAATTGCTCACCCCCCGCTGACTGATGCCCAGCCAGTCCCTGAGCAATGGCAGCCCCCCCCCCCCCTCCCCCGTCCAACTACCCCCAGTTTTATTGTTCAGCATGACATCACATGGTATGGAATGTCCCTTTGGCCAGTTTGGGTCAGCTGTCCTGGTTCTGTCCCCTCCCAGCTTCTTGTGCACCCACAGCCCCCTCACTGGCAGAGCACTATGAGAAGCTGGAAGACTTAGTGTAAGCACCTATCAGCAACAGCTAAAACATCAGTGTGTTATCAACATTATTCTCATCCTAAATCCAAAACATGGCACTATAGCAGCTAGGAAGAAAATTAACTCTATCCCAGCCAAAACCAGGATTACCACCCTTCCTTTCTGAGCATTAAGGCAAAAAGGAAAAAGGAACCTATTTAAAAAAAAAAGAAAACCAGGGAAAAAAAACTTCATTTTCAGTAGAATGTTAAATAGTGGCCAAATTTCTGATGTCAGGCTACTGGAACATCAAAGGATTTCACCTGTTGATAGTAAAAGCAAAATCTGGCACCTTGTACCTTCTTGGAAAGCCACCAATCCTTTACTAAAGATCTCTACAAGCCACGACAACCTCAAGTTATATTTAAGAGAGTTTTTATTGATGTAAAGATTCATTAGAGAGAACACTTTCCAACCAGAGCTTCCTGGCTCCACACAGCAAACCAAAGCAGAAAAGGTGTCCATTCTCAACACAACTCCTTAGTCAGAACTGGAGAAGTCCAAACCCACCTCCACGCTGTGACAGCTCAATAACAATTTGCAGGGTTCTGCGGTGCTTACAGCAAAAATCCAATCAAATGGCTGCAAAATGTTGCATGTGATGGTGCTTTTTCTACAGTTGATGGAGTAGCACTTTGTAGTAGTGCTGGGTAGCTGAAAACAAACATACAAACAAATAAACAAGAGTTTGATTGAAGAAACTGTCTCATGGCCTTAACTATCAACAAGTAGCGAACCTCAGAGAATTAGTTCCATCACTTGCTAATACTCAACTTCAATTTCAGTCTAGGTAAACATATTGGATCAACAGAAACACTGAAACAAGCATGAAAGCTAAAACAAACAACTTTATTCTTTCAGAATAAAGGAAGTTATCAAAGTAATCGATGGCAAGTAATAACTATAAGACAAGTAGTCAATACATTACAGTGGTCAAAGGCAAAAGATTGCTCTAGCAGAGAGTGATCAATGGCACCTGGGAGCACCAAAGCATTTGGTGATGAAGTAATACCCATCCTCTGAAATCACCAGAGGGCCCTGATATGGTTTATGGCATGCTTTCTCTCCCCTATAAAATGATAGGATCCTCTCTGTGCATCACAAGGAAGAAGGCACCTGGAGGTAAAAGAGGAGACTGGGTACCTCCATGGATGGTTAGGTGTCAGCACACCTGGGACTTCTAGAGAAAATGTGGGTGTTTTGAAACCCATCAGCTGGGACTCACCAGAAGCCACTGCTGTTCCCCAGGAACCCAGAGATGACCAACCCCACCACCACCTCCTGTCCCCAAAAGGTCCCCAGAGACCCCCATCCTTCCCTCCTACTGTACAGTGACCACCATGGCTGCGCCATGCTTTCCTGCCAATGGCTCCTGCAGACGCTGGTGATCTGACACATGTCACAGCATTGCTTCTGCTCCACCACGTCATTTGTTCCGTAGAAGTCCCACATGTACTTTCTGTCTGATATTTGAAATCATTTGCTTTTAAGTACAGACTGTCATTTTTAGATGACTAAGAGTGTCAAAAACATTTGCGATCTAAATGAAAGCTTTTCCTTTGCCGGATGAGAAAAACAGGCCTTATATTTTCCTGTATTTTTACTTTTAGATTCACTAAGAGCTTTGTTTTTGGTTTATCCTGAAATTGCTAACTCCTGTTTTTTTTCTTTTTCTTAAAGAACCAAAGTACCTACCAAAGTACCTTGCAGTAGAATATTAAGAGGGGAAAAACTCTGCTCCAAAGGCTGTACGTGTTCTGCTCTTCCTAGTCTGTGCCCTCAGTGACAGGGAACGCTTTAAATGAAAGCACTGGGATTCAACCGAGAGCCTCACCACCACCCCTACAGCACCAGGACAACAACCCAAGCACCTTCTCCACAGGTGCCACAGCTGGAGCCAACCTGGGCAGGATTTGTGCTGGGGCAGCCTCCATCCTCCTTGTTCCAATGCCCCCACTGTCTGCACAACAAGAATAAAATCCCAAATCCAGTGCTTGCACAGCAGTCCTCATCAGGGACTCGTCAGTGCACAACATCTCCCCACAAGGCTGCTAAGAACTGAGCTGGAATGCAAACTTTTTTTTTTTTTTTTTGCCTTTCTTAAGTGATGAAAATTGGAAAAGGACAAGGCAAGAATCATTTCAGATCAAACCAGAACCATTGTGCATGCATTTTTCTTGGCAAAACATAATGGGGGTGGGGGAGGGTGTGGAATTTCAAAAGTGAAATCAAAGCTGTCTCACAGGGAAATAATATCAAAGTAACTTAGGTGAAGAAAACCTGTCATTTGGGGAAGGGGCAGAAGCTGTTTTCACCTTTTTTATCATCAATTTTTGGCAAGCAAAATATTAGTCCAAATAAATTAAAGGTGTCCCCCTGCACTCTTCTCGGGACGATGCGTGTCCCATGCAGATGCTTTTCCTACCCAGGAAAGCACTGCGGGGCTGGTGCAAGGGACAACTTGGATGAACGTAAAGTGCAGGAGGTAGAAAATCCACTGTTATACCCTAGTGTTTGCTGGATCAGTCCAGAATCACCTGTCTGCTAGGATCCAGGCTCTGTGAGCAGGGGGTCTGCAGGACACCAAGGTCTGATGGGCTCTGCTGACCCCCCATACCCTGAAGACACCTTTTAGCCAAGAACACAGCTCAGGAGTGGTTTCTCCTTGCTGCACAGATAGGTGCAATAACCCACTCTCTCAGCACAGCTCTTTCCTGCACTTTCAGAGACAACTAGCTTTGCCTTCCAGAAATAAATGAGTAACAGCCACTTAACTGACACATTCTCATGCATTCAAAACATTCACCTATACATTTCCATCAGATCTGCATACAGCCTAGCTCAGAATCACAGAATCATTTAGGTTGGAAAAGACCTCCAAGATCATCCAGTCCAACCTATAACCTAACACTACCAAGTCCGCCATTAAACCATGTCACTAAGTTCTACATCTACACGTTTTTTGAAGACCTCCAGGGATGGTGACTCAACCACCAACATATATGACTATAGTACTCGATTCTTCACCCAAATCATGCTAAATGTCACCCCGGGGGGAGGAACAGATAAGGTTAGGATATAAAAGATTGTTAGGAGTCAGTATTAAAAGTTAGTGTTAGGGAATAAAAAAAAGTTAGAGTGAAGAAAAAAGAAGAGCCAGGGGGAGGAAGAAGAGATTGGAAACCTGCAAGCGGCAGTCAACGCACTGTGCTCCTTCTCCTCCACCAAGACAGGGACGCCTTCTTGGTAAGCTCTGCACCTTCACCTTTTGGTGAGGAATACCCAGGATGGCATTTTGATAGCACTATTATCATATATTAGCACTATTGCAGTAAGTGTATTTACCAGTAGCAATTCTGATTCTGGTATATCTATCGCCCTATTAAATACTTTCAACTTTGTGAAACTGTCTCAGTGAAAGTCCTTGGCAGGGCTCTGAAACAGGCAAATGTTTGACTCTGATAAGTCCCCTTTAACGAAACACCAACATAAAAGCATTTTCAAGAAGCCTGGGAGTCCAAAAGCAAGTTTTGATCTCTTTGACCCCAGTGTGAAAAAGGATAATCTCCCTGTAATGCTAGTGAGGCTCACCTAGATTACAACTGTCTCAAAGGCAATTAAGCCCTAGATGTTATTTAGGGATGCTGCTCACACAGTACTGCCCCTTTGTAAAGCACCTCCAGGCCAACTCCAGCAGAAGCAGGAGAACGTGAAATTTAGCTCTTCGCAGTGCTAAAATGATCCAATGAATATATTCCTCCTCTTTGAGGCAGTATCATAGAATGGATACAGGGGATTTTTGTCTCTGAGTTTTCTCAAGCCCTAGGAAAGAGGAAAGCTTAGGAGTTCAATTCCAATTTGAAATGAGGAGACAGGGTCACTGATTTTTTTCATTTTTAACTTTCTCTGTACAGAGGTCAAGACACATCACAACCCTGCAATCTAGTCAGGATTTAGCCAGCACCTTCCTCTCTTCTGTGAAGAAAGGCAAAGCAGATGGTCACGGTCACTCTTCCAGTAGGCTCAGGCATCCCTAGCAGGAAACACTGAATTATGGGTCCTGTACGTAAACTGAGAATCTCTCTACTGGAACCACTGAAGTAGCTTTGGATTTACACAAATGTGAAAGGAAAAAAATTGAATGTTCTGCATGCACAGCGTATTCTGAAATATCAAGGACTACGAAGTGTATAAAAGAACAGGGAAAACATGGGGTACTGCTTACAGCTCAGCCTTTAAGGCTTTCTCCTTTGCTAATGTGGACTGTAAGACAGCTCTGGCCAGTTGCAAAAGGAGACTGCATCTTTGTGGCTGTCTTGAGAGATGCAGTGCTAAGGTCATTACGTCTCATGCTGGATGCATTGCAGGGGATGTACAGTGGAAAGCAGGGCATGAAAACAGCTGAAGAGCCTGAGCAGTGTGAAAAGCTGATACTGAAATGCTGTGGGGACTGCACTGGAGTCTTAAGCAACCTCATCTGGCTAAGGTGAGGCAAAGCCTTGCAATGCCAAGCCAGAAGAGATACACGAGTTTGGTAGTTCAGTGCAGTGTCCTCACATGATGGACCCAAAAAGAGCAGAAGAGGAAACTACCCTCCCACCAAGAATGACCTGAGGCCACCAACCATGAACACCGCCCAGGCAGCAAAACAGGCTCTCACTTGTTGATCACACAGATGAAGACATCAAGGTCTCCAGTACCAGGTCTATCACACAACACTGAAACACAGGTTTGCTACTGACATAATGACCAATCCTAGAGCATGGCAGGACAAGGAGATGACAGACTAAGGATGCAGTTAGAGAAGAGCTGTATGCATAGTCAACCAACCCAGAAAGGACGTTTACAATCCCAACTTGAACCTTTTCTCTCCTACAGAAGACCACAACAAAAATGGTATGACCCAAATAATCCCAGTTACATGATGTTGAGACAGAAGAAAGGAACACACGTGTAATTAATCTGGGGATCAAAATCACAGTCATCCTATAACTCACCACACTGTGCCTGTAGTGTCCTGCCAGAAAACAGTCTTTGCTCTCATTCTTTGTCTCCCTTATTTAGACTTAAGGTGTACAGAGAGCTGCACCATGGCTGGTTTGGTCCCTGTCTGTACAGCACTGAACACAACAGAGTCCTCATCTGCAGCAGAACCTGAACTTGTATTGCAGTACAGTAAGTCACCGGATGGAAACATGGCAGGCAGTGAGGATGGGAGGCTTTAGCAAACATGTTTTGATGTGTACCTACTCCTCCTCTCATTTAAATGCATTTACTGCGAGTGACTGAGCCCACAGTGTCTGCAAGATAGGAAAAACATGGGTAATGCAAGGATGGCCACTCAAGCAACTTCAATGCTTGTTACACAAATCACAGGCAGCTTCAAATTACATGTGCTGCAATCAAGGTTTGTAAATTACATCAGCTCTCACAAAACATTGGTCCACATGACAGGCAGGAGACCTAGAGGTCACAGTGGTTTCTGCAACAAGAAAGAAACCTTGTCCGATTTCATAGCTGACCGTGCTTTGAGCAGGAGGCTGGATCAGAGACCTCCTGTGGTCTCCTCCAAGCTGAGATATTCTATGATTTTATGAAGTGCTTATTTCTTATTAATACCAAGAAAGAGCTGTCCTACCCTCCTTGATTAGTTGCCAACAATTGCAAATCGCAATACTTCTTGTTCTCTGTGCTGTTTGAGAACATTCTCTCTGGGTTTTGACTACATACGTGGTACTCAAACCTCCTTGGAGTTTCAATTTCAAATTCACCCAGAAGACCAAGTGCAAAATGCATCTGTATGTGGTGAGCACTCCAGATTGAATGAACCTGCAAAGTGCAGAGCTGAGCTCTTCTGAGTGAAAGACACAGATTTTGGTCCAGCTGTGGTCATAGGTTGGTCAGGTTTGTCCAAAAGGCTCACAAAAGCCAGTGTTGGTCCAGGAACAAACTGGCAATCACAACTGTGGGGCGCCAGAATGGGTGTCCAACAGGAACTGGGGAGCTAAAGTAACTACTGTGTTGTGTCTGCAGGACATAGTGCACACCCATGCTTAAACTGTGCCTCACCCTTAAACCTTTGGATAGATGGGATCTTCTCAGTTTGCATCGTCTAAATTTCCCTTTGGGCTCCAAGTTTCAGTTAATTCAAAAGCCTCAGCTCTCCAATAATACACAGGTCCCATCTGTGAGTGACAGAAGGTATAAACTCCAGCAGAAAGCTGTAGGTAGTGGGTTTTAAGATGAGGAGCTCTATATTGGGTCTTTTACTAGCAAAGAGCAATTTATCCCGGCTAGTAAAGCTGACTGTCTTTATAATCAGACTACAGCCAAGGTCTGTATTCCTGGAGGGCTGAAGTGCTTGAAATCAGGACAACTATGATGAGAGAGATAATGATGACAGTTCCCTAAAAAGTAAAATAAATTCCAGCATCCCGTGATGATCCCATCTTACTTAAGATAGTACAGCTGAATATCAAATGGTTTATCAGTGCTTGGTGACAGCCTATGGAGAGCAAACTGGCTGCCCAAAGCTGTCTCTCTATATGACTTTCAGCTGCTGAGCTGAGCTGCATTAAAAGAAGCTACAAAATATATGCAGATACTTTCCCTAACACTGCCAGCCTGTGCTAGCTATTTCTACTGTCACCAAAGGGATGCCAAGTCACACAGAAGAAGAGGCACAGGTGCCCAGCCTGTGAAAGTTTCAAACTTGGGCCATAACAGCCAGCTGATTGATGGCAGAAACAAAACCTTGGCCACTTTGGCCAACAGTTTATCCCCGAAACACGACTGTTCCTTCTACAAAGACTCATCACTCCACGTCACCTGGCATAAGCACAACTTCACCGAGCAGTGTCACCCAGTGATGGTACCAGGCTCCTTACAGCCCAGAAACAGCTCTTTCAACAGCCTTTGATCATGGCTCTGCTTAATGGATTTCTCTCACACCTTCATCCCTGGAGATCTCAGCCTGAGGATGTGATGGAAAAATACACTGTCGAGCACCTACCTCTTGGGGTCTGGTGTCCAAGAGAAAAAAGCAATCACAAAGTTTCCTAATGAAGATGCTTTCATCTCAAATGCGTTTTCCACTATTTATTTTTGTAAATGCTCACCTGCGTGGTCACGCTGTGCTCTTGCTTGTAGTTAGGAATAAGACGACCAAGATCGAAGGCAGAGCAACCCCAGGTCTTCTCTTGCACAGCTAATTCAGCCTCAGCATCTCTGCTGGCAAGACATCCAGCAACAGCCCTCACACATGCAGCATTTCATCCAAACATGATAAATTTTATTTCATAATGAAATCACAAATGTCCTGTCTTTGGACATTATTAGTGATAGCTAACAAAGAAACACAAAAGCAGGAAGAGAGCCATACCCCCTTGCATCCAGCCACCTCCAGAACAGATTTAGAGAGCTTCAGCCATGTGCTAGCAACCTAACTGTTTTTGCAGGTCTCATGTTCAGTTACTGATGAGGACGGCAGAGCACAGCACAATCCTACCTCTATCCTGTCAAGCCACACACAGTAGAGCTGCAGGGTGCAAAGGCACAACAGAAGTCTTTATTTTGTTTGGTTCTAAAACAAGCAAAGCAAGAACCTCTGCGATACATAGGATAAGACATGCATTTCCACACTCTCCAGGCATTAAGTTCCTCTTCTGGGGACTCTCAGGAAACCAGGCAAGAAAGACAAGACACCCAAATCCCTTCATGGGGTACAAAATGCACTTCTAGCTTCTGAGACCTAGCATTCACTTTGATTCATCTCAACGTGGTTTTGGTCTAGTGGGCAACAAAGCTGGAGGAAGACAAGACAACTTGAGAAATGCAAGGGGATCTTAAAAACACTAAATCAAAGGCCATGTTGTCAAAAACTACTATTCTCCTCTTCACTTCAAAGATGTTATTACAGTATTCTCAGTGCGCTTGAATGTTTGCCAGTCCTGGGAGGCAATCATCAATTCAGCCAAAAATGAAAACACTTCAAAATATGCATGCAACATAGCTGCCCTCATACAATCCATATGCAGACATCTGCACACAGTTCCATGTGCTGTGCACCAAATGCACTCACACAGGTCACAAGGATGCATGGAAAGTGTGCAGAAGCAGAGATGCATGCCCAGACCCATGTGCACAGCACTTCACCTGGCAGACATAGGACCACCCCGGGGACAACACATTCCTCCTGGTCAGCCCAAGACACAGCACTGTTGGCCATTTTCAACTACCCCAACTACAGCTGCTTCAGCGTGGACCCTTGAGACGCATGCTGCAAGCAATGGCTCTAAATAATGCTACAGTGTACAGTGCTTCTGCTCTAGTGCTGAACTCCTAAAATATCTGGACCTCAACAACTGAAGATCACAGCTCTCTGCCCTCTGTGGTAGTCAGGCTGAGGGAACATCACAGGCGTCACCTGGTCGCATCCCTCCATGTACAGCCTCAATGAGCACAGCCACCGGCCCTGGGCAGCCCTCCCATCTAAGGGATGCTCTCCAGCTGGCACTGCATGAGTGAGGAAACAAGGAGAAGGTCTTATGGTGTGTGTTGATGCCAGCAAAGGGAAAAGGAGAGACTGCAAGGGAACAGATTTTTAGGGGACACAAGTTCACATGATCAAGTTTACGTCTGCCAGAATGCTCTCATTGTCAGCACATGATGCAACACCCTGTCAGTACCCCTGCCAGGCTCTCATTTCAACTGCAACTTGATTTCAGCAGCTGCTTTCTTTCTCTCAAACATGCACATACACACACAATTGCAATCTCCAACAGCTGTAAAATTCAAGCTCAACTGGGAAGCTAGGGCCTCTCGTAAAACACTTGGGACTCAGGGAGAGAGGGAGGGAGCTTCAAAAATTCAGAGGATTATTGCCTTATGCCAGGATTTGATAGGGCTTCATCCTTGGCCTCCTTGCTCTGCCAGCTCTTGAGAAAGCACTACAAAACTCAAATCAGAGCTGTGGAGGAGAAAGCAAGATGAACTGAGGAAAACAGGCAGTAGGGGATGCCTGAGGCTGGCTGACATCATTTGTGCAGTCAGACATGATGCAGTTGCTAGCAAAGTCTGCTAGAGGTTCTTACAACTCCAGACACTACCCTCTCATCTACCGTTCTTGTCCCCAGTTTCACCTATCTGCTTCCTACCCAGCAGTGAGTGGAAGTCTGTGCTCAGGCCGGTGCTGGCGAAGACCCATGGCATCAGCCTGCCCTGGCAGCCCCAACAGCACATGCACCTCTGTTAAAACCAGTGGTGCATTTGTGAGGAAGAGGTCAGCACACATCACATATGGAGCAATCATGCTGCAAGCACTTGTCTGCCTCCACCCCCTGGGAGCTGTCTGCTGCAGATGGAAGGAGCCCAGCAGCCATCTCCAACAGTTCTTCTGGCTCTGGGCAAGGCACCCTCCCCATCAACCTTCAAAGCCACTGAGCAAAGCTGGAAACCTCTGCTCCACTCCCTATGCACACATGCATGATGCTGACTCACTCGCTCACCTGCCACTGCTGTGGTTTGCTGGTGGGAGCTGCTGAAGGTAGGATGCAGCAGTGAGGTAATCCCAAGCAGCTTGTAACTACAGCAGCTGAAGGGACCAGCCACCCACTCCAGCAGTGAGTGCTGCTCACACACGGCTTGAACATGCCACCTACATTGGGGTCCAGCCTGGTACTGTGATCATGGGAATTTCTTAACCTTGACTCTTGGTGGGGATGGGATAAACATCATGGGATGCTACATTGTCCTCTCCTTGAGACAAGCATCCCTTTACATGGTCCAAGACCTTACTTGCTGCATAACCAGGAATGCAGTTAAAGGAAGGGAAGTGCAGGCAGGTCACCAGGAATGATGCTCTGGCCATGAGATCTCCTAGGCTGGGGGACGCAATGCAGCACACAGAAGCCATGGTGTTTCCCTGGCTGAAATCACCCATGAACTGAGCACAAGCCACAGGCAGGCAAGAAGAGCTGCTATGCTTTCTCCAGCTCTGATTCCCTGGAGCACTGTGACTCCTCTCTGTCTGAAATCATTCCACTGGCTACAAATTAAAAACAAGATCAATTCAGCAAACATTGCTAAGCAACTGGCTGTCAGTACCATACCCCACCCAATGGTGGGATTTGCCCTCTCTGTGACCTTCTGGTGAGGAGCTTGCTGCTCAGACCTTGCCAGGTTTTCTACATTCAGCTATTTTCGGCATTTCTTGATGCTTGGCTGGATTAGCAAATTAAAATAAAAACTCAAGGAAATCTTCACCATCCTGGGGAAACACCACACAGAGAAGGTGCAAGAGCAGTGAGAGCAGTGCTTCGATGTCCTGAACACTAGGACTATGAGGTGTCAGTCTCTCAGCATCACATTGCTTTGCAGCTCTGTAAGTCTTGCTGCTATCATGCGTCATACAGAGGGGATAAAATAGAAGAAACAAGCTGAAAACGTGGTGGGAGAGCAGAACAGGCTGCTTCAGGCACCAACATCTGGCTGAGAGGCTGAAGGACAGCCTGCTCACCACTGAGAACATGCTGAAGAGGTGGGCAAAACTGTCTCCAAAGCCTCCTGCCCCTCATGTGAGATTTCTTTAGGGATGGCAGCTGGGGAGTAGCCCCTTGGCGTGGTTCCCTGCACAGCAATGCACTGGAGCAGTGCACATCTTAGGATGCAGCTTCCCCCACGGTCAGCTGGAGCATCAGCTGCGGCAGCTCCTCAAACACCTGCACTATGAGCAAGGATTTCTTTCCATGTGGGACTTTTCAGACCCTGCACCTTCCTCTCCCCTCTGGCCACCATGACAGGACCCTTCCTCCCTCCTCTACCACTCTGCCAGCCTCTTCAGCACTCACTTCACCAGCCCCGTTTGCTCCATGGCTGCTCTACTGCTCAGCTAATGGTGCATCATCTGCAGCATTGTTCAGACATATACAATAAATCAGAATCCAATTACTGGGTTAAGGAAACTGGAAGCAAATGCAATTAGCACCAGCCCCTCCCACATTGTATGCCCTTGCTTCCTCCTTAATGAGAACTTTTCTTTCCACCTGCCTGGGAACAAGGTGGCTGCCACTGCAGCAGTGGTGCAGCAGAGGGGTAGCTGAGTCCATCTTCTCTTTTAACAGGGCAGATGGTTAATATCCCTGGCATTAATTCTCTCCAGAACTAGCATGCTTGCTCTCTGATCTGCTCTAACTGGCGTCCATCAGGACTATCAGCCCCACTCTGGAGAAAGGAGCATCTGGTCCTTACTATGAAAAGGGGCTAGATAAAATTATAAAAAAAAAGCACCATTGATTGCTATAGCACTGAAGAATTGGTGTTGTTTCAGCATTTCAGCCTAACTGCTGCATTTAGGCTGGAACAAGGAAAATTCAGAGTCAGGTCAGATGCCTGGTGATGGGTCTCTCTGAAAAGCAGCACCTGGGCAGCAAGGTACTGAGGCTGAGATGCACAGATCCGGGACATACGCTGTGTCTTCAGAGGACAAGGAGGCAAACTGTGCAACCAAACCTTGCTGCAGTCCTCCCGGTATCCCTCCAGGGGTCCTTTTTGGGTGCCTAAGCATATTTTTGACCCTGATGGTGCTGGAGCTGCTAAAAGAAGTAACCCACAAATTCTTTCCTTCCACTCCCATTCACTCTGCAATAGTCCCTTATGTCCCTCATAAATTCCTCTCTCTGCAGAGCAAAATAAGTGCTGAGCAGTTGTTTCATCCCCTTGCACCATCTCAGTGCTACCTTCACAGGACAAGAGTTCCCAGCACCAGCAAAGACGATGCCCGTCAGGGTGATGTGCTCTTGCACACCCATTACTGCGGCTACATATCACACAAACCTATTCCTGCTTTTCTGGAGGGAAAAAAAAGTCATTTTGTTTCTCTCCCTATGATCCTGGAATAATTCATTTATACAGAAAGTAATGATTTTAATATATAGGTTCAGGACTGCCACACTTGACAATAAATCAACTGAAGTGAAAGATTTGATCCTAAAAATACAACCCAGGCAGAGTGAAACCCAAGCGTACCCAGTGGGCATGGCCAAAGGTCCTAGATTCCCCCCCTTACATCCCCAAAACAGGGAAGAGGTACAGTACTATCCACCCATATACTGAAGTTTTTTGAGGAAGATGAGGAAAATGAAGAACATTGAATAATATTACCTTTGCCACCTCTCCTGATTTCTCCATGAAACCTATGATAGTCAATATTTCTTTTAAAGTTCCTGCTTCTGGATGCATATGATTTGAGAAACAAAAAACAAACAAACAAACGAAAAACAGAAAAAAACAACAAAAACACACAACTTTGCCTTCATTTAAATATCATTACTTTCAGTGAAACCAACAAGAATTCACCTTGATTTGCACAATCAATGGTGAGCTGAACCCAAGCATGACACTATCTATCTGAAACTGTTTTCTGATCAATAAGCCATTAGTGCCTCTTCAGAAAGCAAGTGTGTTCCCTCACTCAACACACCTTGCCATGTCCCTGACCAGTTATCTTGCCACAACCCCCTCCCAGCAGAGCTGCAGTCTCCCCAGAATGCCTGGCCAGCTGGTGTCCCTGGGAAGGCAGGGCTGGGGGGGGGCAGAACCTGTGGTGGCGGGTGTCACGGACGGCACGGTCACTGGGCATCCTCTCGCTCTCCCGCTGGTTAAAGGCATGGAGCCGGTACGGGTCCTCGCCGCCCTTCCACTTCCGAGCACTCAGGTATCTCCGCTCTTCAAACTGATCCCACAGGTCGTCCCAGTCCGCCTCCGAGCCCTGCATGCACAAAGTCAGCCCCATTAGAGACGGGAAGGAGCGGGGAGCACCACCTGGTCCTCGGCATCACCCAGCCCTGCTCCAGGGGTTGGGCAGCCTCACTTTGGATATTGCAAGAATATGCTAACAAGGAGCCTAATTAGGTCTTCTTTTTTTTTTTTCCCTACAGTCTTGAAGCAGCATGTTAAAAAGAATCTGGTCATTTGAGTTTAAAATTATTAATTTCAAACCAAACTCCCATCTCTGGTGGGTCCCCCTATCAAGCAGTCTCAGGAAACATAGAAAAACACAAAGACCTGCCAAAGAGCACAGCCCTTCCATGCAGTCCCCTCCCAGAGTGCCAAGAAAAAGGGATGGAGCTGTTTTTCGGGGTTGCTAACCCACTCCAACAGCTGTCAGGGGTTGAGCATCCCTCAGCATTGTGAAGCTGGTGAGCACAACAAGGTGCTAGTAAGATGACATCATTACATCATTACATCAGCACAGTCTCTTTGATCTCGATGTCTAACACTGGAAGATTCAAATATTTACAGATGTCTCAGCCACTAAGAAAATTGTGATCTTATCCAATAATTGGTCTTTCTTTTTTTTTTCTTCAGTTAACACCATCTCAAAGACGATTTTGCCTGCTAGTAGTGCAAAATGAAGCTTTTGAAACAGGTGATTTTTATCCTGCAATTGATTTTACTTGCATCTGACAGTATGCTCACTGTGTTAACAGGATGGGGAGGAGGGAGCATCAGTTCCCACAGACAAACCACCAGCCTCTACCTCAGGACCTAGCTGGGCATCTCCAGGAGTGCAGTGCCCAACAGCACCTTGGTTCACAGGGACACCGTCCCCAAAAAGCTGACAGAGACGGGACTGCAAGGGTTTCCAGATACAGGGTTGTTATTCTCCTATTGCATTACCTAACAGCTCTATCAGGAGTTATTCCAAAATTTATCCCAGCGCAAGAAAGACACCAAGAAACCCATGAACGACCAGCTGGACTGGGAGAAAACTATCAAAGACTGGGAGAAAGTTATTAAAATGGTCAGGTCACCACAGCCCAACAAGTTTACAAGCAGAAGAATGTACATAACACATCTGCAGGCTTTCAGGAGGACTGAAGTAGACTGGGTGATAAATATCGTTTATGTTTTTTGTAAGGCATCTGGCAAAACATTATTTACTGCCACAGTAAAAGATCAGCGAAAAGTGAGCCTATTGCATCTCAGCGCCACTGAAGCCCTCAAGTTTATAAAGATTTCATGATGACCCCGGGGGGGACTAGCTCTGTTAAAACAACTGCCGTAGACTTTCAGCCCCTAAATGTTAACACTGGGAAGAAAAGCAAAAGTTTTGTTTTTTTCTTTTTTTAAATTAAACTTGATATGAGAAGTGGATTTAAAAGTGGTCACACAGCACTGAAGGCTGTTGGATATATATTTAAATGTCAATTAAACCCAATAGGCTTGGACAACCTGGAAGTGGACCAGTCAGGCAAGCCTCTGATGGCTTGAGTGGGAGGGCTGCTGCAGATCAAGGAAAATGCTGTTTGCTGACTACCACCAGGCCAGCCGCATACTTTGAGCATCTCTGCGGTGAACACCCAATACCTCTGCAAAATCTCCTCCTGAAACACGCCAGCCCACTTTGATTCATCTTGCCCTCAGCCTTCTACCTCTTGTGTCGAGGAAAACTATCAGTAGGATGTTTCTGAAATCTGGTAGCTAAATACACATCTGAGATCAAGAATACGTGACAACAAGTAGAGATTAAAGAATTATTTTGTTACAAAACAAGCCCACCTTCTCAGCCAGAAAATACCCACATGCAACCATGACCAAAATCAAGACAGCATCCCCGGATGTGGAGGACCCATAGGCAGAGGACTCACCTGGTCCTTGGCACCCAATCAGGGAAGGGGAAGGGAAGTTGAAAAGGAAGGAGAAAAACCCTTCACACACCCAGGGACAGCACATCAGTTCTGGGTCACTGGATGAGGTCTTCATTATAGTATTTCCGCCATGGATTATCATCTCTTCCTTACAATAAAGTCCTTTCTTGGGAGTTATTTAACCGATGTGCAGAAATCAAAATTTAATTTATTATGATCTAGCTCACTTCAGAAGCCAAATTACCCTGCACTAGAAAAGGATCAAGTCAATACTCCACTTGCCTTTCTGTCTTCCACAGGGCTTCTCTCCCTAAGCTTCATATTCATTGTCTCTCATGTACTAGTAATAAATTTTCATTTTTTTCCTTGGAATTAGGTAATTTCTCTTTCAGCTTTGCAATTTAATAGCTGGTATTAATTATAGGAAACACAGTCAGTGCTTAAAGAGTTTGAGAGACTGAATGAGTCCATAGGAAAGAGTGGAAAAAGATATCCAAAAAAAACAGGTAGCTTGGGATACAAGTGCTGGGCAGCTTGCCCTCTCCTCCATGCTGCATTCTGCAATGCCTCTGCTAAAACCCCTGCCTGCTGCATTTTCTTAATCTTTGCAGAAATCATCCCACCACACTTCAGGGATGCTCCCAACCAAGAGTGCAGCCTGGGGAGAGCCACCTCCTTTTCCAGCCTGTCAAAAACACCCCAAAATCCTGACAACAACAAATAACAGGTCAAACAGCAAACTCCAGCGAAAGCGTAAAGGCAGCTTTTCACTGCAACAGTACAGTGAAGATTGAAAGGCTCACAATGCAAAGGTGTACTTCCTCATCTGCTGCTTAAATCACAGCTTAGGAAAAAAAAATAAGAGGAAAAAAAGGGGGAGTGGTGCTGTGGGGGGATAGCAGGTCATTGGTGGTAAAGACTACAATTTTCTGGCAATCGTTAATGCCTTGTTTATGTGGATTTCCATGAACATGACATATTAATGGCATAATAATTGTGTGATTACAGTACAGCAGGGATTGATCAAGTGGGAAGGAGGAACGAGCAACCATGGCTGCTGCGGGGGCACGTGGCTTTCCCCAGGAAAGCTCTGCCCCCAGACATGTGCTGAAGGTTTCCAAAGAAAACTGTCCTGTCCCAGGCATGGAGCTTGGAGAGTTCACAGGGAAACACACGTGGAAAAAATCATCCATTAAAGGTCACTAAATCGATTATTCCCCGAGCTGAAAGTAGCTGGGAAAGCAGGGAAGACATCCTCGTCTGTTCTCACTCTTTCTTTGACACAGGCACTGGTTCTGGAGCAGACCTTAGTTGGCCATGGGCCTTCAGTGCCCGCCAGAGCAGTCAGAGGGATGGGAAGGTCATGCTGCCTTGCCCACAGCCACCCTCAGCCAGCCCAGGTGGGTGCCAAAGAAGAAAGATAGTGGGTGGCAGGAGCTAAAAGTGGCTTTTGGTTCACTAACAGTCAATGCTTACCAGCCTAACATAGAGAACTTAAGCCTTTGCTAAAATAAAAGTTGTTTTTGTTTTGAGACTAAGTGCTTCATTTAGGCTGATGCAAGTGGGACAGGCACCATGCATAGGCTTTCATGAGGGTGTTGCATGCCTGCTGCTTCCTCTCAGGGACTGGCTCCATCACCTTGGGGGCACCGCCAGAAATTGGGCATGTGGCTCTTCATCACACTGGGAGACAGCCATAAACCTCAGCCCATCTACCGCAAGCCTGGTTGCACAGATGTAAAAACAACCAAGTCCCCAAAATAAGAAGATAACTGCAGGTACCTGCTGGGAAGGATGGGGCAGTGGCACTGGCACCGGAGGTGGCACACAGGGGTCTGGCAGCAGCCAACCACTCACTCACACATGCTTTTTCAGTGACTCCATGGCCTGGAGATAAATGTACCTCTACAGTCCCCCAGGTCCAGTTTTCCCTGGGCAGCATCATTCCTCCATAATCCCTTAGTGCTCATCTCTGAGCACCGCCCTATGTTTCCTGGGACTCAGGGACTAACAAAAAGGAGGGCAGGAGGAATATAAAAGTACATCAGCAAAAATACATCAGTAAAAATACATAGCAAAAGCTCCAGTAAACAAGGGAGAACTCCTGCCCTTTTGGCACAAACAGCCTCTAGGGACCCCTGTGTCCTGAGGCACATCACTCCTGGCCACAACAGTTCAAACTGTTTGTGTGCTGCTGCTCAGGGACACCAGAGGCAGAGGCTAATCCTTCAGCAGGAATTGCAGCCAGGCATTACACAAATAAGATTTAAACATCATGCCAAAGCACCAGGCCCCTGTGAGCAGGAGACTCAATTACAGAGCTGTTACTTTCTGAGGTGCTAATGCCATCTGAAAGGATTATAATGCTTCAAACACAGTAGGACTCATCCCTTCTTGTACCCTGGTGCCAGAGCAGGCAATAAGAGGGATGTCAGCCCCAGCAGGGGAAAGTAGCAGGGCATCACACTGCCTCCACCCTCTTCCCCATCTCCCCAAGCAGCCCAGTGGGACTTGCTCAAATGCAGGGAGGGAGCTGCAGATGGGCACTTGAAATAACTGAGCATCAAGGTATGAGTCACACTTGGTGATAATTTTCCCTATGCCAGAGCCCACAGACCAACAACCCCATCCGAGCCAGCCTGCAGTCCAAAGAAACAAGGGGGAGATAGGCACAGCGCTAAGGCCATGCTCTTTGACCTATGTGGCAGGCTGCCAGTCCCCTGGGACCAGGCTTCATGCCTGCAGCACCACTCTGGGGTGCTCCAGGTACCACGCAGCAGCTGGGGGACTGGCACAAGACCCACAGCTCCTTCCACTTATTCTCCTTCCTCAAACTGTGCAGCCCTTAAGCCAAGCACTTCAATACAAAGTTAAGCAACTCCAGGCATTTGCAGGAGCCCACAAAAATCACTGTTTAAATGCTTAAAAGTTAAACACTTGCTTAAGTGTCTCCGTGGCTCAGTGCCTCCTTCACCGCCTTTGTGCTGACACAAACCACGTGCTGGAAAGGGAGGTAGCTCTGGGCCCTGGCTGTCACCCACCCTTCATAGTCTTCTGCCCTGGGGGGACTTCCGCTTCAGTTCCTTTATTTGAGGGCTGCAATGTTCCTCTTCCTCTTGCAGAAGTACCTGGGCACAGGTGCACCACAGAGGCACTTCCTCAGGACTGAAGTAGGGATGAAGAGCCTGCCCCAAGGAGGACCAGCACCTCCCATGTCTTGGAGGTGACTCAGTGCCTCTCAGGGGAGACCAGCAGAGCTGAGACTGCTCAAGCCCCACTTGCTGGGGGAAGGAAGAGCAAGAAATATCAAATCAAATATTAATACAGGTATCTAATTAAAGCAAAGCATTTCTCCAGCAAAGCCTGTCCTGTGGCTTGAGCCCTTGGAGGATCTCTAAGCATTCACCACTGAGCTTCTTGCTGCCTCTGACCTTTCCCTGCCCATGCACATTCACACACACTGCTCCATCTTGAAAAGACGGAGCATTGCCTCCTTTCTGCCAGCTCGGTAGGGAGCACAAGTCCCTGAGGACCTTCCAGCAAACATCCCACTCTCCCACAGCCCTGAGGCCAAGGCTATGCTATTATCATCCTTGCTGGAAACTGGCCATGGAAGAGTAGTTGACCTTCAAGAACTAGGGCTGTAAGCACTGCCTGGATGGAAACATCCACATTCAGGCTCTGGACCTGGACCTCCAATGCCTCACCTGAATGTCCCCATGCTCAGCTGGACTTAGCACAGATTGCTGGCCACAGATATGGCACAAGGAGCCATCCCAGAGCTGAGGCAGCTGGGCCACGGTTAAGCCAATCACAGCTAGAGCCAGCTCTTTGTGTATCTTCTGTCCACATCTACAGTAAATAATACACAGGGTCCCAAACACCCCTCAGAGTCATAGATCTGCTAAACTCTCCAGCCAAATACGAAGGCATGAAAAGCCACCAGAGAATTATTGATGCAATTTCCAGTAAGGGCACCAAAGCTTTTATTTTAAAATGGATAGCCAGGGCTGCCACCACAATGGAGAATTTATTTGCAAATCGGGAACGGGAGACTCCAAGTTGCAGTGAGGGAAAGATGACAGATTCGTTTCTTTGATGAAAGGCCAAATTTTGCTTCCAGGGCTTTGCTGGGGAGAAAGAGTTCACACCATGCTTATTAACCAGCACTCACAACACTGGCAGTGGTGCCAGGTTAAAACATATCCCCGTGTCCCACAGGCAGCCTGAGCTTCACACAATGCTCCTGTCCGTCAAGCCACCTTCTTGCTTCCATGGAGCAAAGACAACGCACACGCCTGGCCAGCATGGCATGTCCCATCCAGATTGCAGGAAATCCTTGTGGTGACCTCCATCATCTCCAACATGCTGAGGAACTTTCTGCCTCCCTGTTATGATGGACAGGAGCACATTTGCCTTTCTCCAGTCTTCTCTCCTGAACCATCTAGCAGGCACAAACTTCTAGTCTTGATGGAAGAAAGTAATCTCCTTTTCTTGTTTTCATGCAGTTACAAAGGGTCTATCTCCTATACCTCCCCATTCCCCATTAGATCTTTACTGGTTCAGTGCCCAGGAGGAGGACTGAGTGCCTCTCATTTCTCTCCCTTCAAAAAGCAGAAACCTGATAGCTCCCCTGTCATCTTGTCCATTGCAACCCCCACTGTGTATGAGGCAGGGAGCAAAGAGGGCTCACAGATGGGATTGGTACTCACTTTGCCTCTGCCAAAACCACACTAGCAGGTCAACTCTCCCAGTCTTTGGCAACCTGCAGCAGAGCTGCAAGAACAGTGCTTTCAAATCTCTGGCTGGGGGTCCTAGACCCCAAGGTCCACACCACTGACCTCTAGAAACAACACCCAGCTACAGACTCCCTTGGATTCCCACTCCAAAAGATGCTCTTCATCTAGGACCCCCCAAAATCAGGTGTGTACATGCAGCCGTACAGGCGCACCTTGCTGCACAAAGATCACAGGCTTCAATTTTTTTAAATAATAAATTAACTTATAGGATAGCCTAACACATGAAGAAAAATCCTGTGTAATTAAAAAGAAAAGGAAGCTGATTATATGCTCCTGGAGAATATTGCTGCCTGCTTCTGTTTTATTTATACATTACACTGTATAATGAGCTGAATATTTAAGGGGTCAGCGCAAGTTGCTGACAAGAAAGAGAATACCCAGCTCTGTCTGTGCTGGGAGGCACACAGGAGGATGGAGAGGATTTTCCGTCATCTCCCCCTGCCTGCAGCTCCCCCAGGACCCTGCGGGGCTGCTCAGCTCAATTGCTTACTCAACTCCTTGTGCTTGGGCAGAGGTTTTCTCAATAAGCCTTTCCCTGAGTCTGATGTCTGCCTCCCCATTTCAACACATCCCTCTCCCAGTGTGGTCTGTACTTTCCAAGCTTCTATGGCTGTTGCTGCTCCTGTCACAAAGCTTGAATTTTCTTTTTCTTAATTTTAATAACACCAAATCCCCCAGAACAGAGCATTTCTGGACTCTGCCACAATCCACCCAGAAAGGATGAACTAGATCAGTGGTTTCCATCCCCAGCCTGCTGGCTAGTGTGAACCCTTACTAATGGGTTTGCAAGCAGTAATTAAGAAAAATGAGTTTGGGGCAGGTCCTCCCTCAGCTGAGAGAGGAGAGAGAAATCACTGTGGGATGCTGGGGGGACAGCATTGCTATTGGGAGGGGATGTTTGCACCCTGTCAGTTAAATCACCTGTAGTACTGGTCCAGCTTTCATCCCTCTCTCTGTCTCAGAGTCAGGGATACTCTACAGAAGACTCATCGCCACCATGTTGCAAAGGAACTGCAGCTCAGTGAGCTGCCTTAATGTTGTACCTAGCAGCTGCATGCTGCTCAAGGGTTTCTCAATGTGTCTGCCCTACTCTGCCAAGGCAGAGCGGGCTGCTGAAACACCACGATCCACCCTCCCTATCCCACAGCACCCCTACATCACCAGAGTCATGGCCAACTGCTGAGGACACTTGCAGCTCTCACCCAAACAACTTTAAACAAGTTTGATTTGGCAAAGAATCAAATGATTTTGAACGTACCTCTGCCCCTCCTTAAAGGCTGGCATAGCATCTAGTCATCCCTGCTGGCACAGCCAGCAAGACCAGTTCAGTGCAGCAGCCCAGGACAGGATTTGGTATCTGTCACTGCTGAGAAGGATTCAATACACCCAGCTGTCCTCTGCACAGGGCATCATCAGAAGTCAAATGCATTTGGGAACAGCACAGACCCATGGGCAGTAAATAGAGTGGTGAAAGGGAGCTACTGCAGCAACAGACAGAGTTTTTTCTTTTTTTTTTTTTTCGTGAGCCTTTTCAGGACATATGGAAGCTGCTTCCCAGCCATGAAGGTCAAAGCAGCCTTCCCATGCCTCAGCAAGAATGGCAGCTGATTTAGTATTGAGGAGCCCGTAGCTGTACTCCAGCTGAGCTTTGCTTTTCCTGCTGTGTAAAAGCCAAAGGTTGGAGCAGGGAGGGGAGGGTAAAGGAAACAGCAGCCCCTGTCCTGCTCTGAAATGAGCCCTCTCAAGAGCAAGGGCACTCCCACCGCCCCCATGCCCACTTGGGGAAGGGATTTTGCTGCTCACACACTCAGCGTCCCCCGACCTGGTGTGGCCTTTTCACTTTAGCAAATGTAGTGGTAATCCATCTGGTAATTGTTTCCATGGGGATCTTGACACAGCTTGAGAAACTAATGCCACTATCTTTCCCCTTCCAAACCATGCAGCAAACAGGGGCAATTGGTGGCAGCTGCATGTGAAACATGACTGACAGAGAAAGGAAAGTGCCTCTGAGGGAGGGAAAGCTTAGTCTCTATTTTACCTGGTTTTATTCTAGCAGGATGGAGAGAGAAAGCAGAGATAAGAAAAGAGAGATTCACACAAAATAAAGTAATTGCAAATGCACGAGGCACGTATATGCATTGCTTTAGTTGTCCTCAGGAAGCCGATGGAGAGTCCCCCATCCCTATCAGCTAACTGTTTTGGGGTAGCAAAGCTTTACCAGGTGGGCACCGAGGCACAACCAGATCCAAGGAGCTGTTGCTCAGCAAGAAATGCTGTCAGTCAAAACTCTCCAGTCCAGCTCTGGACAAGCCCCAGGCTCCCCCCAGCCATGCCCCAGTTTACTTGTCCCTATCGTTAGCTCCCAAGGCTGCTGCTTGGTGTGAGACTCCCCACAGAGCATCACCCACGCTGAGCAATTCCCAGCCTTTCGCCCCTTCCCATCTCTCACTCTTCGCCAAGTGGGAAGAGCAGAGGAAAACCATTTCTCAGGACTAACCCAAATTTTGGTTTGTGCCATTTCCTCATTTTACACACAGTTCTGCACAGAGGCAGGTGTTTCTGTAACCCATGTCAGGTATGGAGCTAGTCCTCAACATGTGGGTGGAGGCAGATGAAGCTCAGGTCACTGCCACCATGTTGCAGGACACATGTACTACTGCCAACAGCCCATCCTCCCCTAGAACTCTCCTCAAGGAGGAATTAGTTATAAAACATCTGTGACAGCAAGAACTGAGCTAAACCTTTAATTCTTGGGTACCTGCTGACAGAGTGTTTGCGAGATCCCGGGGGTGGCAGCAAAATGAGTGACAGCACCAGAGATACAGCAGCATAATTTAGAGAATAAGCGTCAAGCCAACATTCTTCCATCTCATCTCAGTAATAGGGAAAAAAAAATAACCAGGCTAGTGTGGAATGCACCCTAGCAAGGTATCATGAGTTAGAAAATAAATAGGCCTGGTTAGAAAGGACTGCTGAGAGGGAACTGTGCCAAGGGCTACAGCTGCACAGGAGCAGGGACCCTGGACATGCCAGCTCCACACAGCAGGAAGAGCATGAGGAGGATGTGGGGCTGGCAGCAGGGGCCAAAGCTTGTATTGAGGCCTGAGCAATATTTTAGGGTAGATTTGCCCCAGAAGTGCAGCTTCAGGTCTGCCAAACCTATCTGCCAAAAATTGCATCTGATATAGAGAGGTTCTGGGGGAAGAAAGGTGAAAGTCTATCATGTGCTGCTTTATGACACATACAAGTCATCCTACCTTCCTCAAAGAAGGGGGCAAAGAGAAGAAGAAGAAAAAAATAAACAGTCACTAAAAGGTTAAATAACCTGAGAACAAGACATTTCATGAAAAGATAAACGAAGCATTTCGCCACACCCTGCCTTCCCCCCAGGCCACCAGGGCACACCAAGGCCAGCTCCGCTGCGCTGCGTCATTCATCTCCATGGCTGGGCACAGTCCGCATCCTCCCCTCACTCTGGCCCTGCAGGTGCAAGCCTAGACTTCAGCATCCTAGAAACACATCCCCGAGCCCCTCCTGAGGAGCAACCCCTGTTCTTGGGCTGCGTTAGTCTCCTGCCTCCTCATTAACACAGCTCCTGCTGTGGGCATCGCAGGGATGCTGAGGGGCCATGCTGAGCCCAGGAGTGGCAGGGGGTGACCTGAAGAGGCTTGGCCACCTTACAGACTCCTCTACAACTGAAAAATCATCCCTGCAGGGAGGGAGGAGACAGCACTGGGAAAATCACAGCAAACACCCCCTTCTACCACCACAAAACCCACCACCTTTCCTAGAGGGACAGGATTAAGAAGTATTTTCCTTCCAGAAAAGAGAAGCAGGCACATGAACACAGATGCAATAGATGCACACCAAGCCAGAGGCCAGTGAAACTGCCTGCTTTGCCAAGTCACCTTCTCCCAGTCCTTGCCTTGCCTCTTCCCCAAAGCTCTCCTGCTCTGTCCAGCATCTGAACATCCTCTGCTTTACCCATCCCCTGACACAAACACTAACCCCCAAGCATCTTGTCCTCCTGCAACTCCTCTCAGACATCACCGTCTGGGAAATCAAGGCTAGCTAGCCTTCCAGCATATGACCATCTCTGCAATTTGAAAGATGGCTGTATCACCACCAGGGACACATCACTGGAGCTCCTGCACCTAGGAAGACTCTTGTGCGAAACACATTGCTGTGTCACAGCCCAGAGACATGGGACCAGCCTTTCCTTCCTCCTTTCCCATGCACACTGGCAACATCTGAATGTGATCAATACTTCTGCACATATGTAGAAGCCAAAAAAAAATTAAGAAAAAAAACACTCAAAATAATAATAAAAAGCCCACTGCTGAATCACGTGGTGCAGCAAACTCAAACACCTTCCAAAAGCACAGGGATCTAGACACAAACCAGCAACCAGACACTGAACTTCGCTCAGTTATTTTTACTTTATTATTGAAAAAACATCCTCAATTTGGCCTTGGTTCTCTCTCAAACATACACATTTCTCTGCAATAAGGAAAATAGAATTTTTGCAGTCATCCATCATGAAAATGTAGCCTGGAAATCTTGATAAGCAGCTACTGCTTGGGCATGTGCAAGTCCCTCGGGCTGGCACAGGACCAAGTCTCCATCCTTGCCCCCAGCCCAGGCCGCCCTGGCAAGGCCATCACCTTGTGCACAGTCCTGGGAAGAACAGCACCTGAGTTGAAATGCTGTGCAGGTATGCAGATGGCTGTGGGGTTGGTCCCTCTGCAGTTTGCAGCATGTGTTACTGCCCACACCAACATAGATGTCTGGGGAGATGCACCAGAAATAGCTGGCTGCACAAGCCAAGGTTTTTCCTCCTAAACAGAGAGTTTTAATCCAAAACTGCTGGGTACAGCTGAGCATTTGAATGCATCCATCTTTTTGCAGTGAAAGGAACAACATCTCAACAGAAATGAAAATTGTGACGGTGGCTTGTGCTAGCTTGTCTGGTAGCTGGTGAACACCTGTATTGCAGAGACTTCCTTCTCTTGGTCTGCCAGCAACCTTTAAGTCTGCTTTGAAACAGGGGCAATAATGCTCACTTAGAGACATGCTGAATTAATCTTTGCAAAGCGCTCAAAGGTTCAGCAATGAGAGAGATGAAGGAAGCACTACATGTGATCACAGCCATACCCAGCAAGGCTCTTGGTCTGTGCTCTGGTACAGAGGCTGGCAACATGGCTCTAAGACTGCTTAATGCTCTGAAGGAGGATGCACGCAGCAACAGGGGTGCAATTCTGCCAGCCATGCCCAGCAGCAGGTCGAGGCCACAGCCAAGGGGGATGTCAGGGACCCTCCTTCCTGCCCCTGGCAGCTCCCATTTGGAGGCTCCAACATCTGCCAAGCTCCCTGCTTTGGCAGGGGTCTCATCCCAACCAGTCACACGCAGATCCTGCAGTTAGCTGAGTTAGCTACCTGGCTCTAAAACCACCCAGCTGGGGAGCACGGTGCTCAGAGGAGCATGGAAAGAAGGAAAAAAAAAAAATCAGATGCTAAAGAAAAGAAGTTATTTTAAAAGGCTGCCCCTTCTTTGCCAACTTCTGACCTCCTCCTGGGCTCCCTGCCTGGCAAGCACTGGTAACAACCATGGGTTGGTATTTCCCAGGTGATCGCCACCACATAACACATCCAGCTCCACAGGGGAGCAGAGCAACAAGGGGGTAGGGATGAGGACTTGGGTTCCCATCCAGGACTGCCTTAGCTGAAAGCAGGTTTACTGCAGATGAGAGTGGCACTATGCTGGCCAGGCAGAGGCAGCACACTTGCATGACTATATTTAGTGGCTGCATGGACCCTTCTTCTATACATGTCAGTCACCACTGAACCATGCAAGCTTTCAGCATCCAGAAGATGCTGTCTCAAGCAGCACCACAAATATCCTGGGTTGATCCACACTGAACCTGCACCCTGCTAGTTTCTTTTGATAACCTGAGCTTCTGTGAGGGAAGAGAGGGGAGCTAGTTCCTACCCACTCTTTCTCTGCCATTCATGATTTTCCAGATCTCCAAAATCCCACCACCACTCCCTCCTCTTTTCCTGATTAAGGAGCCCAAGTCTTCCTCTCACACAGAAACCATCCCAAACTTGCTCATCTCTCTGCACCATTCCCAACATTGTGGCACTCCCCCCAAGACAGCATGCAGGATTTACCATGCATTCCCCCCGTGCTCACCCTCTCCCCTTGCCCCCCACTGTTCTCATTTTGGAGCCCCAGGACAACTGTGCAGGGCACAAGCACTGGGGCACCCCCAGCACTGCTATTTTGCTGTTTGCACTGGGGGCCAGAGTGGGTCAGCACAGGCAAATTCAGACACAAGTCCCCTGGAAGAAGCCGCTCAACAACACTGTCCTCTGCCTTGCTGCTTAATTGACTGCAAAAAGACAAGCAGGCTTTCAACAAAAGTCTCATTATTCTAAAACACAAATGCAGGATGCTAAGGTGTACCAGAGCTGCAGGAACAAGGTACATCAGGACAAGATAGTCCTCCAAGCTGAGAGGGGAAAACAAAACCACGTGGTGTTTGGCAGGGGAAATGATGCTTCCAGCAGCACACTTCAGATGCAGCCAACTGGCTTTGGCTCATCTCTCACCCCCTGCCCAGCACCAGCGATGCAGATGGAAGCCACAGTCAGAGCACACCTCCCCAGGCCCCCACAGGATGGGATGGGGCTCCACCACACACAGGGGTCTGCCACCAGCACCAGGTTAATACCACCAGCTCCTTATCTCTAGAGACACAAGTGGTGACAGTGAATACAGGGAATGAAATTCTTCATGCTGTGATAGAACGTTTTGAAAAGCTGGCTCTATCAGAAGCAGCAGTGAAAGCCCAAGGGACATCAGAGGTGAACAACCACTCCAGCAATACCAGCAGAAGCCTGAAGAAGGCACTAAGGACATCTATGAAGAGCTCTGTAAGGCTTATTTTAAAAAATTCCCTCTGCCAGCACAAATAAACATTTGCGCAAAAAAAAATTACAGAAAAAGTCAGTTGACTCACGAAGAGCAAATGTGTTAAATATAGAAAATAAATTAAATAATTGAAGGGCAAAAGAAAAGGGATTTTAGGCCTGCTTTGAGCATAGTTCTTGTTGCAGCCTTACATGGGTGCCACCAAGCTGAAGCAGGGGAAGCAGGTGGCAAAACAACCATTTGCCCTGCTCCCTGGCCATGCTTCCCCCCCCAGCAAGGAGCAGGGCTGGCACAGCGAGCTGCCGTGACAGCACTGTGAGCTGAGCGAGTCTTTGAGCCTTTATACTGGCCCTAGTCATTTAATGAAGGATTGATTGGAGAAAAAGGAGGGGGAAAAAAATATCCCAAGCAGAGCCTGACTTTTTTTCTCCACATGCTGCTTGCTATCCTGGCAAACAAACTGTGATACCGTAAATTGCCCTGAATGTTTGCTGTGGTTGTTTGTTTGAACTATTCCCCTATCTTTCCCCAAAACACAACTTTTTTGTTTTTTTCCTCCCAAAATTATAAAGGAATGATGTGGGGAGGACCGATGCTCGCATCCTGAGCATCTCCGGTACAAAGCACATTGCAGCCTCAGTGAGGGCAAACCTCTGCAAGAGAGGAGAAATCCCCCCTCCAGATATATTTAACCTTGGGACAGGCTGAAATTTAGCCTATAGATGTCATGGCCACGATGTTATCATCACAAGCCAAGCCCTGCCATTGAAAGCTGCATTCACCCACCCCAAACACAGCTCAGGGGTCACTGCCAGCTCTCAGGCTCCTCCGCACTCCTAAATCACACACGGCAGAAAGGGTAAGCTTGAAGTATCTGCAGCACTTTTGAGAAATCAGAGCTTATCTGGCTTACACAGGCTTTTAGTGGTCCCCAGGCAGAGCAGGCGAGCAGCTAGGGACAGTCTATTGAGCTGGGGGAAAAAAGCAGCTCTTTGGTCCAACAGGAGCTTCATAGCTGTTAGCAGGGCTGAGCTCATGTTTTCCACTGAAGTTTCAATGAAAAAAGCCAGTTTTTTTCCAAGACCATTTTCTTCTTCATCCATTACAGGCTCTGCTTTCCTTGAAATACTTGTTTTTCTCAAGGGAAATGAAATACATACATATGCATATTAAAAACAAAGATGGATAAAAAGATGCGTTAAAAAAAAAAAAGATGGGAACATACCACCCTCCGTGCTGCAATGTTCTCTGAACTGCCTCTTTCCAACCCATTGCTCCTCACTCAGTATCATTTAGTAACTTCTCTCTCCTTTCTTCCACCCTGAAAAGTAAAGGTCCTGCCCTCTTTCTCAAGTTGCACTCTCAGATTCTCTGCTGCAACGAGGTCAGCTTCAAGTCAGGGGTGACCCAGTAGACCTGCCAGCTTGCGACAAGTGTCTTTTCAGCTACATTTCTGTCTCTCTGACCTGAAGGCTGGATAACAGCAGCATCAGCTCCCTAAACAATGTCCAGCACCTGAGGTTACACCATTGATAGGTTGAGCTGCCTCCCCCTTGCACCCATAAAGCAGCCCCATGGCATTTACCCAAAATACAGCATCACATCTCGTATCTGCCACTAGTACTGTCTGCCCCCGCACCATGCTGCATCATACACAGATGCATAAAATATAAGGAGAAAAGCTCTTCAGCACCTAGCTGAAGATGGGGATGCCCAGCATCTCTGACCCATTTGGGTACCAACCACTTCAGAATATTCAGGAATGACTCTGTAACACTTCCTGGCAACGAGCACCCCAAGCAAATGAGACCCCCTGCCTGGATGGAAATTTCTACCAACACAGCTTTTGAGTCTGCTGTGTTTATCACCCTTTCAAACAGAACGAAACCTAAGATTTTCCACAGTGGGAAATTCCTGAAAGGGGAAGGCATGTTTCCAGAGACTGCAAGATTTCACATTATTTACGTGTTCTAAAAAGTCTGGTAAAACATCATGGCTTTGCTCTTTCCAAGCAGAGATGAGCACGCCCACTGATAAAGCCCCCAGAAGCACCAGGATACCCCTTTGCTTCCCAAGGTACATAGGCTGCTGCAGGCATTCCCTAAAGCATCCCCTTACCTCCCAGGGTAGCTCTGATCAATTTCAAGCACTAAATTTGCATGTATTGGCGCTTAGAAAGCCTAATATTACCAGAAACCTTAACATGTCGATTTTCTTGCCTTGCTTCAATGAGCGTGGCTTTGTTTTGTTTTTAATTGCAAAGTCTTCACATTCTGCAAAACAAATGTAACAACATCATGTTGCAGGAGTTGAAATTGAAAAGTAAAACTCACTATCAATGAAAATCAAAGCAACTTCACTGCCAAAATGAAGTGAAATGCAAAATCCTCCCTTAAATAGGGAGGACAAAAATGGAAGCTGCATTAATAGCATACTTCCACTCTTAATAACCTGAGAGACACCGGTAATGACACTGGAAAGAGAGCTACCTGCTACCCACTGAAACAGGGCTATTTATGAAACCACCTGGCTGTCAGCTGCTCAAGCTTCACACAAAGGTAAAGTGTAAAGGGCCACTGCACCCCATCACCAAGGCAGCTAGGGTCAGGCTGGGGAGAGGCTTGGAGCAGCCCTGGGGGTGGGAGAAGATGCACTATCCTCCACTTAGCCAGGATGGAGGGAGGGGAAAAGTATCCAGAAATTGTCTGCAGCATTGGGAGGAGTACCTGTCTGCAGTTTATAGGGGCTTTTTTTGTGTGAAACTTTTATTTAGGAACAGATTTGTAAATAACCACTTTCTGGAAAGTGGATGCAAAGTCACAGCTACAAGGCAGTACTTTGGTTTTTTGGCTTTTAAGAAATCATTGCACAAAAATGATCAGATCTATTTAATGGGCTGTTGAAACATCATAATGCCAGCCTCTTATGTTATCCTGGTTCCTAATAATTTTATTAACCTAATAGCTGGAAGGGGATGTATGCAGTGATCCTGCTCTGTGCAGTTGTATTCTGCTCAGACACAGGTAGGAACTGTTTCTGAACAGAAACATGTAAGATATTTAATGCCCACCTCTTCATCTAGATATTTTTTGTTTGGAAATGGAATTGCAGTGCCGTTCACTGACAATGAAGCCAACAGGATTCTGTTCTCCCCTGCCATAGAGGGCAGGCTCTGGGGTGGTATAAAGGCCAGCTTTGAGGTCCCCCCTCTTCTCCAGGCAGTGACATTTTCCTCCAGGCAGGAATAATTTTCCATGGTACTTGCAATTATCCAGAACACAAATTGGGATGGAGAGGAAAAACGTACACCCAAGCCCCTTGTACATCTGCAGCTATCTGTCTCGACTCTGGCAGCTGGAGGTCATCAGGCAGATGTAGCTCTGCTGTAGCAAGAATAGCTCCTGAGTGCTCTCAGTCATGAGAGATCCCAAGGCACATGGCAGGAGTTCACAGGCACTCATGTGGTATCCTGGTTGGAGGCCAGATTCACAGGATATAGTTTCATGCTACCCTCTTTCACCTCCTTCTTCAGCTTCAGAGGCTTTTTTTCATCCCTTCCTTCAAAACAGGACTGTGCTGCCAAGGGCACTGCTCACAATGACATTGCTGCTCCTCCGTACCTAGCCTCAGACAGATCACCCACAGCCTGCAGAGCAGATGCCTGTCTCAGTACCTCACCTCTGACATTGGTTGCTTCAAGAAGATGCTCACCATGCTGGTTAGCTACACACAGCTTCCCTACAAGTAATGATTTTTCCCATTTTTTGCTGATGAGAGACCCTTCCGAGTCATGAGACTTTTTTGCCACCTGTTTTCCTTCTAACAACTGAGGCTCAGAGTGTCCATGCCGATGTCAAATCCTTTTACTGTCGGCAGCCAAGCACTCCATCCCACAGACATTTGGCAGCAGCAAGTCCCAACCTTGAAATCTCACTCCGAACCCATCTCCTTCCCTTGAGATAACTTTCCATCATCCACCTTAATTGCTATCAACTTAGAACCTATCGTGGTTGAAATACCTAAAGCTCAGCAGCACACTCAAGGTGGGGCACACTCATGAGTCATGCCACAGTGTTACAGCTTTCCCAACATTACAAACTCTTCACTTTCCTCTCTGACTTCTGATTTCTTTTACCTCTCAAGAATGACAGTTCTGCAATGATTTTAGCTAAATTTAGATAATTTGGCTAAGACTTCTCAAAATTTTACAAAGCATCCCCTAATAATTATTCCTGTGCCTCCAAGTCCCCATCTATAAAGAGAGCATCAGTACTGCCAGTTCATCTTCAGATGACAGAGGCTTTAAATCAGTGCCACCCGGCATCTACATGGCAGCCCAGGGAGAACTGCCATGCTTTGCTTGGCTCCAAGAAAATAACTGTCCACCAGTGTAGGTGCCACCAGCTCAGCTCCAAACCCACTTCTGTATGCCCACAGCACTGGCCAGGTCTAGGGATGTGGTCCAGGCAGCTACCACCTCTTGCAGAAATAAATTGATAGAAGGCTTAAGCTTTTGTGGCTATCAGACTTTCACCAGCATGCATTTGCTTTAAATACTTTACATANAAAACCCAGCTAAGCCAGCCAGAAAAAGGAGAGGTTACAACCTTAAGAACCGTGGAGACACTCAAGCAATAGTATCCGAGATCAAACCTTTCCTACAGCTGCAGACAGCGAGACTGTAAATTGGCCTAGGATTTATCTCCATTTAGTGCCCTCTATTCAATTCCATATTTCAGCACAAGCGGCAGATACAGCCGTTCAGCTAGATCTCCCACCCCCACTAGCTCATGCCTGCACGTGGGGAGGAAATGCGATGCCGAGGGACTTTGGTGAGGGAGATGCTTCATTTCATGCCCAGACATTGTTGAGTATTTATTTTTAATTCCCCCCCCCCTTTTTTTTTTTTTTATCTGATCCCCCTCAGTTCACATTACAAGCCGTCTTTTGCCTCCACATGTTGATTTACTGCCTCCATCATGGGACGCGTGAAAAAGGGATGCAGAAAGGCTGCTGCAAACAGGGGCTGGCTGTGGGGACTGGGCAGAAAACTGTCCCACAACTTCAGAGCACCAGCAAGGCAGAGAGACGGACATCCTGCAGTAAATTCCTGGAAGATGGGTGGTTTCCTCCTGGCACGTGGACACCATACATCCTGGGGAGGGCTGTTGAGAGGGGCACCCACCTTCCAGGTATATCACACGTCCCTCTGCCACCACCACCCTAGCCAGGCAGCAGCTGGGACCAACTGGGAATATGCCTGCTAAGCACCTATTTCTCTCTCCTAACAACCAGCACAACAGCATGACCAGCTCAAAAATTAGCTCAAGTGGAGGCTCAGTGAGCCTCAAGCAAAGCTTCCCACCAGCACCCAGCTAGGTGTTTCCTTGCGCTGCTCGCTGTAACCAAAACCGACAGGGGAGCAATTAACCAGCAGGTTCATTAATGATCACCCTGTCAGGGCTCATCTCATCCAGGTCCCTTGAAAGAAAGCCGCAGGAACACAAGTGATTTGTGGAGGTGTCAGCTTTCAACAGTGCAGGCATGATGGGGAAGGTATGCTCCCCAAAGCCAATACCAAGCAACCTGCATAGGAAATAAAGAAAAAAAAAAATGGGGAGCAGCATCCCCCCCAGAGAGTTTGGGCTGGATTGGGGCACTTTCATGATGATCTACTGCTGGCTTCAGCTCAAAAAGCATTATCAAACCATTGCCATCACACCCCATGCCACACCCCCATTTGCTGCACTACCACACATATATATATTATACACATATACACACTGATATATATATCCCTCACTCAGTACACCTCTTTGCAGTAGATGCAATCCAAGCCTGACCCCAAGCACCAGAAGAAATATATACAGCTCCCTTTTTTCAACTTTGCTCTCTGGTGAGTCCTCAGAGCCCCTCCAAGCTTCCTTGCAGTCTGAAAAGAGCATGAGATGCTGGACAGTGGCACCACATTTGCATGTTTGTTACCCTGACCCCTCACCCGGCTCCTTTCCTTTGCAGCAAACATGCTCTTAACCTGTCTGCAAGGAGCTCATTTCCCATCTTGTTTCATGGCTCTAAACCCTTCCCCTGCATATTTTCTTTGCTGAAAAAAACATTGCTGCTTAAAATACCCAGAAAAAAAGGAGATGGGCAAATGGGAGAGATTTAATGCTGCCTTTGAATCTCCTGGCTGGAGGGGCTTCCCGTGTTTTGCAGTGTAGCATTGGCAATTTAATCATCAGTGTAATACTACTGCAAACAGCAGCAGACAGCAGAGACTGCAGGAGCAAACGATCTCTCTAACAGCATGAATATTAAGGGAACTTAACAGCCCTTGTAATCACACTGTGGCTCCCATGCAAGAGCACAGCCAGGTAGTACAGCTGCAGGCACTAGCCCCGGCCACCAGATCATAAAGCTTCACAGGGCTCCTTAATGCAGCATCCAAGTGGTGCCTGGGTCCTGTAACACAGAGGAAACATTGAAACCTTCAACAAATTCATTTCTGCATCCCCATACCTATGTGTAATACACAGGAAAAGGACTGGGGGGGACAATGGGTGGATTTCTGAGCAATGTATGAATGTAACTGCTCCTCAGAAATAGACATCCTGTTTTTCAGGTCAAATGTTAGTCTGTTCTCAAAGGAAAAAAGACCCCTAACTAACTTTTATTCTTTAAAGTTTTTATTTTCTCATTAGATGAATAACATTCCAAAAAGTTTCCACAGTTGGGAAGTACAGCCTGTGGCCTTGAAATACAGTTTCTGGAAATTAGGAAAAAAGTGGGAGTTGCTCTGCTTTATCCTTCTGATACAATAAAGGCTGCCAGTTCTTCCAAGATGGGAAAAACATCTTGATACCTAATCCTGCATTCAGGAAGACAGATGCTGGGTTGCCCAAGGCACCAAACCACTATTAATACTGGGAGATCTAGATGCTTTCATACACCAAAAAACATGGATCCCAGTTCATGTTTACGTACAGAAACTGCATTGGTCAGCTGTGAGATGGCACACACATTTTGGCTGGCCTTACAACTGCATGCCCAGGTCTCATCTCCACCATTATCTCAGCACAGACTGTGCACAAGACAGAAAAGAAATAACTCACTGGCATCTTGTTCACACCTTTAATTACTTAGCTGATATTGATATAAAATTAATCGAAGCAGAATAACCTTTTCTCTCAAATAAGGGTGCCCACATGCAGGCATCACTGAGATTAAAAGGTGCAAATTACACTTGAATTATTTAATTTCCAGCTAATGCAGAGACATGCCCCTGTGCTACACCCACATGTGCTGCTCCAGCTGAGGAAGTGCCTTTGTACAGGCTTCTGCTCTAGGTAATCAACCACGCTCCATGCATGCAGAGCTGGTCAAACAGCAGGTATACTAAAGTAGCAGATGTACAAAACTAGGGAAGGAATAAGTTGTTTTGCTCCTGTTAGGAAATCCTGGTCACCTCCTTACTCTTCTCCAAGCCTTGGGGCAGGGACTGCACACTGGGCAGTTGGGTTTGGATATTTTACCTTTGCTCCAAGAACATCAAACTTAGCAAAGCAAGAAGCCTTAGGTAAGCCTAATTCCACACAAAAACAACTCTTCCTAAAAACAAAACAGTGAAGTCTCAGCAGATTTCAGGCTGTCTGTAGGCTTGATCTTCCCAGTTTCTAGTGCTGACCAAACCCTCCACACACAACCTCTACAATGGGGGTGCCTGCCCTTATTTACCCAGGAAGCTGTGCAAATACAATTATTACTGCTCATGAAGCTCTCAGCTGTCAGAGCATTGAGCATGACAGAGAAGTCTGCATGGAAGTGAACATGTTGTCCCCCAGTAATGGGATCCAGGGTTGTAGTGGTTTTACCCTGCTGGGCAGCTGAACTCCACCACAGCCGCTCTCTCACTCCCCCTCCTCAAAAGAAGAGGAGGAGAAGAAAGTATGATGGAAAGAAACAAAAGGTTCACAGGTTGAGATAAGGATAATTTAATTAAAGGAAAAAAAGGGGAAAAAAATAAGCAAAGGCCGCGTGGAAGCACAGAGGGGGGAAAAAAAAATTATTCTCTACTTCCCCATCAACGAGTGATGTTCGGCCATGTCCTGGGAAGCAGGGCCTCAATATGTGTAGCGGTTGTTTGGGAGGACAGACATCTTCATAACAAGAGCCTCCATAGAGCATTTGCCACCATCCATGAGTCAGTGTAAAGGTAGAGTACTGGCCACTTTTCTGTTTCAGCAATATCTAAAGCCAGTTGGATGGCTTTCACTTCTGCAAATTGACTTGACTCGCCTTCCCCCTCTGTAGCTTCCACAACTCGTCGTGTGGGACTCCACACAGCAGCTTTCCACTTCCAATGGTTTCCTACCACACGACAAGATCCATCAGTGAACAAAACGTAGTGTTTTTCGTCTTCTGCCAATTCATTATATGGAGGTGCCTCTTCGGCACGAGTCACCTCCTCAGTTGGTACCCCGAAATCTCTGCCTTCCAGCCAGTCCATGATCTCTTCCAGGATTCCTGGGTGGTTGGGTTTCCCCATTTGAGCCCGCTGCATAGTTAATGCTACCCACTTACTCCACGTAGCGTCACTTGCATGATGTGTAGCAGGATGTTCCCCCTTTGAACATCCAATGTAACACGGGTAGCTGTGGTGCCAAGAGGAGCTGTGCTTCTGTACCAACAACTTCTGAACAGGCTCGAACCCCCTCATACGCTGTTAGTATCTCCTTTTCAGTTGGAGTGTAACGGGCCTCTGATCCTCGATACCCCCAGCTCTAGAACCCCAGGGGTCACCCTCGAGTTTCTCCTGGGGTTTTCTGCCAGAGGTTCCAGGTGAGGCCATGCTCCCCAGATGCGGTGTAAAGCATGTTTTGCACAGCGGGTCCTGTACAGACAGGCCCAAGGGCTACCGCATGGGCTATTTCCCGTTTAATCTGCTAAAGACTTGTTGTTGTTTGGGGCCCCACTCAAAATAGTTCCTCTTCCGAGTCACTTGATACAGAGGGCTCACAAGCTGACTATAGCCTGGAACATGCATCCTCCAGAATCCCACAAGGCCTAAGAAAGCTTGAGCCCTCTGTATCAAGTAACAGATTAACAGATTAGGGGTCAGCAGGGAGCACTAAGGAATAAAATAAAATATAATAAAATAGTTGCTTCAAAATGGAGCAGAGGCCACCCAGCATGCTGCATGGATGCTCACGGATATCATTGCATCAGAGAGAATTCACACTACACCGCATCCAGGACCTAAATCAAAGTGGTGACAGATAGAGTAGTCTAAACCAGTCAGTCTTCCAGAGGGATGGGACAGTGCTCTGCAAAGCATCTTATGATGCTGGGAGGAGTGCACCGTACAGAGCCTACACACCGTGCATGGTTTAGCCCTGAATGCTACACAGATACTCATTTGTTTCAGTTGGCATCACAGGACCAGATGGCTGGTTAATGTGCGTTCAAGCCTCTCTCCATCCAAATTACACCATATTATTGCTCCAGAAAAATGCATCAGGCATTGCAAACACACTGGCTCTTCCCCACTCCCTTCTCATCTACCTCTACTCCCACCACCATGCTACACCATGTTGTCTCATATTTTGTAGACCCCACAAGCATGCAGCAGGTTTCATCCCAAAGCACCCCAAATCAACCCAGCAGGTAGGGTAGATTGCCCTGACTCAGAGGAAAAATGCTTAAAAAAAAAACCACCAAAAAACCAACAACAAAAACAAAAAACAATGTTTTAAATGAAAAGAATCATAGAATCATTAAGGTTGGAAAAGACCTCCAAAATCACCTAGTCCAACCATCGCCCTACCACCAATATTACCCACTAAACCATGTCCCTAAGTACCACATCCAACCTTTCCGCAAACACCCCCAGGGATGGTGACTCCACCGCCTCCCTGGGCAACCCGTTCCAATGCCTAACCGCTCTTTCTGAGAAGTTTCTCCTAATTTCCAACCTGAACCTCCCCTGGCGCAACTTGAGGCCATTCCCTCTAGTCTTATCGCTAGTTATCTGCAAAAAGAGACTGACCCCCAGCTCACCACAGCCTCCTTTCAGGTAGCTGTAGAGAGCAATAATGTCTCCCCTGAGCCTTCTCTTCTCCAGATTGAACAATCCCAGTTCCCTCAGCCACTCCTCAGAAGACTTGTGTTCCAGACCCTTCACCAGCTTTGTTGCCTTTCTCTGGACACGCTCCAGCACCTCGATGTCCTTCCTGTAGTGAGGGGCCCAAAACTGAACACAGTACTCGAGGTGCGGCCTCACCAAAGCCGAGTACAGGGGGATGATCACCTCGCTGGTCCTGCTGGCTACACTATTTCTGATACAAGCCAGGATGCTGTTGGCCTTCTTGGCCACCTGGGCACAAGCCATTATAAGCCTGCCCTCACCTGTAACTCCAATATTTTCTCCCTCACACCTAACCACAATCAACTAAAAATTAAATGCACAAAAAAGAAAAGATCTGTACAAACTCTTCTCAGCACAAGGCGGCTGCAGTCAATGCCTGCACTGCTGAATGTTTTTACTTTCCTCTTATCTGCAAGCCATGCACCTCAATAATGTGTTATGAGGTGTGTTTGTAATTGTCTGATGCCAGCAGTGGTCCTTGAGAAGGAAATGGTGTGTGTCTAAATGCAGACAAAGCTATTCAGAAAGCCAGGACAAAGCAGCCTTATTCTCTTTGCTTGGGCCAAATTATATCCTTTGGATGTACTCTTTCAGTGGCTTCAAAAAAATAATAATAATCTGTCTCTATTTCCTTGGCTTTGTGAACAATATTTAGAGAATAGAAGGCGATTTATTTCAGAGCCCATTTGTTCTGCAGTGCATGAGCCCCGCACTCCTCGTATCACTTTCCAACAAGGTTTATTGTTGGCATTGCCAACAGAAAACTGAGGAGAGAAAGATGAAAACCATCAGTCACACTTGAAATGGGGGGGGTCAATCTTTTTCTTGTCTGTTAGCCTGATCTGAAAATGAACTTGTTTTGATTCTGAATCAATTGACTTCTGGCACTACACTTTCTGCTCTTGCTGCTATCCTTTCTGAGATGAGATGCAATCAGTAGCTCACTTGCTCCCCCAGATAATATCATACAGCTGGAGCCTGAACTGCTTTGTAAGAAATCCTGGAATGCATCAAGCACAGCATTGCTAGCTGTGTGCAGTACTTTGGGCACCACAATATAAGAAGGATATAAAACTACTAGAGAGTGTCCAAAGGAAAGCTACTAAGATGGTGAAGGGTCTAGAGGAGAAGATGCATGAGGAGCAGCTGAAGTCACTCAGTTTGCTCATCTTAGAGAAGAGGAGACTGAGGTGAGACCTCACTGCAATCTAAAACTTTCTTATGAGAGGAAGCAGAGGGGGACAATGCTGATCTCTTCTCTCTGGTGACCAGTAACAGGACCTGAGGAAATAGCATGAAGCTGAGTCAGGGGAGGTTCAGACTGGATATTAGGAAAAAGTTCTTCATAAGAGGGTGGTCAGGCACTGGAACAGGCTCCCCACAGACCTAGTCATGGCACCAAGCCTGCTGGAGTTCAAGAAGCATTTGGACAATGCTCAGATATATGATTTGATTTTTGGGTGGTCCTGTGTGGAGCCAGGAGTTGGACTCAATAATCCTTGTGGGTCCCCTCCAACTCAGAATATTCTATGATTACTAATTTCTGCCTGTGCCCCACAGGGCATCAGTCCTCTGCCCTAGCATTTGGAGCCTGCTCGCTCCAGAAGGGCTGCAGTAAGGGTTAATTAAGGCTTATAAGGAGCTTTGAAACAGCAGGATGAAAGACAAACCATTAGTACTACTTTCCCAGCAGAGCAGCAACTACAGGGATAAACCTACCTGTCTAAGCTATCCCCAGCTGCAGGAGAGGTTTTCCAGTCATGAGCTGGGAGTGTGTCTCAACCACATGGCTCGTATGGGAATACATACAGGGAGTTGAGCAGTGCTGATTTAGAGCAGCGGAGGATGGGGCTTGAGGTCTCCTCCTTAGCTCGCTCTTCCTACAGCATCAACTCCTGCTGAGACACTGGAAGCAAGGAGGGGAAAGAGGGTGGGAAATCAATTTAATTGCAACTGTGCTACGTGTTGCTGGCAAAATCTGAGCATTTCACTGTGAGAGAAAGGGGAGAAAATGGCTTTTTCATTGCACAAGAAAGTGGATTGAGAGCAAACCCCCTTGACTATCATCTGGTCCTCACCCCTTCCTTCTTTAAACAGGAGGAAGCCAGCAAGAAATAAACAACCAGTGCCAGAGCTGCTCCAATTAACAGTCAATCCAGTGCATCCTTTGTTGTTAGGCTACAAATAATTACCACTTCATGCAAATGTCTTTCTTAAACAGATTTGACTTTTGCTTTCTCCACAGATACATCTCTGTAATTGGTTGTATTGCACCAAATGCTGGGATGCCCTAGTGGAAGGGAATCAGGTATAACAGTGTTTCTCACAGCTACAGTGGGTTGCTTTTGCATTTCTATGGCATCTCCCAAACTTGCTTTTCCATTGGCAAAGATAATAGAGCTCACGCACAGAAACGCAGAAGCACCACACTGGCACCCCATGGGTTGTGTTTGCTGCAAACTCCCATATCATCGATGGAGCTCATATGTGTAGTTACCCACATGTCTACAGGGAAGGCTGAGGTGTTTTAAAAAAAGAACTAAAATGACAAAAAAAGAGAGGAGCTCAGTCCCTCATGAGCTGACCACTCCAGCACTGCTCAGGCATACCAACACTACACCAAGCGCCAGCTTCCCTTGACAAGTAGCGCACTTGGTCCCCTTGATTTTGCCAGGTGAGAGGTGACCCCAGGCTGTGGGGTGGCTGTATATTTCAGAGGCTGTCCCTCGGGAGGATGAGCACAGGATCCAAAAGCCAATATTCAGCACTGACAGCACCTTCTGCAAATCACTGCAGTTCACGCTGCCTGCCCTCTCTCTGGGAAGGCATTGTCCCCTTGCTTACATACTGAGCAAACAGTGTGCACATCCTCTAACCCCAGAAAAACACTTGGCTCAAAACCCATATTCGGCTACCTGTGGATTTGTCAGGACAAGAATGCTGCAGTCATATGGGCTTATAAGATTGTGCTGTTTGCAACTCCAGTGCTCCCAGTACTGTCCTGTGCAGGCCTTGCTCGTGCTCCTCCTTTTGTATGCCTGCAAAAGTAGCTCAACATACCATCCCTGATGTACTCTGCCCAGCACTTTAAGCCTAACTACTGAGCTACAGGAGGAAAATAAAACCTCTAGTCCCAGTACTATGGCATGCCCTCCAGACTCAGTATTGCCATCTATAGCCCTTGCCCTGCAGCCACCTGGCATGCCCAGGTCCCCTCACCTGCAGGGAGGCACAGATCACACCACAGACCTGGGACCAAGAGATGTCTGGGAAGAGCAGGATAAGCAAACCCTGCCAAAACAGTCCCTGGGCCCTGATTACATTCAAATAAGTCAGAAGGACACTCTCTTATTGTGGAAAGGAGGAGCGAGTAGGAAAAAGCAGCCTGGTTAAAAGACTTGTATGTAAAAGACCTGGTTAGAAGGTTTATATGGACCTCTTTTTTTTTTTTTTTCTCCTATCAAGCCCATCCCTAAGTGTCCCCAAGGACTCAGTGACCCCTGCTCAGGGCCTTCGGAGAGCACCAGCGGCATGTTTCACCCTTCTTCTGTCCCTCCAGAGCAGGATAAAAAGTATTTTTCCTCTTCTGGTTCTCAACAGCTTTTGCCAACAAGACTCATGCTTGTTAACATTTATTTAGCATCATCCTTGCACCCTTCTCCCTCCTTCCCTCTGATTTTTTTATAGAACGAAGCCAGAACAGGTGCCTGGATGGCCATCCCACTGATCACCATCTCACAAAGCAAACAGGTCTTGTTCAATCAAGAATTCACCTATGAAGATATCTGCTTTGCTATCCATCCCCTTAATCCTCAGCCAGAGGCTGCCTACCACGTCATCCCTAACGGCAAGGGCTGTACAGTCTAATCTCTCCCTTACGTACAGCGCAACACGTCCACCTCATCTGCCCTGCCTATCCCTCCTGAACAGCCAATAGCCCGCCTTCCCAGCACTCCAGCTGCGGGACTCATCCCACCAAGTCTCACTAATACCAATGATATCATAGCTCTGGGAAAGGACCAAAGCCCCCAGCTTGTCCCATTTGTTCCTCATACTGCATGCATTGGTATACAAGCATTTTGGATGTGCTCCTGAATCTGCACGCAGGAGCACTCCTCGGAGCAGCACAGACGCCCCCAGTAGCCTTGCCACCTTCAGACGGTGCTGTATCTTCCCTTGGCTTAACCGCAGTGTCCTTATGGTATCCCCCTCCTAAATCAATCCCAGTTTAAAGCCCTCTTAATCAGTCTCACCAGTTTAGGAGCCAAGAAATGTTTCCCTCATGAATACAGGCGGGTCCCATCAGGCCCCAGCTGACCTCTCATCTCAAAGACTCTGCCATGATTATAAAAAACAAAATTCTAGCAGAAGCACCTGTCTTGGAGCCAGGCATTGATGACCCGGGCTTACCTGTTTCTTTCCCTGTCTCTCCCCATTACTGGGAGGATTGAGGAAAACACTGCTCCTGAGTCCTTTAGTTGCCTCCCCAGGGCCCTGAAATCTCTTTTGATAGACCTCAGGCTTCCTGTAGCTGCGTCACTTGTACCCACTTGAAAGAGGAGGAGTGGGTAATAGCTTGAAGGCTGTATTATGCTCAGAAGCTTACCGGTAACATCCCTGATCCGAGCCCCAGGGAGGCAGCAAACTTCTCCGTGAAGAGGGTCTGGCCTGCGGATGGGAGCCTCCATTCCCTTCAGGAGGGAACATACTGTGACTACAACTTGCCACTGCTTCTTCACGGCACTGGTCTTGATGCTGCACTTGCTACGAGGCCTTGGTTGATCTGACTTCAGAGGGAGAACTTGCACAGATGCCTCTTCTTCCCTCTTTTCACATCCCTCATCTGCCACACTCAAAGTCTCGTACCTATTCAGTAATGGAAGCTGAGTGGGTAGACAGGGGCTCCTCTTGTGGCAAAGTGCTGTAACTTGTTTCCACTTCTCGGTGTCCCTCAAGTTGCTGCCTTTATCCTGCCTGATGCAGATCAGATGCCAGGCCTGCCTCAGTAGTGGCTGTGCTAGGCTGGCATAAGTACCATAGGAGGCACGCAGCCAGTCCAGGACAAAAAGTTACAGTGAAACAATGCAAGGACAAGGAACCATAACTGTCTAATCACAATCATATGCTAATGTCAGAGGACTTGAGGGCTGCAGCCCACATCTGCTGGTGAGCAGAGCAGACAGGCAGAGCAGGCTGCCTACTGACTGAGTGATGGAGGGCGCAGCCCTTCTGCATGAGCTGCCGCACAAGCTGCCCTGTCCCTACCCGTTTGTAGCCCTCCTCCTCAGTGGCTAGGGATGGGTTATATGCAGCTTCCTGCCATTTTGAACTGGCCACACAGTCAGCTGGCTCCACCCACCTCTCAGTGAGTTGAAAAATTAACAGGGTTTTCATTATCAGTGAAAAATTAACAGGGTTTTCATTTACTGCCTATTGTTCCACGGATATCTTGAAATGTGCTGATGCCCATGCAGTAAATGAATTCAACGAGACATACAGCCCCAGCTGCTCACCATTTGTCCATGGCTGGTTTATTCACCAAGGTGGCTAGGTTGTGCTGGGCTAGCTTTGGCAGGACTTCTTGCCTCACATGGGCTCTATGAGGACATAGTCATTTGCAAAAAGAGGGTGAAGAAACCTATTTCCCGAGCTTACCAGAAAGAAAGAAATCATATGTCTATGCTACGGACCTGCCTCACACCTCCAGCTGGATCCACAGACATGGGAATGGCTTGGGCATGCTTGTGTGTTTTATATTTCCACATCTATTGCTAAAAATACAGGCAGGAGATAGAAAATGGATTCCACCCTGTGGACCTCCTGCACCATAAGTACATTAACACCTTGGACATCCTGGAAAGTCTGGGTTTGCTCCTAGAGATTTCAGGGTGGGCTTTCACCTACAGAACACAGCACAGGTTTCCTCTTCTCCCCCATCCTGGATTTACCCAGGCCCAGCCAAGCCCAGTGAGCACAAGCCTCCCTGTTCTATCTTCTTGCTCATGACAGATTTGGCACTTCAATCCCTTAATTATTAAGATGTGAATTTTTGCAGGATACAGTTATTTTAATCTGTTAAGTGGCTCTGCTGCTATAAAACTGACAGGGATTTAATATCTGGAGACTGCCAGCTGAGCTCCAGGTGCTGAATCTTTCTTGATGGCAATGATGCAGAAGGAAACACAGGCTGCCATGAGGCACGCAAGTGCAAAGCTGGCAAGCATGCTTTTGCATTGAGGCCCAATCCCACACGATGCTGAGCCACCCTGAGCACTTGGAGCAGTCAGTGAGGATGCAGCACCCCAGGCAGCACTGGTCATGTCCTGGGAGCCGTGCCCCTGCTGCATTTGAATGCCGTAGGAAGGAGCTGTTGCATTGCAAATACTGGTGCGAGTCAAGTACATCTTGTTAGGTCACTCATTTAATAAAAGAAACTTTTCCTCCATAGCCTTTCTCCAACAATCCAGCCCACAAAGGACTTTTAGCTGTCAGCTGTGCTTCAGCCATCCATCAGATGGAGCAAGCAAACCAGCATGCACAAGAGATGAAAAAAAATAAAATACAAATCCCAAATCCAACCACAAATACATCTTCCTACCCCTCCTGCACTCAATGCTGGCCCAAAGCCCTGGAGCTGAGACCCTTACAAGCCCCTTACTGTGGCTGGACGAGAAGCTGGACATGAGCCGGCAGTGCGCGCTTGCGGCCCGGAAGGGCCAACTATGTCCTGGGCTGCATTAAAAAAGGGGTGGCCAGCAGGGAGAGGGAGGTGATTGTCCCCCTCTACTCTGCTCTGGTGAGACCCCACCTGGAATACTGCGTGCAGGCCTGGGGCCCCCAGCACAAGAAGGATGTGGAGCTCTTGGAACGGGTCCAGAGGAGGGCCCCTAAGATGATCAGAGGGCTGGAGCACCTCTCCTATGAGGAAAGGTTGAGGGAACTGGGCTTGTTTAGCTTGGAGAAGAGAAGGCTCCGGGGAGACCTCATTGCGGCCTTCCAGTACTTGAAGGGAGCGTATAAACAGGAGGGGGAACGCCTGTTCACGCACGTTGATAGTGATAGGACAAGGGGGAATGGTTACAAACTAAGACAGGGGAGATTTAGGTTGGATATTAGGAGGAAGTTTTTCACTCAGAGGGTGGTGAGGCACTGGGACAGGTTGCCCAGAGAGGTTGTGGATGCCCCATCCCTGGAGGCATTCAAGGCCAGGCTGGATGTGGCGCTGGGCAGCCTGCTCTAGCGTTTGGCAACCCTGCCCAGAGCAGGGGGGTTGAAACCAGATGATCTTTAAGGTCCTTTTCAACCCATGCCGTTCTATGATTCTATGATTCTATACAGCCAATCCTCTCCCCTTGTCAGTCAGACACGGATTCACCACAAGGAGGAAATGAGGTGACCGAGGGGTTGTCACCTGCACCTTCCAGCTCCCTGATTAGCATCACACCAGGGCTGTGCAGCTCCAGCCTTGCATAAGCACAGGCAAGAACTGGCGCACTAGTGAAATATCACTCCTCACATATCAATTTGGGAATTTGCTTGCAATTAATCCCATGTATCAGTTCCTCTCGTTATTTCTTAATGCATTTAAGTTATTAACTTCTATGTCTTCCCCCCATCCCCCTTCCAAACCAAAGCAGAGCAAAGGGCCTGGGTGAGCAGGAGGCAGGGGAGGGGGCTGACAGTACTGCAGGCCATGCATTCCTGCAGGCTATATGCTCCCACAGCACTCTGTCTCCCTGTAGGGTAATCTTCAGCAGCCTGATTTTGAAAGAGGGCTGAGCCACTCTAATTCCCCTGAAGTCAATGAGAGCCAGGAGGACACAAAGACCAATTAACTTCTCTAGGTCCCAGTGTACCCAGCCAGAAAACCATTGGGGCAGGGAGACACACTGGAACTAATTAATGCCTGGGAAGGATCTTGAAACCCTACACTGAAAGCGACTCAGGGAAGGAATTACCAGCAAGTTCCAGCTCATCAGTAAACCCGAGCGCCCTGTATCGATCACCCAGTGGATGGATGCTATGTCCTGCCAGCTGCCCCCAGTCAATAGCCAGGCACACAGCCACAGCTCCCCATTCCAGTGAATTTATCAGACTTTAAAAAAGGCAAGGGGAGGTTTTGCTTATTGCACTAAGAGAGCTTGATCTGCCCTTTGGGGAAGGAAAAGAAAAAAACAGACAGCAATAATAACCACCCAAACAGCGCTACAAGAGTATGGGGAATTCGTCGTGTGAACAGCTTCTCTTAAGTTTCATGGTCCTAAATGGAGCACATTATTTTCTCCCACACCCTTTCTGCCCTGCAAGGTTGCTGCACCCCATGCCCTGCAAAGCCAGCCCCAGCCCATCACGCCACTGGATATGATGCAGGATTTGTGGTAAAGGGTGTTTTGGGAGTGGCAGATTGAAAGCACAGCGATGAAAGGATGAGTGGTGATTGCTGGCACGAGCTCCATAGGAGCCACGAGCAGAGCAGGCTCCTCGAGGCACTACCAGCTGGAGCCTAACTAGTAGGGACCAAAGGTTAAATCCACACAAGGCATGATATATGGTGTGCATATGAACACAGAAATAGAGCTGCACTGAGAGAGAAGGGGG